>JAPVLO010001084.1:0-432551 GCA_027257055.1 Cephalopachus bancanus
GACCATTAGTCTGAGGACCAACTGCCTTTGACAGTTCATTCTGTCACTAAGAGAATGACCCAAAATGAGCCACTTGACTATCTACTATTAACATAATGTTTCTAGAAACATAATTGGTACACTGCTTACATTTTAAAAAATACATTTGGAGGATTCTTGTGACTTTATTATTATTTTTTCTTTTTAGTTCAATAATTCAGAGAAAATGCCTATAAAATTTAGATTTGGGCGAGGATGTACAGGTGCATGATGTAATGTTCTACTCATTTTTACTAAAGTCAGTATATGTTGAAATAAGATTCATTTTAAATGTCATTTTGCAAAATCCCTGTTCAAGTCCAAGTATTCAAAAGAACTTTTTCTAAAACTACTGCAATTCCTTTCTTTTCAACTACATATTTTCTTGAAATGACTAAGCACAACCCTCCAATAATTTCTAATCTTTATTAAGCACTGTATAAATAAGACAAAAATTACTTTTGTTATATAGAAAACACAACTTTCTCCAGTGAATGCCTATTGACACACATATAAAAACTACTTTTTTTGTGACAGACTTAACTACTGATAATGTATTACTATTTAGCAACCAATTCCAGTAGACCTATTAGGAAAACAAACAAGTCCTTGTCTAGTTCTATATCAATATATATACTCTTTCTTAATTTAAACATAGAAAAAATTTTATACAATTCACGCTGTAAGTCAAGCTATATCTTGAAGACTAATATAGTCAGATATGTAATTTACTTGTCAACTACTGCCACATATTCAGAAATGGATTTATTTTTAACTTCTAAAAACAAAACTAGATTTTTAAACCTCTTAATATTATATCTGTACCAGAAGCTACCAGATGATGTTGGCCTCCATAATCACCCTGTGCATATACATACATAAACACACTCATAAATCTGTCATATCTTTTTTTTAATGCTGTATATGGAGAATTTCAAAGAAAGTAAAGTCTTGAATTGAGAACTTGAGAAAAGGTAGGGCCATCCACCTTTCCTGCCCTCCCCCATTAACTTAACTATGGTTCTGAGAATGTAAATGCAAGGAAAGCTGATTTAATATCAAAAGTTAACAGCCTGTCAACCACTATGAACAAGACAATTAGGTCATTTCCAAGTAGTTACTTATCCCCTCAATCATGTGACCAATAAAGCTTCAGAAATGACTACCAAGAAGTTTAGGAAAACCAGAACGGACAGCATTAGGTATCTTTTCATCTTTTCATCTCCCTGTAGTAGGCAAATAGTAGTAAGCAAATAACCTCTGCCCCCTTAAAAAAAATCCATGACCTAATCACCAGAACCTGTAAGTATGTTATTTTAGTTGGTAAAAAGAAATCTTAAAGACATGATTAAAATTAAAGACCTTGAAATACAGAAATTACTCTGGATTTTTTTGAGTGGGCCTAGTGGAATCACATGAGTTCTTAATAGTGAAAGAGGAGAATAGAATGGTGGTTATGAGAGATGAGATGATGAGATGATGAAGAGGTAGGAGTGATTTGAAATATGAGAAAGACTCCACCCACAATTGCTGTTTTTGAAGATAAAGAAAGGAGGCTCTCTTAGTCTGTTCTGCATGCTATAACAAAATATCATTAACTAGGTCAATTATAAACAAAAGAAACGTACTTATTAGAGTTCTGGAGGTTGAAAAGTTCAAGATGAAGACCCTGAGAAAGTCAGTGTCTGAGGAGTGCTCTGGCTCATAGGTAACACATTTTCACAGTGTCATCATGTGGTGAAAGGAGCAAACAATCTTCCTTAGACATCTTTCATAATGGCACTAATCCCATCCATGAGTAGTCTGCCATCATGATCTAGCTAATCATATATCAAACACCCTCCCTTCTAACACCATCATTGTGGGGACTGGGATTTCAACATATAAATTTGGGGGAGATATAAACCTTTAGACAATAGCGTGTTTCATGTGCCAAGAATGTGGACAATTTGTAGAAGATGGAAACAATGCTCAGCTGAAAATCAACAATGAAATTGGTACTTCTATCCTAAAATTGTATGGAACTGAATTCTGCCAACAACCTGAATGAGCAAGGAAATAGATTCTCTTCTAGTGCCACCAAGAAAGAATACAGCCCTGATGGGACCTAGATTTTGGCATACTAAGACTTGCATCAAACTTTCAATCTACAGAACTGAAAGATAAATGTGTGTTATTTTAAGTCTGTGGAAGCAACAGAAAATGAATACAATCTTCTTACAAATCTTTTTTGCATAAGACTTTTATTGGAGTGAATTTATTTTAAAACATGATAGGACTTGTGAATTTCCACTAAAGATCCTTAAATAAGTTCTATATTTATAATTTTAGAACATTCTGGAATGATATTTATCTTTATAAAATAACTTTTAGTTTAAAAAAAGAAATTCATTTTATCTTGTAGTCTAAATCATTCCAGATTTGAAGGATGGTTCCCTGTCTCAGTCTTATATATTAGGGCTACCCTGCAATTCCAAAAAACAAAAAACAGTGTATACAAAATGAACTCCTCTTGGTTTTGTGTCACTTTAACTAGATGCTCTTTGTGCAAGACCAAACAGCAATTCTTCAGATTTATTTTTATACTCAAGCTTTCCCTTCAAAATCTTTGCCAAATTACAGTGGTAATGGCGGTTACTCCTTCATAAGCAACAGGGTGTCTGCAACATTGATTATCAAGTGGTTCTGAAATTCCCACTGCTCACACTTTGTTCTCACAAGACTTTGAGAATCACAAACTAAGTATAATATTCATTCATCATAAAGGGAAAGACCTAATTTTCCCCCTTAAAAATCACAACCTACCATTTCCTTGTCTGTTTCTGCCACAATGGTTCAGGGTGCAAAGCAGTATGATTTAGATACAGTCTAAAAATTATCTTCCTTTGTGGATAAAATAAGTATATATATACATACATATATATATATGCGTATATATATGTATGTATATATATATGTATGTATATATATGTGTGTATATATATATATATATACACATATATATGGCAATCAAAGTTGAGCTAAAACAAATAAAGTATTTCAGTTAGCCATTTTATGCTCTTTTCTTGATTGAGAACTTGTTCTAACGGGGAATGGGCTTTTTTTTCTGTCTTTAATCCTTTTGAAGGCTTGTGTGAAGTAAAAACTGTGAGTATAATATTTTTTCTTTGAATTGTCGTATTACTTATTACTATACATATGACATTTATATATTTTTTAATTATAATTTTTTATATGACCTCCTAATTTTATCTATCTACCTATCTATTTAAAAGTAGGATTTATTGAGAGGACAGAAAAGCTCCCACAGTGGGGAGGGGAACCAAGGGGGTTGCCCCCTAATTTTATTAGTACTTGTATTAATTTGCTTTTTCATCTATCCCCTAAAGCACTGAGCTCATCAAATAACAAATAAAATGCTGTCAATAGAAATGCCTGTTAACGTGACTCCTTGAACTCAGAGAGTTATAATTTGAGAAAAGTAAGTTATGGATTAAAAAACAACATTTCAACTGGAGTCAGTGGCGCAGCCTGTAATCCCAGCACTTTGGGAGGCTGAGGCGAGTGGATTGCCTGAGCCCAAGGGTTTGAGACCAGCTCGGGCAACTTGGCGAGACCTCGTCTCTACAATAAAAAAATTAGCTGGGCATGGTGGCGTGGACCTGTAGTTCCGACTACTTGGAAGACTGAGGCAGAAGGATCCCCGGAGCCCAGCATGTCAACCCTGGGGTGGCTGTGAGCATACCACTGCACTCCAGCTTGGGCAAAGGAGTGAGACTTCAATTTAAAAAAGAAAAAGACAACATTTCATGATGATTAAAAGCGATAGAAAAAAGTATTAAGCACATTTAAAATATAGATGAGGCCGGGCGAGGTGGCTCAGCTGTAATCCCAGCGCTTTGGGAGGCTGAGGTAAGTGGATTGCCTGAGCCCGTGGGTTCGAGACCCATCTGGACAACTTGGTGAGACCTTGACTCTACAATAAATCAAAAAAAAATTAGCCGGGCGTGATAGCGCATGCCTGTTGTTCCAGCTACTTGGAAGGCTGAGGTGGAAGGATCACTGGAGCCCAGCAGGTGGAGGCTGCGGTGACCGGGAACAGGCACTGCACTCCAGTCTAGGCAACTGAGTGAGACTCCAGCTCAAAAAAAAAAAAATTAAAAATTAAATAAAATACAATTGAAATTAATCTGAGGTACAGTGGGTTGGGAGGGCATCTTGAGAAATCAGGATTATCAGGTCATTACTTTAAATAGGAAAAATAAGAAAAGGTAAAAGGCCACTTGGGGAGATTCAGGAGACAACCCAGCCCTTTTTTGAGAACTGTCAATGAGTACATTTGCATATGTATGGAAGGCAACCAGATGGAAAATCATTCACAAGATATCCAAAAACCAAAATTGGTGTTTCTGAATAACAAAAGAGCTAGAGCAAGGAGCTCTAATGTCTACTTAGCAGTTACTATAAGCTAAGTACTCTGGTATTTGTGTATGTTATCCCTTTAAACCCCAGCGTCAATCTAGGTTATAATATTTACCAAATTTTATAGAAAAACAAATCAATATTCATAGAAATCGAAGTCACATGAGTAATAAATATCAAAATTTAAACCTAGAACTGTCTGATTCCAACATGTCTGCAATTTTTCTACAATATTGAGAAACTAGACCCTTCCTCAACACTTATTCATGAGTGAGCTACAAATTTGTAGAATAGCAACAAAGATAGTTGAACTTGTTCTACATATAAAATTATTTAATATTGAAGTTCTTCATTCCTTTTTAACAGTCCCTTTTAAATTCAGGTAACAAACTCTAAATTGTGTTCAACTTGATGCCATCTCTATATACGACGATTGGAATTATTTGGACTACTTTTAGGGCATACTGAATCTGCACACAGAAGGACATAGGCTTTTTATCCAGGTATTCTGAATCATTGTTTGATCTCTGAATTTTGAAAGTTTCTACATTTGCTAAAGTACATTTTCCTTAATGATGGAAGTTTCCTAATCAGGCTTATTTCCAGATGTAATTATTACATTTAATTATCATATGACAAGAAGTAATGAGATACACATTACTAGGAGTTTTCAAATTTGAATTGTAATATGTTGGTGTTGGAGGTTAGACAAAATGATTACTTAGGTTCTAAGATTCTGTTATATTCATAATTACTAAGAATATGTTTTTAAACTAACTGGTTAAACAATTATAAATGAAAAAAGAAAAAAACTTCGATTATTCTTAGCTATCAAGTTACCAAATTTTTTTAAAAATCTAAAAGTCATTACTGTTGAACCTGTGATCATTTAGACAGTTGTATACACTAAAACAGGGAGTACAAAATGTAAACCTTTCTGAAAATCTCCATCCTGTACCCTAAAAATAACTATATTTAAAGAAATGAACAAATATAGGTTAAATTTATACATGATATTGGTTGCAGCTTAACATTAATAATTTTTTAAAAATAAAAATGCAGACACAATGATCAAAATAAAGAAATGATCAATACAGTTTATCAACAAAATGACATACTATACAACCACAAAATGTTTGAAATTTAAATTTAAAATATAATTAATAAAATTATATTTTAAATATAATTTGAAATATTTCTATTACTTAACATGATCACCATACAGTATTAGAGAAAATGCATAATACAGTTAATACAATTTGTAAGATAAAAGACTTGGAAGAAATTCTTAAATATATTAAAAACAAATAACTCAGAAATCATGGATGATAGGTGATTTTTAACTTTTGTTTATAATTTTGGAGTCTTCTTTAATGATCAGATATTGTTTTTACAAAAGCAAAGAGTTTATTAATTGCCAATTGTGTGAGCCATTTTGCCTGTAATTTTTATAGACACAAAGGATTTGTTTTTTAATTTCTACATTATATTACTATGAGCTATTTTAGAATTTTCAAATTACATTTATTATTCATGATCAGTAGAATAGCTCAAGTTGGGTTTGGATGACGTCCTTTCCAACTTAGTTTTGAGATAACGTGATTTCCTATTTGCATAACATCAAAAAAATCATCTGTATTAATGTGTAATAGATATAAACCAATTTCCTTAGTTTTAAGTGTATCAATGAATTTTGTCAGGTTGTATGTCATTTTATTTGTGCTTGCTATTTTTATGTGCCAAGTTTAAAGTTAGAGTGTGAATAACATCCTCCTCCATCCTCACAAGCACAACATTGGAACTCATAAAGCCCAAATTAAAAATAATTCCTGCTTCCTCCTCTCTTCTACTTTCCCCTCTATTCTTGAAATATTTAAGACCTCCCCTAAGGGTGCCAATATTGTTGGAAAAGCAAGTCTTTTTTTTTTCCCTTCAGTCATCCCCAGAGCTCTAAAATGAAAAACCTGCTGTCTACCTTGAAGGTGAAGTTCTCCAGCTGCCACCAAAACTTGCTTTGAAAGTAATCTGTGCTGAGTAGCAATCTGAAAGCTTGGGAGTCTATTATGCTGCTAAGGGGCACAGGTAGAGGTGGCATAGCTGTATTACATTTAATAAACATACATTTAATAAATCCAATCTGCAATATTCAGTTATTTTGAAGTTTGATCATGTCAGTCCAGCATCTGACTGTTATCCTCGTAACCAGCCTCGAATTCTCACAAAATATTTCTGAGTGGCCAATCATGGAGGGGAAAAAAGGCAGAATTGGGATGATAAGACAAAGAAGAAACTGGGAATCCAAAGTTAGAAACCAGTAGTCACCATGAAAATAGAAATTCCAGAAATCTTCATGAGAGTTTGGCATCATTCCGAGTATTGAATGAAACTAGAAGCAATTTTATCCATATAGCAAAAGGTATGGAGATTTGAAAAATGAGTCTATTAACACCTCAACAATTTGTGAAAAGATCTAGAGTGGAGGTTACATAAGTATTTGATGAAACTTCAGAAAATAAAGCCCTGGAGATTGAAAGTATAACACACAATAAGATTGAGGCAAAACAACAAATGACTTAAAATTTTAACAAGAAATAGAGTTTGCACAGCAAAATCTTCAGAAAGAATTGGATTAAGCAATGCAGGACAAAGTGACAGAGTTCCTGAATACACAAGGTAAATCATGAGAAAAAGGGGAGGGGTGAATTAAGGCCAATAAAATTGAATTGTTTTCAAAATGAAAGCCTCAAAGAAAAGTTATTTACACATTTTTACAATAATATATTTAAAATAATATCACTGAGATTCTCTTAAACTCCTATTTTCTGAGTCCTTTGATTCCTTCTGAGCATTGCATTGTAATCTATGCTACTTTTCAAGAATATTACCACTGTCATTGTGTAATTGAGAATCCTAGCTTTAAAAAATTGTTTTCTTGTTGTTAACTTCACAATGCATCTTGTGGGAACAATTTAAGTAGCTTTTTTTCCCCTCTTTGGGTTCCCTCTACACAATGATCTTATGATTATGATTAAGCACATACCCATTGCTCTAATTGTGTACCGTACTTGCTTGAGAAATTTCAGAGGCTAGTCTTGGAACAAGCTGTGCTTGGAGCCTCACTGTTCAGAAATCACCTGTGACGGGGCGACCTGAAGATGGCGACCACATAGGTGGATCCCTGAGATTCTCTGAATGTGAGTTTCCCAAAAAGACTATTACTTTTCTTCCTGCACCCCCCCCCGCCCACCTCCAGCTGCACTGGTACGAGGCTTGGGGACTTTTTGTCCCACGCAGGGCCAGACATTGCAGCCGGACCACGGCTGCTCCACTATATGTGATTCTGGCTGGCTGGGGAATTCCAAATCCTGGATCCCAGCTCCATCCCTGTCCACATCGTGGTGACAAGCACCCAGCTCGAAGCTGCCGGTCACGCAGGGAGGCTCTGAGCACCCGCCCCTTAGAGATACCGGTCCCATTTCTGGCTAAAGTGCCCTGGGAGGGACCCAGAGCCACCACCTGCCCTCTGGAGCTTTGGAGATTGGAAGCCCTGGGCCCACCCTGGCTGAGACACTCAGCATGTGAGACCACAAGCCTGTGTAAGTGGGCAGAACCCCAAGCTGGTGTAAGTTGCCAATTGCAGGCTTCCAGCTCCAGAGGAGAGAACGCCAGACCCTCTCCTGCACCCCAGCCGGCTGGAGGCACCCCAGATCCAGTGCCCAGCTGTGCAGCTGGTCCTGCCTAGAGACCCACAGGAGTGCCCTTAAAAGTGAAAGTAAAACCACCACCTCCACCATTTTCAAGCATATTTACATCGCATCGCCCGCCCACCTATCAGAGACTCCAACTCGATTCCCATGGTGACATCATTAACAGGAGACAAAGCCCCTCCCCTATGCTGAATAGAGACTAGTGTCACAGATCTCCCAGGCAACAAGCTAACTGCCTGCAACAGAAACAAAGGAGAGAGGTTGGAGATTAGATCTCAGGAACTTGATCCACTAAGGAACAAGAGAGAAAAATCTACACAAATGAAGAAAAACCAAAAGAAGAATATGGGTCTCTCCCAGACTCCTGGGAGGGCAGACACTGAGAAAACTGACTTTGGAATGCAAACAATGAAGAGCCCCCCCCCAGAATGAATGGTCTCAAAATACAACTCAAAATAGAACCCTAGACATCAAGACATTAATGGAGAGATTAAAAAGAATTGAGGAGACTCAAGAAGAAACTAGAAAGAAGCTGATATCTGAGATAACAGTAATAAAGAATAATGTGAATGAAATAAACAATAAACTGATAAGCATGGAAAGCAGAATTACCCAAGAAGAAGAAAGAATCTCGGAGCTTGAGGACCAAAATATAGAAATAACCCAAACTCTCAAAAACACAGAAAAAAAGCTCAAAAAGACAGAAAAAAACCTTGAAGAGATGAGCGATTACCTCAAGAGGCCTAACCTAAGAGTAATTGGTCTGCCAGAGGCAGAAAGAGAGACAGAGACCACATTGGAACAAACCTTACATGAGATCATAAAAGAAAACTTCCCTTATCTAATCAATGATGCAAAAACTCAAACAGAAGAGATCCAGAGAACCCCTGAAAGACAACAAATGAGAAAATCAACTCCTAGACACATAATAATTCACCTAAACAAAGTAGGCATAAAAGAAAAAATCCTAAAGGCAGCAAGAGAAAAAGGTCAGATTACCCACCATGGAAAACCAATTAGAATAGCTGCAGATGCCAGGTTCAGTGACTCAGCTTGTAATCCACCACCTTTGGGAGGCTGAGGTGAGTGGATTGCCTGAGCCCGCGGGTTTGAGACCCGCCTGGGCAGCGAGACCTCATCTCTACAATAAAAAAAAAAATCAAAAAATCAGCCAGGCATGGTAGCGCATGCCTGAAATTTCCCGGGCTACTCGGAAGGCGGAGGTGGAAGGATCGCCGGAGCCCAGCAGGTCAAGGCTATGGTGGCCGGAAGCGGCCACTGCACTCCATTCCGGGCGACAGAGTGAGACTCCAACTCAAAAAAAAAAAAGAATAGCAGCAGATTTATCTACAGATAGCCCCGCAGGCTAGGAGAGCTTGGAGCCCTATCTTCAAAGTCCTAAAAGATAAACAATTTCAACCAAGAATAACCTACCCTGCCAGATTAAGCTTCACCAGCGAGGAAGAATTAAAATCTTTCCCAGATATCCAATCCCTAAGAACTTACACTGCCACCAAAACACCTCTACATGAAACACTTAAGAAAGTACTAAACACAGAAGAAAAGGGGGAAAAAGAGCAACATTTTTCACAAGAGTACAGGAAAAAGAAAAAAAATACATATGAACCAACCCCAAAAATAAAAGAACGACAATAAACCAAGGGGGAAGAACAACTCTAAAAGAACTGTATGTTAGGGATGAACTCTCACATTTCAGTAATAAGCCTAAATGTGAATGGACTAAATGTACAACTGAAAAGACATAGAATGGCAAAATGGATAAACTATCACCAGGCAACAATATACTGCCTTCAAGAAACCCATCTCACTAGAAAGGACATACACAGACTCAAAGTAAGAGGATGGGAAACAAATTTCCAGGCGAATGGAACACAAAAGAAAGGAGGAGTCACGATCCTAATTTCAGACAAAATACCATTTAAGCTATCAAAAATTTAAAAAGATAAAGAGGGCAACTACATAATGATAAAAGGCTCACTCCATCAAAAGAAAGATCTATCCTAAACATATATGCACCTAACATAGGTGCACCGACTTTTATAAAGCAACTCCTAGGAAAACTAAAGAAAGATATTGACTCTAAACCATCATAACTGGAAACTTTAATACCCCACTCACAACCCTCGACAGATCATTGGGAAAAAAATCAGCAACGAGATTCAGAACCTCAATGTGACTCTGGACCAAATGGACTTAATTGATACATACAGAACACTCCATCCAAAGACCAAAGAATACACATTCTACTCATCACCACATGGAATGTATTCCAAGATCGACCACATTATCGGCCATAAATCAAGCAAAAGAAAATTTTAAAAAAGACCGAAATTCTACCATGCACCTTCTCAGACCACAGTGGAATAAAAATAAACATTGACACCAACAAGGTCCCCCCAAAATCCACAAAGACATGGACACTAAATAACATGATGCTAAACAACCCCTGGATCAATGATGAGATCAAAACGGAGATCAAATGAAAATGAAGAAACATCTTACCAAAATCTCTGGGACACCTTAAAAGCTGTAGTAAGAGGGGAATTTATATCCCTACAAACACACATGAAGAAAATGGAAGGAGCACAAATTAATAGCCTAACAAGTCACCTAAGGAAGCTGGAAAAGCAAGAAAACAAAAACCCTAATTTCAGCAGAAGAATCCAGACCACCAAAATAAAAGCCCAAATCCAGGACATAGAAGACAAAAAGACAATACAAAAAAATCAATGAAACAAAAAGCTGGTTCTTCGAAGGGATAAACAAGATCGATGGTCCCCTAGCTAGACTGACCAAGAAAAAGAAAGAAAAACCCCAAATAAGCACAATCAGAAACACAAAACATGAAGTCACATCTGACCCTGAAGAAATACAAAAGATCATCAGAGACTACTATGTACACTTGTATGGAAACAAACTTGAAAACCTCAAGGAAATGGAGGACTTTCTGTCATCACACAATCTTCCTAGGTTGAAACAAGAAGAAATTGAGACCCTAAATAGACCAATAACAATCAAGGAAATTGACTATGTAATAAGAAAAATACCTACAAAAAAAAAAACCCCGGACCAGATGACTTTCCAGCAGAATTCTATAAGACATTTAAGGAGGAAATGATTCCAATCCTATTGAAGCTATTTCAGGTGATTGAGAAAGATGGAACCCACCCCATATCATTGTATGAAGCTAACATCACATTGATACCCATGCCAGGTAAAGACCCAACAAAGAAAGAGAACTACAGGCCAATATTTTTGATGAACATAGACGCTAAAATTCTCAACAAGATCATAGCAAACCGGATTCAACAACACATCTCAAAAATCATCCATTATGAGCAAGTAGGCCTCATCCCTGGGATGCAAGTCTGGTTAAATATTCGTAAAACAATAAATGTAATTAAATACATTAACAGATGTCAAAACAAAAACCACATGATTATATCGTTAGATGCAGAAAGAGCTTTTGATAAAATCCAGCACCCCTTCTTGATAAAAACCCTCGAACATCTAGGCATACAGGAACATACCTCAAAGTAGTAAAAGCCATCTACGAGAAACCCACAGTCAGCATACTCCTAAATGGAAAAAAATTTGGAACCATTTCCCCTGAAAACTGGAACAAGACAAAGATGCCCACTCTCACCCTTCCTGTTCAATATAGTATTGGAAGTCCTGGCTAGAGTGATCAGAGAAGAGAAGGCAATCAGGCGTATCCAAATAGGAAAAGAGGAAGTCAAATTATCTCTCTTTGCAGAAGACATGACCGTATACCTTGAAAACCCAAGAGAATCTGTCGAAAACCTCCTTACAATGATAAAGACCTTCGACAAAGTCTCAAGATATAAAATAAATGTGCAAAAGACAATCGCATTTCTTTACACCAATAATAAACAAACAGAAACCCAAGTAAGAAGCATAATTCCATTCACAGTAGCCACAAAAAAAAAATGAAATACTTTGGCATCTTCATAACCAGAAATGTGAAAGACCTTTACAATGAAAACTACAAAACTCTGCTCAAAGAAATCAAAGATGACACAAACAAGTGGAAAAATATCCCATGCTCATGGATTGGAAGAATCAATATTGTGAAGATGTACATCTTACCTAAGTCAATCTACAGATTTAATGCAATACCTATCAAATTACCAGCAACATTCTTCTCAGACCTAGAAAAAACAACACAGGAATTCAATGGAAACACAAATGACCAAGAATAGCCAGAATAATCCTCAGCAAAAAAAAACAAAGCAGGTGGTATCACATTACCAGACTTCAAACTTTACTTTAAAGCTACAATCATCAAAACAGCTTGGTATTGGTATAGGAAGAGGCATATAGACCAATGGAATAGAATCAAGATTCCAGAGGCAAGACCTCAATTTCTCAACCAACTCATCTTCGACAAAGCCTCCACCACCTACCACTGGGGAGAGGAGAACCTATACAGTAAATGGTGCTGGGAAAACTGGCTGACCACATGCAGAAGATTTAAACAGGACCCTTATCTATCCCCATGCACAAAAATTAACTCCAAATGGATCAGGGACCTAAATATAAAACCTCAAACCATAAGAACCTTAGAAAATGAAGGACATACCCTAATGGAAATTGGAACTGGCATCCATTTCCTGAACAAAACTCAAAACCCACAGGCCATAAGGGATAAGATAGACAAGTGGGACCTCATTAAACTGACAAGCTTCTGCAAAGCCAAAGAAACCATGAAGTGAGCAGGAAGACTGCCTACAGACTGGGAAATAGTATTTACCAACTCCAGGTCTGACAAAGGCTTAACATCCTGGATCCACAAGGAACTCAAACGTGCTGAAAAGAAAAAAATAAACAACCCCAGTATAAAGTGGGCAAAAGATATGAACAGACACTTCACAAAGGAAGATATCCGAGCAGCCAACAGACACATGAAGAAATGTTCAACCTCATTAATCATCAGGGAGATGCAAATCAAAACCACACTGAGATACCACCTAACTCCAGTCAGAATGGCAATTATCAACAACTCAAAAAATAACAGCTGCTGGAGAGGGTGTGGCAAAAAGGGAACACTTCTACACTGTTGTTGGGCATGTAAACTAGTGCAACCTCTGTGGAAAGCAGTGTGGCGATTCCTAAAAGCTCTAAACATCAACCTCCCATATGACCCTGCAATCCCCCTACTGGGAATATACCCCGAAGAACTCAAATCACTCTATAAAAAAGATACCTGCATGCGAATGTTTATTGCAGCATTGTTCACAATAGGAAGAACCTGGAAACAACCACGCTGTCCATCAAAAGGGGACTGGATTTAAAAATGTGGTACATATACACGATGGAATACTACGCAGCCATAAAAAAGAACAAAATCATGAATTTCGTAGCAACCTGGATGGAGCTAGAGTCTATAATACTGAGTGACCTCTCACAGAAACAAAGATCTGAGTACCACATATTCTCACTCATATAGTGGACGTTGATCATCCAATGCACTACTATAAAAAAATGACTGACAATGTTGGGGAAAATATGGGGGGGATGGGACTAATGGTAGTAAACATCTGTCTGGGGATGGGGAGACACCAGTAATCAACATGGGTTCCTGAATGAAGCATATTTGTATACCTAACCCTTAACTGTACCCCACAATATCAAAATAAAAATTATCAATTAAAAAAATTTAAAAAAATAAAAAATAAACAAATAAACTTATGTGCCACTAAAAAAAAAAAAAAAAAAAAAAGAAGAAATCGCCTGTGCCTGGAGACCCCGTGGCAAGAGTCAAAAATTACCCCCAGAGAATAATCTAGATCCTGACCACAATTGAGATGACGACATGACTCTCCAGTTGGACAGCAATTCTGGATGATCACTGAAGCAAGTCATGTAGTAGCCTTGCATTCTGCACCACTTCTGAATACCTGTCATTCCATCTTTTTCCCCATAAAATCTGTTACACTCGGCCCAAGATTTTTAAAAAGTTTCTTTGAGGCATGTGCCTGGTCATTTTTCCATCTGTTGCTTTTGGAAAATAAAAGTCACCTTCCTTCCACCAACCCATTTCTCTCATGTTTGGCATTGAGTGCTGAGCAGCCATACGTATTTGAGGTCGATTATAATTGGTGAGTCAATATTAAATTTTTCTGTGTTTTTTCTCTCTGTACATTTCTCCCTTTTCTTCCTGCCTTTTGCTTGTGTCCTAATTATATAAAACTATAATTAGGGACTCACAAACTTAAATCGTATCAAGGATGAAGGAGGCAAAATGACTGTACTGGGGGGGGTTATTGATCCCCTAAAGATTTGCTAAAAAAAAAAATTGACACGAGACAGATTGATTAATAGGAGAAAAATCATACAAATTTATTGAACGTGTATACACAGGGGGCTTCAGAATGAATACCCAATTTTCCAATGAGTTACAGAAACTTATATATCATCTTGCGATTATAGAAAGAATAGGGGCTCAGATCCTGGTATAACAAGTTATGAGAAGAGGGAGAAGAGGAATTCTATTGAAGGGCAATAAATGAATGCTAGAGAGAATGACTCAATCAGAACAGAGATTAACTCATAAATAGTTTTCTTTGGAATGTAAATGATCCTTAGAAATTGTCATTATGCTAGAAAAACGTCACATCTTGGTCTTTATTCTGGTGTGGATAATAAAATAACACGGAGGGAAAGAAAAAAATATTGTTTACCTTGGTGGGCTTACCTTGGCAGATAAAGGAACTTCAGCCTCATTAGGAAAGATACGGGGGAGGGGAAAGAAGAGATCTTGAGGCTTCTTCAGTTCAGCATGTCAAAATACCATACTTTGGGGTATCGTTTTCTGAGCCCCAGCAATCAAAAAAGGGAGTGGTAGCAATTGTAAGAAGATAGTGTGCCCAGGCTAGAGGCATTAGATCAATTCTTTCTTTCTCTCTCCTTCTGTCTCCATCTCTCTCTCTCTCTCTCTCTCTCTCTCTCTCTCTCTCTCTCGCTCTCTCTCTCTCTCTCTCACAGACACACACACACACACACACACACACACACACACACACACACACACCCCAAATAATATATCTGTTGTCTGAATCCAGGCCATGGAGCAGTAGTTTGTAACTCCAGGTATAATGATAAATATAGTGGTATCTGGAGTAAGATAAATGTAGACCTATTTCCTACACTTGTAAGACATTTTGACTTGGATAAGTTACTTCACTTCTGTAAGTCTACATTTCCTCTTCTGTAAACTGAGAATGCTAATAATGTTTGCCACAGAGCACGTGTAGGAAATGTGAAAGGAGGGACTCCAAGAAACAGAATAAACTTAAGCCAGACTTGGTGGCTCAGCCTGTAATCCCGCGCCTTTGGGAGGCTGAGTTGAGTGGATTGCCTGAGCCCGCGGGTTCGAGACCCGCCTGGGCAGCGAGACCTCATCTCTACAATAAATCAAAAAATCACCCGGGTGTGGTAGCGCATGCCTGTAATTCCAGCTACTTGGAAGGCTGAGGAGGAAGGATCGCCGGAGCCCAGCAGGTCGAGGTTGCGGTGGCCGGAAGCGGCCACTGCACTCCAGTCTGGGCGACAGAGTGAGACTCCAACTCAAAAAAAAAAAAAAAAAAAGAATAAACTTAGTTCACATTTTGCCTCAGGATAACCATTTTTGCTTAGACTAACACGCTTTGAATCTATCACAGGTTAGACATAGATAAATAAATTTCCAATAGGCTGGTTTTAGGAAGCGTTAATACATTTACTGCAGGCCAAGATGGCATCCTTCCCTACCCCCTTGGCAGATCTCCATCAGATGCAAGACAAGGACAGACTAACCATTCAATTCATGGTTTAGCATAATAATCTCTAAAAAACATTCAGGCCCCTTAGCTGGCTGAAGCCATAGAAATGATAATAAGACTACCTTTTTGTGCTAAAGAGCTTGTGAATTGAAAACATCTGACAGACCTCTTGCAGGAAAAATCCCTCCACTTGTCTCCTCCCATCTAGACCATCACCATGGCAGCAATCATTTGGGATTTTAGAAAATTAGATCTGTTATGAACTTAAAAAAATCCAAGACAAGGTCAACACCTTAAAAATTAGGAATTCTAGCCCCAGCATGTTTATGTTACTAATCTAAAGTCAATTAACAGCAGATTTGTGACCGAGAGGACACACACACACACACACACACACACACACACACACACACACACACGAAACTCCAATGTCAGCAATAAGCTTCAATAACCGTTTAAACGTAAACAAATGAGAAGATAATATATTTGGAAACTCAAAGGCACCTAAGGTTTTGAGGAAATGCTATTGTCTCTATGGGCCTAACTTTCTTGTAATAAAAAGCTATCCCCAAACCTAAAGCTATATAGAACAAGAAACCCCAAATATAAAATCCATTTTTTTCAACACTTTATAAATCTTTGCCTTCTCTTTTCTCTGCTTTCTGTTTTCTCCCAATTGTCAGGCACACGCTGACATCAGTACTTAAGTGAAACTCCAATACATATATTTCAAAAATATTTTCACCTCATTTTTCAGTATGGTGATTACTACAGCGCTTTTTGATAAAAAAAAGGAAATATTAACATATTTCCATCTTTGTTCCTACTCCACTAATCATCTACAAAGTTATTTGAATCAGATTAGTTTGTTAAATACATATATTTTTAAATGATTTATTAATATTTTTAAAATATATACTATTTTTAAATAAGAATTCCAAAAGAATAAACTATTTAATATTTTAACATGATTCATTTTCTTCTCTCATTTTTTGTTCTTAGTGTTAATTTTTATGAAGGGAAGTAACCCTCATGCCATTTTGACTTGATTCACCTAGCAGGGAAGAAGTGACAAAGAGGCTGTGTAAAAGATTTGTTTCTATGGAAACAGTTTCTCCCATTTCAGTCCCCAGATGAACATGGAGGATTAGTGGTATTAATATTAATATTTTAAAATACGAAGTTAGATGTTTCTTCTTCTTCTTACTTTTCTTCCAATGATACATAGGAGATATGGAGATATGAGTGGGATATCTCTAGGTCTGCCACTAAGTTTAAGTCACAAACATTGAATCTACATATGAAAAAAGTAAGAAATATAAATCAATTCAAATATCTAAGCAATAATGATAATTACTAGCATTTTTGACTACTTAGTATGTCCTGGAGACTACTTAGCAGTTTATAGTGTTATCTACTTTTTCCCCATCTTTCTCAACACAAACATGAAAAAATTATAAATATACAAAATAGACCTATTATTGTCAATAATTTTAATTATCATATTTCAGCACCAAGAAGCATTATCAGCAAACTGCATTGCTTAGAAAGGAATATCATATTTTAATTTGATAATATTCAATTATTATTAGAGAAATTTATTTAGAATAATATTCTAACATTAAAAATGTAAAAAATTCTAAATAGAAATTGATGTATATCATTTAATAATTCCTCCAAACCAAATTTATTAAAGAATATAC
The DNA here is from genome assembly GCA_027257055.1 of Cephalopachus bancanus. Lineage (NCBI taxonomy): Eukaryota > Metazoa > Chordata > Mammalia > Primates > Tarsiidae > Cephalopachus > Cephalopachus bancanus. The sequence continues at coordinate 17,656 of JAPVLO010001084.1, forward strand.
ATGCTTAGATACATGTATAATTTTAAGTATTATGCTACAAATTTTTTTTACATCTTCTTGTTACATTTTCAACATATTTTTGTATAAACTAAAAACAAAACCTCACAGGTTTAAAGAGAGTGAGACTGGCAACACATTTAAAGCTTAAAAATCCATCTTAAAACTTTTTAAATTTTTTATCTAAATCATTTTATTACTTAAAGTAATATGCAAGAATGAAATAAATCAATTAGGTGAAAAAATGTATTCATGGACTAAGTAATTACATCCATGTTCATAAAACTGATTACTATCTGAGGACAGTATTTGAATTATCAGTTCTAAGTATATACACTGAACAGGATACCATCTATAAAGCTGTTCATCACCTGAAGGAGTTAAGTTGTAAAACTTAATGAGTCTGCTTGGTGTGCTTAAAAATAACTCAAAATTAAATTGTTTATGTCTATATTCCATCTCAACAAGTAAAATAAATAATAGTAAAAATTGATAAGTATGATCAGATAATAAAAATCAAAAATAAGAAAACAGTAGCAAATATTATTTCTATAAAAATGTAAATTTGCAAATAAGACATAGTGTTCAGTAGGGTGGGTATATTTAACAATTTATTGTACATGTCAAAATAACTAGAAGAGAAGAATTATAATGTTCCTAGCATAAAGAAAAAAATATTTAATGTTATGGGTATCTCCCCCAAATTTGATCTTTTACATTACATATGTATTAAAATATCACATGTACCCCAAAATATGTACATCCATTATGTATTAAATTTTAAACTTACATTCTACATAGATTAATATTTCTAAAATTTCTGTATCTTGGTTTAGAAACTTAACTCTTCCATGTGTCAAATAAGTAATTGCACTGGAGAATTTCACTTAAGACAATAAATAATTACTAAAGAAAATTTTTAGCTTTAAAAAAACTAACTTTATGTGGTATAGAATCTCCCTTTTAGTTCCTTCTTTCCCTAAATTGTAGCTGTGGTCAGGACTGGCAATTAAAGTATGCTGCATTCACGGGTAACTTATCTTCAACATATCTTTTTAATTAATCTCTAGAGTGAAAATTTCCAGAATCTTCAAATGCCTCTCAATAAATTTTAAGCAAACCTTTGATCCAGACACAGGTTTGTTTTTTTTTAGCACATTCGTTCACTTATAGAATTTCCTTAAACATAAATTAAGTATATTTTACGACACCACTCTTTGAAACAGTATTCTGTCTCAAATCTGCTGGACTCCTAAGCATCTTTAAACCAGAAATTTAAGATCTTCTTATTTGCCCTCCATATAATACTCTAAGTAATACATCTCAAATTAAACTTTCCAAGTATCCAATCCTTCTACCTGCTCCAAATCTCTCTCCCCAACACAAACAGTTAATTCTTGCAATGACTTTCCAGTAACTCAAAGTATGGCAAAATGGCTACACAGCATACATGGCCTCCAAAGCTTAGTCCCTACCTATCTGTTCAGGCTTATCCATCAGCACTTCTGTCTCATAATTTAAGTGTCATGAGAAGCAATGGTAACTCCTTTCTTTCAGTTAGCCGTTTCAACTCACTCTTTCTCATTCAATTCTGAACATACACGTCGTGCAGAAAAAGTGTTTGATAAAATTTAACATTCCTTCATGATAATAAAGAATGCTCACTTTCACCACTCCTTTGTAACTTAGTATTGGAAATCCTACCTACAGCAATCAGGAAAAAGAAAGAAAGAAAGTCATTCAAATTGGAAAAGAGGAAGTCATATTGTCTCTCTTGGTAGATGACATGATCTTATATCTATAAAAACCTAAATACTCCACCACAAAACACTTAGATCTGATAAATATTAGTAAAGTTGCAGGATACAAAATGAACATGCAAAAATTAGTAGCATTTCTATACACCAGTGACGAACTAGTTGAGAAATAAACCAAGAAGGCAATTCCATTTATAATATCTACAACAAATTAAAATATCTAGGGATAAATTTAACCAAGGAAGTGAAAGATCTCTACAAGGAAAACTGCAAAACACTGATGAAAGACATTGAAAAGAGCACACACAAATGGAAACATCCCACGCTCATGAATTGGACAAATTAATATTGTTAAAATGAGCGTAATACCCAAAACAATCTACAGATTCAATGTGATACATGTTAAAATGCCAGTGACATTTTACACACAATAGAAAATAAAATCTTAAAATTTTTATGAGACCATAATTCCATGCAATCCATGTTAAAATGACAATGACATTTTTTACAGTCAAAGAAAATAAAATGTTAAATTTATTTTTTTCTTCTATTTACTTATCTTTATTTTAAAGACATGGGGGATAATTCAGGATTAGGTAGATAAGAGGTCTTAAATTTCTTTTTTTTTTTTTTGAGTTGGAGTCTCACTCTGTTGCCCAGACTGGAGTGCAGTGACCGCTCCCAGCCACCACAGCTTCGACCTGCTGGGCTCCAGCGATCCTTCCACCTCAGCCTTCCAAGTAGCTGGAACTAGAGGCGCGTGCTACCACACCCAGCTAATTTTTTGATTTATTGTAGAGATGAGGGCTCACCAAGTTGCCCAGGTGGGTCTCGAACCCACGGGGTCAGGCAATCCACTCACCTCAGCCTCCCAAGGCACGGGATTACAGACTGAGCCACCGAGTCTGGCTTAAATTTCTTATGAAATCAAAAAAGTGGCTGAAGAGCCAAAGGAATTCTGGGGATAAAAACGATGGTGGCATTTTTGCCTAGCTTCAAAATATATTACAAGGCTATAGTAAAATAAACAGCATGAGATTTATATAAAAACAGATAAAGGTCATTTAAAAAGAATAAAATCTTGTCACTTGTAGCAACATGAATGGCACTGGAGATCATTCTATTAAATGACATAAACCAGGCAAAGAAAGACAAATATTGCATGCTCTCACTCATATGTGAGAGCAAAAAAAGCTAATCACATGGAAGTAGAGAATAGAATAATAGACATCAGAGGCTGAGAAGAGTGTGTGGGTAGGGAGTAAGATAAAAAGAGGTTGGTTAATGGGTGCAACCATACAGTTAAATAGAACAAATAAGTTCTAATGTTTGATAGCAGAGTAGAGTGACTACAATTAACAACAATGTATTATATATTTCAAAATAGCTGGAAGAGAGGACTTGAAATACTCTCGACATATACAAATGATAAATACTCGAGGTGATGGGTACACCACATATGCTGACTTGATCATTACACAATCTATGCATGTACCAAAATGTCACATGTTCCCCCCAACATGTACACATATTTGTATCAATACAAATTATATTTGGTAAAAACACAAATAAGTTATCATAAAAAGAAAGAAAAAAAGACATGTCCTTTTTGTTTCTGTAGCACTCTACACATGCCTGAATCCTGTCAATCTTCTCATTTTATTGTGATTATCAATCCCTGTACAATAGTTTGTTGTTAACATCTTCGCAGCACAAATTCCAAGTTTTGAAAATTTACTTATTTGGTATTTTTCTTCTAAATTCACAATACTTCCAAGGGTTTATGCATAGTTTTTCATATATACATAGCCATAGTCTAAAGTACTGGTAACAAAGTGCTCAGAATGCATGGTGGATAAAATTATAATGAGTATACGAAATTGAGTCACTTTTTAAAAAAAATTTTATTTGAACAAGATAGCGTTCTACTAATATTGAGAGAGACAGAAAATTGAGTTAAATAAAAAAGAAAAGAAAAATTTAGTCCATTTTCCCCCCATTAGCCTCCTGCTGGTGGTTGGCATTGTGTATACAATATATTTACACCCTATGTTTTTCTAATGCGGGGTTTTTCCTACCAGAGCTTTTTGGAATTCCTATTAACTAGAGAGTCAATTTATTTCCTGTACTAGCGACCTAATATACCTTATCTGATAGTTGCAGAGTGTGGGATAGGTTGTATTCCTAAACACATTACTATTGAATCCTGGCTCCTTTGAAATTTTCCTCCAATGCTCTAAACCTACCTTGTTGGATTGGTCTTATATTTTTGCTTAGACTTATGTGTTATAGCTGAATCCTCCTGTAGTTTTCCTCTATTAGCCTTGTTTTCTGCACTAAAGCATCTCTTGATTTTGATAACTTAAAGAAAATATCATTAAAGCTACACATTCAAATTTATAAAGTCATCCCATCTGCATTAATACTGATTGTATTATTTTTGACCCATGATAATAAATTGGTGAGAAACACAGAATTAGATAGTTTTGCTACATGAACAACCAACCCAAACTCAGTGGTTTAAACAATCATTTATTGTTAGAGTTTCCTGGAGGCCACTTGGTTTAGGTTAGACTCAGTTGAGTGTCTCTGAGTTTGGACTCTCTTATGTACTTATAGGTTGAATGGCAAACTCTAGGCTGGGAGCCAAGAAGCTCAGTTGCAAAGCTCTGTTCCACGTGCCTTGAATCAAAGAATTTTGAGCAATTCTAGATCATTCAACCTCAACAGATACAACTGAAGACTGTCAGTTTGGATCCCCTGAGAAGCAGACAATAAGATGGTATTGGATATGCACAAGATTTATTGAGAGAAATGCCTCTGAATGATAAAGGATAGTGAGAATCAGATTAACGGGAAGAAATTTCATACTTCAGTGCAGATCTGAAACCTGTGAAAGGGGAGAAAAGGGTAAGGAGACATGGTAGAAAGAGCTTTAGACTGTAGTATAGCTTTAAGAAATCCTTGTCTAGATAAAGGAAAGTCTCAGAACATAGATGTCCATTAGATGAGTCCCATGTTGATCAGTGAGGTTCTGGCTTCTGTCTACCACTTTGTTTAGGCACCACCTGGAACTAGCCTAGCAAGAGCATGGCCGTGGTATGAATGCTGAGGCAGATCCAATGTGTATGTCAGTTGGAGAGTCTCAAATAATTATTCTTCTCCTTTCAAGTTATCTCTTGAAGAGAAATTTGAGGGGCAAACTTAATTATTTCTACTAAGGCTCTTTCTAAAAAATGAACATCAGGATTTATTTTAAACAACCAAGTATAGAGTAATGGATTTATTCTGCAATTATCCAGAGAGTAAGCCTCCATATATTGATCTATACAACCATAAGAGAACAAGAATAACACATTTTTCTTTGAAAAAAATCACTCAATGGATTTCTTTACTGTATGTACCCTTTACAGGTAAGTTTAAAACAAGCAATCTACAATAGCCAACACCAAACTGAAGAAGAAAAAGCATGTTGGAGGACTAATACTAATTTTACATTCTAGAAGTTTTATAGTTTTTCACTTTACATTGAAGTTTATGATACATTTTGAGTTAATTCTTATGAAAGGTGTAGTATTAGTGTCTAGATTTAACTTTTTGCATATAGATGTCCAATTGTTCCAGTACCACTTGCTGAAAATTGTATCTTTTCTCCATTGAATTGCCTTTGATCTTTTGTCAAAGACCAGTTGACTATTTTTATTTAGGTCTATATCTGGGATTTCTATTCTATTCCTTTGAGATTTCCATCTGTTCTTTTACTAATACCATACTCTTTAGTTTGCTGTGGGTTTATTGGATAAATGGTTTGAAATTATTTTTTCCCACTTCATAGGTTGCCTTTTTGTTTTGATGATTGCTTTCTTTGTCATGCAGAAACTTTAAGTTTGATGTAGTCTCACTTATTTTTGCCTTTCTTGCCTGTGCTTTTGGTGTTATGTCAAAAAAAATCATTGTTAAAAACCAGTGTCAAAGATCTTTTCCCCTAATATTTTTTTTAAATGTTTTATCATTTGAGGCCTTACATTTAAGTCTTCAAACCATTTTGAGGTTTGTTTTTTTTTTTTTGTATGTGTATGGTATAAGACAAGGATCCGATTTTATTCAAGAGACTGGTAATGAGTTTTTAGATAACAGTGCCAAAAGCATGACGCATGAAAGAAAAAAATATTGATAAGTTGGATATTTTTGGAATTAAAAGTTCTGTTCTGTGAATGAGAAAGTTAAAAGAATGAAAAGATAAGTTATTGAATTGGAGGAAATCTTTTCAAGACACATAGCTGATAAAGGACTTGTGTCTAAAATATGCAAAGAACTCTTAAAACTCAGCAGTAAGAAAATAAATGCCTTAGTCCATTTGCGCTGTTGTAACAAAATACCTGAGATTGAGTAATTTACATTTACATGCAAAACAAACTTATTTCTTGTAGTTCTAGATGTTGGGAAGCTCAAGGTCAAGCCACTAGTAGATTTTGTGTCTGGTGAGCCCATCTTCCTCGTACATTATACCTTCTTAGTACGTCTTTACATGGTGAAAACCACAAACAAGCTCCCTCAACCTCTTTCATAAGGGCACTAATCTCATTCATGAGTGCGTTGCCCATGTGACTTAATTACTTCCTAAAGGTCCCATCTCTTAATACTATTGCATTGAACATTAGGTTTTGAATTTTGGGAGAACATAACCATTCAGACCATAGCAACAAACAACTCAATTAAAAATCACTAAAATAATCTGAGTAGACACCTCACCAAAGATATTAAAGGCTACTGCCACATGAAAGATCCCAGTCTGAAAAGGTTACCTATGATATGATTTCAACTATATCATACTCTTAAAAACATCAAACTATAAAGAGAGTAAAAAATAATCAGTGTTTTTCAGGTGTTCAGGGGGACAGAGGAGGGGATAAATATGTGAAACACGGAATATTTACAGTGGTTAGGCTATTCTGTATAATACTGTAATGGTGAGTACAAAACATTATGCATTTGTCAAAACCCAAAGAACTTTACAAACTGTGAACCCTAACGAAATATATGGATTTTAGTTAATAATAATGTATTGATTTGGATTTCTCAATTTTAATAAATGCATTCACATTATTCAAGACGTTAATAATAGTGGAAAATGTGCAGGGGAAGCGAGTTTTGGAGAACTCTCTGTACTACCTGATCAATTGTTTTTGAGTCTAAAACATCTGTAATATACTAAAGTTAGCTATGAATCTAAGAGAAACAAAAAAACTCACCACCAATTTACTCATATTTTAGCAATTTTGTTGTTATTTGACAGGTTTTAGAAGGGCATAAATTGCCTTCCTAATTCTGCTTCTGCCAATTCTCTGAACCTTGGTTTTCTTATTTGTGAAATAGGGTTACAATACCTAACATACTATGGTGAGGATACCTGCTGGAGGAGCATCTGAATGAGATCTTCAATACAAGTTACTTCTATTCTCCTTTTCCAAATGCACTTTCTCTTATTACTAACTGGGAACAACAGAACCCAAACATCCTTTGCATGCTTTCTCCTTGAACCATGTCTATTCCAACATGTCCTTTCTTCATCATCACTCAAACTTTTCTATTTTCTTCTTCCTTTTTCTATTTCTTCATATCCCAGAGCACAACTTTGAAAATAGCTAAGGGGTTTACAATAAGGTAGAGGTAAGTTGTTCAGGATTATAATAAGGAATTCTTTTTGTTGAATTGTTGAGGTAGGGACTGTATGCTAGCCTTAGCACTATGAGAGGTCCTAAAAATAATCATGAATAAAACATGATTTCTGCTTTTAAGTAACTCACAGTTAGAAAGAAGAGAAGCATGAGAAGAAACCATACTGATACAGTCATCAACACCTCAGTGTGAATTCATGTTAGATACTTTTCTCAGACATATTGAAGAGTGAGAGGTGGCCTGAGCATAAGAATTCTTAGAAGCACATTGGGTGAAGTTGTCCCTTAAAGGGAGGTGTGGGATAGGTGAAACTTGGGTTTACCAACATGAAATAACATTCCACTTGCTTTAAACTTATAATACTTGAAAGCAAAGACCCCCCCTTCCTCAAATTATATTTTCTGCTTTGAATTGCAAAATGCAATATAAAACATTTGTATCAATGTAAATCAGGAGGAAAAAATATTCCCATATATTAAGCTTTGAAGAGAATTTGGATTTTTTATCATTATATACTATTTCTGAGAAACTCATTTTGATCTTATTGCTCTACACCATTAATGTTCCTAGAGTTTGCTTGAGTTTTTGTTTTTGTTGCATATATAAATTTTGCATATAAATTCCAAAGAAAGTTTAATAATCTTGTTTTGTTTAACCTTTCCCTAATTCAGATGTTACTTATAATCAAACTGTATGACAACACAACTTGTGAGGCTAAAATTCACTTTGATATCACTCTAATTTTTACTAATTTTATGAATAAATTGTTTCAGCATTATTTTAATTATTTTTATTCATGAGTGTGATTTCCTAGATTATTAATATCTGTAGAATTTGAAAGTAAAAAAGATCTTTGGGGTGCAATTAATTTATTTACCTGCATTTTAAAAATTTTAAGTATAATTCTCATAATATTTATATTTCATTTTATAATTTAATTTATTCAAGAAGCAAAGTACATATTTTGAGGTAATACCCGTAATTCTAAGTATGTATGTCCCAAATTTCCTGAAACCCTCTTTAAAAAAGTTATACAGAGTATTAATTAGATATGTGTATTAGCTCTTCATCTGGGTAATAGGATATAAAACTTTATCATACAAATACAACACTGTTTTTACCCTCTGATTTCTCTCTGCCTTCTTTGTTAATAAGGAAAATCTTTTTCATGTTGTTTTGCATTATTGCAAAGTCAAAGAGACCAGGAAAAAACCCACAACTTCCATTAAATTAAATCTCCCTTCCAGAAATATTTACTAACCATCTACTTGGGAATCTTGGCTTTAAAACTCCTGAAAGATATCACAGTATTAAAGTTACCATGAAAATATGACCAGCAGCATATTTTTTCCAATGCAATACTTTTCATCATCTTTATGTCCATTGGATTTTTATTGTTTCTCACTATGTCTCAAACCCTTAGTGTTTCAAACAGTAGTTCTGTCTTCAAATATAAAAATAACTTATTTCAGTGTAGAGACTGCTATAAAGAATAATGCAGCGGATGTTATTATCAGGCATTAGACTAGAATCTAGACAAATATTATTCTTACACTGAATGTGGTGTACTTATAAATCTATTACACTTTAGAGATTAAAATTCCTACAATAACATTGAACACTCCCTAGTGGGTGCAAACACAGAGGATATACTATGAAGAATAAAACTCAAAGTTTAACAGTAGAATTTAGATTTCCCGCAATGAGTATATAAGCAATAAAATACAGAAATGATTTTACCAGCAGTAGTAGTAAATTTTGAATAGAGAAAAAAGCGACTGTGTTCCAAATGTCTCAGGGGAGCATTAGTAGTATCATTATAAATGCCAGATACTCACTCTTTCATCAGTTGCACTTATTTGAAATTCACTGGCTTGTGTGACCTCAACATTTCCAAATATTGAAGTTGTATCTGGTGAAGTAATTACCATAAAAATATTTCCATTGGCCTTCAAAATAGGCCCTGTTTCAGAGCTAAAGCATAATCATTCTATTGATAATGATAATTGATGAAAATGCAAATAGTAAGTAGGGGAAGGTGATACTGGCTTAAGTGATTCTGAAAATCAGCAATTGAGTTTGCAATATGATATAATGAAAAAAAAATTATGAGCTAGCTATTAAGACCTTTTGTCAAAGGGTGGCAAAACTCCATTCAGGGTAACAAGTATGCAGACATTTAAGACATCTAATATGTATAGTCCATCTGACTTCCTTTTTTTTTTTTGACATTTCCCTTTGGTTAGAATGATGTTTGTTACTCAGCAAAAAGTATTTAAGTAGGAAAGTGTTATATTATGTAGTTGCCATGCTCAATATAGTGGTATTCCAGTGGTTGTATTAGGATTTCTCTTGCTGTGTTTTGTACTTCTTATATCTATGTTCTCATTACTGATTGCTATTTCAAGATTCTGTCACTCCTTTCTCTGTTCTCAAGATCATTCTCATTTATTTTCCAATATTATTGGGATTATGTTAAAACCCACTATATTTCAGACATCTAATTGAAAAATACGTCAAATTAGAAATTAGAAAACAAACAAGCAAATAAACAACAGATAAATACCGGGCTGGGCAGGAACTACTTCAGAATGCCATCTATACTTCCTCCGTTAAAGAGAAACTGGCCAACACCGAGGTATTAGGTTCTATTATTTAGATGTCCACACTTTTTACTGTATGTCCCCTTCCCACCCACAGACAGCTATTCCATAGATGCTAAGCAGTGTCTGGTAAGAAATATTGTCCTCTGTTAGCACTTTGACCTGTGTAATAGTGCTAGAATGTGACAGTTAATAGTAGGAGCTGAACATTTAAGATGTGTATGATGTAGAGTAAAAGACAGAAACTACTGTGATGTGCTATAAGCTAATTGAAATATCAGGAGAGCAAAATTTAATAGGAATACATGTAGTTGCAAAAGAGCGTAGAAAAACACTTACAAAGAAGCAGAAACGCCAAGAGGAAGAAAGAGATCAAAGAGCTGCCATCCTGATTAAACTTCAACCCGTTCTAGTTTCAGCACTTTTTTTTTTTGCTCAGCTAAACTGAGTTTCTGTTGTTTCCATCAAAGAGAGACGTCATTAATTAGTTTCTCTCTCCTCCCCCCCATCTAGTCAATATACTTCAAATGATTTACATGACATGGTCTCAGCATTAATGACCACTTTGATCCAAGTACCATCATCTCTCAATGATAATGTAGCCTCTTTATTGCTTTGCTTCTACTTTTGTCCCAGTAAAGTCTACTTTCAAAGAGCAGCCAGAGAGACCTTTATAAATGGATGACAGATAATGTCATATCCTGTTCAATAGCCTACAATAATTTTCCATTTCAGAGTAAAAGTGCTTACAGTGACTTAAAGAGGCCTCCACTACTTGCCTCACCCCCTCTCACATCTCCTGTAATCTTATCCATCCCTCTACACCTACCGGACTCCATTCTGGCACATTGGCCTCCTTACTTTTCTAAAAATACTTACCAAACACGTTTATGCTTCAGTCATTTGCACCTATTTCCTCTGCCATAAATCTGTTCCCTGAACATAAACTTGACTCCCTTCTTCAATTCCCATCGTTTTGAGAGGCTTCACTCTAGGCCTTCACCAGCATTGGATGTTCTCTTGAACCTCTCATTATTTTATAGAAATTACTACAACCTGCTGAAGTATATGCCAATTTATTATGTCTGTGTTCTGTCATCTCCCACTAGAATAGAATCTCCATGATTGACAGTGATATATATTTTTTTAAGTACTGGATCCCTAGTTCCTAAAATGGTAACAAGTACTCATAAAGCATTCCATAGGTATTTGTTAAATTAATTCGTTAATGCACAGTTAGGTATCATAATCATATAATTAGAATCATCAGATTTCACATTGGAAGAATGTATGGTAATTAGAAAGTATAAGCAAGAAAAGAGAATATGAATAAAATTTGAAGAAACTAAATTAAAATAAAAGGTACATTTATATCTTCACAATGACAACTAAAGTTTGCCATCATTTGTCTAGATATCTGATACAAATATCAGGAATAGAGAGCAAAGTATGTGAGAATTAAAGAAAATGACAGGCCAGGTGTGGTGACTCACACCTGTAATCCCAGCAATTTGGGAGGACAAGACGAGAGGATTGACTGAGCTTAGGAGTTTGAGATCATCCTGGGCAACTTGGCAAGGCCTTGATCCTACAATTTTAAAAAAATTAGCCAGGAACAATGGGAGGCTGAGGTGAGTGGATTGCCTGAGCCCACGGATTCGAGACCCGCCTGGGCAACTTGGCAAGACCTCATCTCTACAATAAATCAAAAATTAGCCGGGTGTGGTAGTGCGCACCTGTAGTTCCAGCTACTTGGAAGGCTGAGGTGGAAGGATCACCAGAGCAGGTCCAGGCTGTGGTGGCTGTGAGCATGCCACTGCACTTTAGCTTAGGCGACAGAAATTGCAGCTCAAAAAATAAAAAAGAAAAAAGAAGTAGAAGAAAAGAAAATGACATTTATTAATGAAAAAAAGTAGTAGAAGAAAAGAAAATGACATTTATTAATGATGTTTATTTAAAATGTGATAAGCTAATATTTGTTTTTATGAGAATTGTTGATATATATCCAGGAACAAAAGAAAATGAAATGGGGAAAGCAATGGTAAATGTATAACATAAAATTTTTATTATAACCAAATATTATTTTACTTAGTTTTATCACTTATCACTTCCTTATTCATAATTCAGTTTCACGTCTTTTGTGTATGTGTTAAGTTGTAAGTAAGTTTGACAGAAATTATGACTAAAGAACTATACAATTCAATATTATTACACTGTTGGCAGAAAATAAATATTTGAACAAAAATGAGTATTGCTGTTCATATAATTTTCTCAAAAAAGGTAGAATCTTACCACCGAAACTAAAAACACTGATATTGGTGAATTGATATAGTGATTACATACATATTATTTCTAAGATTGCAATGTTTTTATTATCTATAGATCTTTGAAATATTTGATCAGCATGAGTGCTTATTAGAAATACTCTGTTATGTGGTTTAAAATAAACGTAAGCAATGACAAGAGGTTCTTATTATTCTTATATTTTGTCAAGTATTTTAAAGAATTCATAGCAATCGATTATATGCTTTTTCCCTCCCTCCTTTCTCCTTTTATAATGTACAGAACATCCTTTCATGTATATGTGTTGTAATATGTACCAATATACTGGGAACAAAAAAAAAAATTCAAAGCCCCTGCCCTGAAAAAAGAAAAGCCTGTATTCTTTTCTTCCTTCTATTTTTCTTTCTTTCTTTCTATCTTCCTTTAAATTATACAAGCAATTCAGGCATACATCATCTCCTTTCCTCTTTTTCTCCCTCCCTCCTTCCCACCCTTCCTTTCTTTCTTCTTTCCTTCCTTTCCTAGATATTATGGGAATAAATACATGTAAAAGATCCAGATTATACAGAAGTATAAAGAGTGAAATATGAGTGCTTCTATTCGCCCTTCTTGTATTCTACTGCAGAGAAAATCACCTTTGTTCACAGTTTAGTGGGAATTTGTTAATTTATATTTCTATTATGCATGAATGTGCAGGTACATATATATATATATATATATATATATATACACACACACACACATATATATGTATGCATTGTTCTCTATCTTTTATAAAGATTTATAAATATTTTTGTTCCCCTAAAATATATATACTTTATTCCTGTAAATCACTCTAAAATTTAATGCAATTTATTTAACCATTTTTTTTCCAACAGCTATTCTGAATTTGTTTATTTAGGCTATGCAATCAATGCTGCAATGAAAATCTTGAACATTGTTTACATGACACTTTATATAGAATTCTAGAAAATAAATTATTAGAAGTGAAATTGCTTGCTTGAAAAGTATAGACTTTACATTTTGATAGATTCTGATAAATGACATTCCAAAAATGGTTAACAAATTTACTCCAATAAGAACATATGCATGTTCCTATTTCTCCACATTCTCAATACCTTATAATATGGATTTTATGTTAATATGATTATAGAAAAATGTACTTTGCAATATTCTAATGTTCTTTCTGATAATTTAAAATTGCATCATGCGTATTTTCTTTTGTTAATGAGCCATTCCCATTTTGTATTTTCTGAAGTGTCTGCTTGTATATTTTGGGCCATTGTTTATTAGGTTGCCATTTTTTATGAAATATGTAGAAACTCCTCATGTTTTCTTGATATTTATCTTTGTTTGCAAAATGACTTACAAATATTTATTCCCAGGTTGCATCTTTCCCTTTGACCTTCTTTATGATACATATTGAAATATGTTAATATTTTCATTGTGGCTCCTGTTGTAGTGTTTAGAAAGAACTTTCTGACAACCAGATTTAATTTATTCAATGGCTATATTTTGTAGTGTGCATTCTTTAAGCCATCTAGAAGTTATTTCTATGTATTATGTGAATTAAGTTTAAATTAATTTTATTTTTGAATGGATAGACAATTGTATAGAAACCACATATTCATTTATAGGATAGTCTGCTCTTCACTACTGATTAGAAATGTACCGGTGCATTCTAGTCCACAGTCACTGCCATGATTAGAGGTTGCTACCCTTTAACCTAAAAAAAAGTATATTTGTGGAGCTCTAAATTGTAATTTTCCTCAATATCTTTCATTTGAACCTATTTGTCTGAATTTATTACACAATTTGTTTGATGATCACTTTACCTAATTTAAATTTAATCTGTAAAAGTCTAGTTACTATAAACATGTACATTTCTTTCCTCTTTAGGATATGTCTGGTTTAACACAATCTATTTTAGGCAATATTTATTTTAGTTACATCTTCATGGTGGTAGAGTGGTTTGATGGCTCTTTTTATAGAGTACTAAATATTTTCAGGGTCAAAAACTCAGTACTGCATTTAACTCTGAAACATTACTATGCAATTATTACAAAAATTTTTGCCCAAAGCATGAAAATTTCCCTTGGAAATTAATATTTTCAAATTAACTTAGCTTTCATTATTTGAGAAATAACAACAAGTAGCATTTTTTCTATAAGAAAGGTTAAATTTCCATCTACCAAGGCAGTTATGATTGAATATATGACTATTGCATACAGAAACATTTCCCTGAAAAATGTAAATGAAAGGCATTTATTTTGTTTAGCTTTGTTTTTCAAATATTGATAAATATTTTAAATACTTTTTCTACATTATTTTTAATTATTTCCTTTAATTCCACTTACTAAAATATGAAAATACTATGTATCTAAAGTATACAAACTTTCTTATGTCGATGAGGAAAAGGTGATATCGTTGGTATGATAATGACATAATGTAAAATCAGAGCCCCTCATTTTATTACTTCTCTAATTTTCCTTGTTATGAAATATGAGAGATAATTTTGGTTTATTTTTTAATTTTTATTTTATATTATAAAGATGTGGGGTAAAATTCAGGGTTAGGTATACAAACGTTGATTATGCAGGTACCCTTGTTGATGAGGTATGCCCCTCCCTGCCAATCCCACCCCTCCCCCCTGACAGTTTCCCACTACTGCCAATCCCTTTCTTATAGTATTATAATTGTTCAAGGTCCACTTATAAGTGAGAACATATGGTACTCTGTTCTTTGTTTCTGTGACACATCACTGAGTATGACAGACTCTAAATCCAACCATGTTGCTGTGAAGTCAATGTTTGTCCTTCTTTATGGCTGCATAATATTCCATTGTGTATATGTACCACTTTTTTTTAATCCAGTCCAGCTTGGATGGGCAACTTGGTTGGTTCCATGTTTTTGCTATTGTGACTAGAGTTGCAACAAGCATACATGTGCAGCTATCATTTTTGTAAAATGATTTGAGTTCTTCTGGGCATATTTCCAATAGGGGAATTGCTGGATCATATGGAAGATCAATTTCTAGTTCTTTTAGAAACCACCACACTGTCTTCCAAAGAGGATGCACTAGTTTGTGTTCCCACCAGCAGAGTAGAAGCACTCCTTTTTCCCAGCATCCTTGTCAGCATCTGTTGTTGTTTGTTTTATTAATGATGGCCATTCTTACTGGGGTTAGGTGGTATCACAATGTGGTTTTGTTTTGCATTTCTCTGATGATGAGTGAGTCTGAGCACTTTTTCATGTGTCTGTTTGCTGCCCATATATCTTCTTTTTTGAGAAGTGTCTATTCATGTCTTTTGCCCACTTTTTAATGGGGCTGTTTGTTTTTTTCCTTTTGGCGCATTTGAGTTCCTTGTAGATCCTAAATGGTTTCTACAAATAATTAGTAGGGACTTACACTATAAGGAGATTATAGTGTATTACATGTTGGTGATAGTGTAATATGTACTTTTTATGCTTTACAAGAAAGTGCATATCTCATAATACTTTCTAATTCTCACTCCTTAGGAACAAGAAAGTTATAGGGAGTGTGCTGGATTAGAGTATTATAATCTCACATATTCAGTAGTAAAGCTCTTTGTTTTTAAATTGTTTGATTCTCACGAAAAATAGAATAGCAAGTTATGTTTTAAATATAGTATTAAAGATCTAATCAATTTGAAATTTAAAACAAAACATTTTTTCTTTGCTTCCAACTTAAAAATATTTCTTTAGTTTTGAAAATTACAAATGAAATATATTTATTCTGATAAATTTAGATTATAAAACATACATAAAGTATAACTGTACTTTTTCTATGCATGTCATACAAACATACATATGTATATAGTTTTTTTACTAAGAGATTACTAAGCTTTATAATATTCATAAACTGATATAGTTTATCCTTTTATCCCTAAAATCTGTGAATATGTTACCTTACACGGCAAAATGTACATTGCAGATGTCATTAATATTATGGGCCTTAAATATAAAAGATTATGCAAGATTATTCATGCAGGCCTAATCTAATCAAAGGAGCCCTTGCAAGCAGAGATCATCTTCCTCTGCTGGAGCAGAGGACAGATGATGGTGAAGAGAGAGAATCCAAGTATAAGAAGAACCAGATCTGTCTGGGTTGATTTTGATAAAAGCTCAACCATCCAACACCTTGACTTCAGCCTTGTGATACCTGGAGCTGAGGACCTGCTGAGCCAACCTGTATTTCTGACCTTCACAACTGTAACATAATAAACTCATGCTGTCACAATATTGTTCATATCATTTATTTCATAAGATTATAAAATTGTATTTATATGTCAATATCTCTTATACTATTATACTATATTATACCAAACTCTATATTTAACACTTATATTTAAGTAATTTTATATAACACGTGCATCTGTGGAATAAAATTGGCCAAGGCACAATTAAACTTACACATTTATTTCAAAATGTGGTCATAAGAACAATTCAAAGTGTTCTGGCTTAGAGGACAAAGGACAGATTTTGTAGGGCACTTCAGCAACGGGGTCACTTGGAGATCAGCTGGTTTGGGGAATAATTACTTCAAAATGGTTCTCAAAGGAGAGAGGAATTGATCGTGTAAATTAGCAGCCAGAGGCAGGGCAATTTGTATTTTATCAAAAGTGGTGAGGAGGAACAGTTAGGGGCTAAAAACATGTGAAGGCCACAGTGGAATATATTCAATTCTTTGTGGTCTCTTACACTTCACTACTATCTCTCAATGTCTGCATATTTAAAACATACCCCTGTGAACAGCCAAATGTTTTGTAATTATTTTAAATTTGTGATAAAATGCTTCCTAAATGATAACAACAGATTCCTGAAAAGGATTATTCCTAAAAGAAAAAAAAAATGTTGAACGAATTTCAGTAATGACCTGCAACCTTACTGTCTTCTAGGAACATGGACTAATTATCTATGGATTACATGGTTTAAAAACAAAAAAATTGTGCCCTCGGATTTTGTATAAATAAGTTTCATTTTCAAAATTAATTGTATATTTCAGTCATACTACCTTCTACCATCACTTATTCTTTTCCTTACTCTCTCCTTATTTTTCTACCCTGTCCTTTTTTGTAGCTGTTATGCACATTGCAACAAACAAATATACTATCAAATTTGGAAGGCATAAATATTATTGAGATAATTCCCTTACCACTTTCTCCCATCCTTTCCTTTGAAAGTAATCACTTCCAGAAGTATGCTGTGTAACTTTCCTACTATATTCCATGAGTATTCAAATACATATATGTTAAAGCAAAGGCAAACATTTCATATATATAGTCATATAATGTCTTTTAAATACAAATTGGATCCTACAATTAGTATACTTCTACATTAAGAAAAAAATAAATCATTATGGACAGTTTCCTGGGACAGTACACAGAGATTTATTGCATTCTTTGGCTTACTTGTATTATAAGCATACCTATAACTAAAGGCCCATTTCCACTTTTAAATTTAATCTGACTTTTTTAATCAATGAATCCCACCAGTTAGAATTGCACTATATTTACTTATTGGACATGAGCAATTGTCTAAAATGTTCTCCTATGAAGAAAAGTGGCCGAGCCTTCGCAATTCACCTCAAATGTTACTTCCTTAAAGTAGCAATCACTGACCACAGTATATAAAGTTGAGTCTCCCAGCATATACCCCCACCTCTATCACCCTCTGTGTATTCCCTTTACAATACTAGGCACGATATAAAATTTTGTTTGTTTGTTTGTTTTGTTTTGTTTTTTGTTTTTTGAGCTGGAGTCTCACTCTGTCACCCAGACTGGAGCGCAGTGGCCGCTCCTGGCTACTGCAGCTTCGACCTGCTGGGCTCTGGCGATCCTTCCGCCTCAGCCTTCCGAGTAGCTGGAATTACAGGTGCGCGCTACCACGCCCGGCTAATTTTTTGATTTATTGTAAAGATGAGGTCTCGCCTGCCCAGGCGGGTCTCTAACCCGCAGGCTCGAGCAATCCACTCACTTCAGTCTCCCAAAGGCGCGGGATTACAGGCTGAGCCACCGAGCCCGGCACGATATAAAATTATCTTATTTTTGCTTCTTTATTGTTACTAAATCTTCATAAGTCAAAATGCTTTCTGACTTCCTCTTTGCTTTATTTTCCAGTATTTAGATACCTCAGTGACATCATATAGTAGTCAATAAATACTGATTAAATGACTGAATTGATAAATGGTTGGATGGATGGGTGATACTTTATTTTACGATCTTTACTCAGAGACTTCCCATCCTTATTTACATATTGTTTTATATTATTGAAAGTTGAGAATGCCAAATTAGTGATCTCTAAGAAAATGACCAAGAATGCATACAGACTAGAGGACTTGGTCTCCTGGGAGTAATTTCACAAAAGATAAGACAAAAATGAGCTGAAGTTGAAAAAAAATTCTAAGAATAACATGCAGTGTTTTTAGAATCATTTTCAGAGCAAGACTTACGACAACAAAAAATCAGTCTAATTTATTGAGAGTGCACGAGGCAATGCTATAAGGTGACAGGAAAAAAAGTAGAATGTCTCAGCTTCTATTTTATTTCAATTTTTTCTTCTGTCAGACTGAAAAAGCATCAGACTGGAGGAGATAGAACAAATATTTCCATGAAAAAAATTGAATCTTGAAGCAAGAAGAGAGACTAAGAAAAAACCTTACTCAGAATGAGTTGTGTGGCAAGACTGAATAGGGGCTCTTGGTATGGATTCCCTAAAAGTCAACTTTGATCCCAGGCATGGGTGTGAATGATTGATCTGAAATATTATCTAAGAAAGCACAAGTACAGAAGAATAAGATGGGAAAGAGAGAGTGGCAATCAAAGGCTATTACTGAGTGGTTTTTCTACAATTCTATCAGGCTTTCTGGGGTTGGGATCAAAGCATCAGCAGTTTTTGTTTGTTTTAAAGATGGGAGTCTTACTATGTCACCCACGTTGGAGTGCAGTGGCCTGATCATAACTTCATAGTTCCCTGCAGCCTCAAACTCCAGAGCTCAAGTGAAAGCATCAGCAATTTTTGAAAGTTCCCCAGGTGATTCCAATATGCACCCAAGTTTGGGAACCAATGTTTCACACCTTACTATTGAAAGTGTGTTCCTTTGAGCAGCAGGAGCAGCCACATCTGAGAAGTATTGAGAATGTACAATCTTGGTCCTGGTCCCAGATTTACAGAATAAGAATCTTCACTTTCACAGGATCCCCAATTATTCACATGAACATTTAAGTTTGAGAAGCATTTGACACTGGACATTGGAATCACTTGTGGAGTTGTACAAGCACTAACAGCTAAAAACCAAAAACACCAACTCCAGAAGCAGTGATTTGTTTTGTCTGGGGTGCAGCCTGGGTATCAGGCATTTTACATTCTCTTCTAGTTGATTCAATTATATAACAGGATTTGATAACCACTGATGGAGATTATTTCTGTTGCAGTTAAATTTTAAAGAGGTTTATAGATTTCCTCGATAGTATCTCAATGCCACGCTCCTATAAAAGTATTATGCTAATGGTGATTATTATACTTTTTCTTTGATTCTTGGCTTTTTCAATCATTTCTGAATTCTGTATTCTATTTTATTTATTGTCTTATACTTTTATATCTCTTATTTTACTCATCTGCTCCTTCCTCACTTGATGTTTCTACCTGAGACTATATTTACAAATGATTCAGTCTTTTTGTTTTGTTCTGTTTTCTCCTTAGCTGCTCTTTAGAATCATGTGGAAAGCTTTTTAAAAATACTGATGTTCAGGTGCGACTCCAGAGAATCAGACTCAATGATTTGCAGTAGGCTCAGATATACTTTTTTTAAAAAAATGTTAAAACTCTGTCTAAGATTTCAATGTGCAACTAAGATTGAACTTCTGAGCTTATTTATCTTGTCTAGAACCTTTGAACATATTAAACGCCTTCATGTATAAGCCCCTTAATAGCACAGTCTGTGTGTGCATTGTCATTTTATTTGGTACTATAGTTATAATGTTTAATTATACTTCGTGGAAAATGAAATAAAAGTCCTCAGAAAACCTCTTATTTAATTCTCACAACATTCTGAAACTAGATATTCTTCCATGCTGCAGATGAGATTATTTGGCTATGTAAGAACCTCCAGGAAATTTTTTTTTTTTTTTTTTTTTTTTGAGTCGGAGTCTCACTCTGTTGCTCAGGCTGGAGCTCGGTGGCAAGCTCACAGTCACCGCAGGCTCAGTGTACTCGACTAAGGCTATCTTTCTGCCTCAGCCTTCCAAGTAGCTAGAAATACAAACATGTGCCACCACACCCAGCTCATTTTTTAAAATTATTGTAGAGATGAGGTCTCACCAAATTGCCCAGGCTGGTCTTGAACCCGTGAGCTCAGGCAATCATTTTACCTTGGTTTCCCAAAGTGCTGGGGTTATAGGCATGAGCCACCATGCCCAGCGAATCTCCAGGAATTTATGGTTATTAGAATAAGATCAAGCTAACATTCTTAATGTTTTTCCTGGTTAAAGAACAGAACTGGTAACATTTGCTCCATATTACTTTCAGGGCACCAACGTGTGTATCTTGCTATGACATACCATCCAGACGTATCAAATATTAGAGTAGTTCTAAAATTGATTGCTATATAATTCTTGGATTTTCATGAAGATGCATCCAATCCTTGGAAAGAATATGGATTCTTTTTCTTGCTGTTAAAAGTTCCAATCAGCCGGGCACAGTGGCTCAAGCCTATAATTCCAGCACCTTGGAAGGCGTAGGTAAGAGAACTGCCTGAAGTCAGGGGCTCAAACCCAGCCTGGGAAACTTGGCAAGACCTCGTCTCTACAATAAATAAAGTAGCTGTGGTTCCAGCTACTTGAAAGGCTGAGGCACCAGAATCACCTGAGCCCATCAGGTTGAGGCTGTGGTGGCCGTGAGTGTGTCACTGCACACCATCCTGGTTACAGAGTGAGACTCCAACTCAAAAAAAAAAAAAAGTTCCAATCAAATTATTTTTCTCAGTGTTTCTAATAAAAAGTGATTTCTATTTTCTAACATTCAAAGAAGTTTCATCATCATCCATTAAATGAGCATATCTACCTTATTGGTTGTAATGAGATGAATTATTTATAGACCATAGTTAACTTATAGGAAATGCTCAATATGAAAATTTTTAATATTAAGAATGATGATCTTATCAATAACATCCAATAAGGAGAAGCACTATGTTTACTACTAATGATACTAACGAACATGATATTCATACACACTTCTAGGTATTCTAGATTTATTCATTTGATGAAATGAGCTTAGAGTTTCTTAAGTTGAGAACTGTGAAACCTGGTTGCACAGAATGTTAACTAGCTTTAGTCTCAAACAGGTTCTGTGATAAAATATGTTTGGGAAATACTAGATTGAACAACTTTTAATAGGTTATTCTGTGAGGGCCAATTCAAATCCCTTAGTATGCTATTATTAAACAGAAATATACAAAGGATTATAATATAATACACATCACTTTACCAATTTATCTGGGAATTGTAAACAACTTTTTATATTATGGAATTTGTATTCCTTTGAACACATCTTGAAAAATGCCCAGTTAAACCATTAACTTATTCCACATCAAGTTAGTCTCATGAACAATTGACTTTTTGGAAATGTACTTTAAGATTACATGTTCAGATTTTCTCACAGGTAATTATAAAAAAGATTTCTATGGCATATACCATTCCCCTTTGCTATGACATGCTATTTTAGTCACTGTACACTTTATCATAAAATGTTTTGTAGGTGAATTTCTATTGAGAATATTTTCTTTAATTCCAATACAATAGAATAAGTTTCCTAAATAAGTGACACATGTTTTCCTATGCTGATTATGAAAACTGTGTCACTCTGTGATGTTTGGTCTTCCTTGCCCAATTGTCAAAAGCCAAATTTATGTACACATATAGCTTAAAAAGCACTCAAAAGCTTTCCTTGTTTGGATATTTTAATTAATCCTTCTTTCCCTGGACCAAATATTTAGATTCTATACTATATTCTTATTGTGTATAGGTTTTATTTGAGGCACCCTCAAGCCATATCAGAGACATGTGGCATAGAAGTAAACTTTATAAATGGAACTCACTGTCTCTTATCTATTTTTCATGCTTCTTCTGGGCTATCTGTAATTACTCTAGGCTTCAGTCACTCTGTGGTTTTCATTCTGTGTCTCAGCAGGAGCCATTTTTTTCTCCTCAGGAAACCTTGCCATTTGAGTACGAAAATGCCTTCTTTCCAGGCAAAGCTATCAGAAAAACATCTCTTTATTTCTTTCTCATCCATCTTTGCATGAAAGAAATTTCCAGTGGCAAAAAGTCCTCTACATCAAAATCGTTAGAAATCAAATTGTTATTACAAGCTTCTGCCTTTAATACATTACCAAGCATCTATTGAAGTTACATGACCTTTTCTCAGATTAACAGTAGTTTCCATCTATGCTCTCCTGAAATTTGTTATTGAATGTCTGTCCCTGTCATGTTCTTAAGGATTGGACCAGTCATCTCTTGTTTGCCCCCAGATCCATTCCTGCCTCCTCTGTTCTCCCCTGTGTTGCTGGGGGATTGGCCACTGAGGACTAAATTTCTCAGGTTCCCTTGCCAAAGAATTCCTGTCAGGTTCAACAAAGAGGCACTGGCAGTAGATTGGAGGAAGAGACGAAGGAAGAAGTTAGAGTCTTTCTGTACCCTCTCTCTATTTGGCAGTGTTTCTACAAAGCCACCGCTTCTGCAAAATGTCTTCCCTCTGATTCCAGTTTTCACTGAAAACTCTTTATGGATGGTCTTAGCTCATACCTATCAGTCCCTGCTGTGTTGCTCTAATACTGCCTCATCCCCTTACCCACTTCGGCCATAG
Organism: Cephalopachus bancanus; assembly: GCA_027257055.1. Classification (NCBI taxonomy): domain Eukaryota; kingdom Metazoa; phylum Chordata; class Mammalia; order Primates; family Tarsiidae; genus Cephalopachus; species Cephalopachus bancanus. The sequence goes on from JAPVLO010001084.1 coordinate 40,856, forward strand.
AAGGAGTAAGAGCTTCCTGATGTTGAACATATATGGATTGCTTTATTCATTTTTAAAAATATTATCATCTTTTCCAACATGTTTGTATATTTACTATTGACCTACCTGGTTGGGGCTTTTTTCCCTATCTAGACTCTGATTGCAGATGTCTACTGCCATACCAAGCTAAACGTGCCTGATCTCTGATTGATATGAGGATTTAAATATTATTTTAATACTTCCCAGTTTTTTGAAATCCTTAAAGAAGTCAATATATTCAGATTTTTCATTAAAAATATATTTCAAAAGTGTTCTCACAAGTAATAATGTATCTATATTTATCTGCTTATTTTTAAGTACTACCTATAAACATCAATACATGTGTGACTTTATAGTTTAGTTGCACTATCATTTGTACACATACATACGTATTTAGTAACAAATCATAATTCTCTTTGTTTATATATGTGTTGTTATGATTTTGAATTGAAAAGAAAAGTATAGCAAGTACATATTTTAAAGGAAAAAAATCCATTATCAAAATGTTGGGAGTGTTCGCTGCATTGCACTAACTTCCAGAATTAATAAAAGTAGAAAAATGCAAACATTGCATGCTATGATAGCTAAGCATGACTGGTAATAGTCTGGCATTATAGTTAAGAACCACTGATGAAATATGCAATTTATAATGTCCACTGCTGACATAAGTAATTTTGTTCTATTACTGCTGGGAATTCACTTTATTTCCCATGATGCATGCATATTTTCCACTGCATTTGGATAAACACTTAAGTATGTAATGGTCTCAACAGATATAATTTTCATTCATATTATACAAGAACAAGCATCACTGCATGGTTCTGATAACTAGTTTGTCTTGTAAAGGGCTTCTCTTTCTTTTGAAACTAACATGTTCATGATAAACTAGAGCAGATTAGGGAGAGTATATGTTTAAAATTTAGTTGAACTAAAGGAATGAAAATGTGCTCTCTCAGTCGTTAGAAAGTATCATTGATTTTTCTCAGTCTGACGATTGGTGCAAAATCTATTCTGGCATGTCTTTTTCATCAAAAAGGACTTAAGGTGGACTTAGATAAAATTATAATATTAAGAGCAGTTTCCATAGAGAGGAACATAGGTTTGATCAACGTTATTAAATGTACTTAGGTCATGTAAGTAATGGAATCCATAGTAGCAGAGGATTTTTCTTATTTCTTTTTAATTTTGAGTTTCAATCAATGGCTTTATTTTTATTTCTTTTCTAAAATAGTATTTTGAGTTAGTAAAGAAGTTTATAAGTATCAGTGATAATTTTGGAAAAAAAGGACAAGGTGAAAAGTGAAGCCGAGGACCTTTAAACACTACCCAAGGCAAATTAATTAGGTTTTTTTTTCATTTAACTTACTTATTAGTAAGAAAATAAGTTGCCCTTTGTCACTATTATCATTACATTATAGTCTACCTTGGGAAAGACATTTTCTTTTATTTATTTATTTTTCTTAAGTTGCCCAGACTGAAGGACAGTGGCACAATCATGGATTACTGCAGCTTCTAACCCCTGGGCTTAAGTGATCCTCCTGTATCAACCTCCCATGTAGTTAAGACTACAGGCACATGCCACCACATCCAGCTAATTTTTTTTTTTTTTTTTTTTTTTTTTTTTGTAGAGGTGAAGTCTTGCTATGTTGCCCAGGCTGCTCTCAAACTCCTGAGCTCAAGTGACCTTCCTGCCTTGGCCTTTCAGTGCCGGGATTATAGGCATGTGCCACCATGCCCAGACAAAAAATTTTCAAAAGTAACTTTTAAAGTTTAAGCAAACAAAACATACTTCAACAATGGCATATTCCACTTTTTAAAAATTCTATTTAATGAAAATAAATTAATAGAAAAAATAAACAAGGGCAGAGTTAAATGGTTAACGGTGCAAAAATCTAGGAAAAAAATGTACTACCATCAACAACTGTGAAATAAATACACTGCTTGTAAAAGAAGACAGTAGGGATCTACATTTCTCTCTCTCTATCTCTCCTTTTTTTTCCTGGCTGGCACAGTGTGTCTCCTGTATTCGCCACATGCATCGTAATTCAGGAAGCCATATCATGAACGTAGACTGGTGGTGGCAAACAACATTTTGGGAAGTTTTTCGTAAAGTGCTAATGGCAGGGTTATAATTTGGAAAGATTCTAGTAGCAGGAGTATTTTCAATGAATTTGTAGTGTCAAGAAGTGAAAATAATACAACTTCAAATCTTTCATTTCTATTCTTAATGAGTGGCTGCTGGGTGTTTTTAGATTGAAATTACTTCTGTGTATATTAATTTGTCCTTAAATTTACATTTGATAGGCAGATGTTCTTAGCTCCTGAATTGACAATACGAGCTGAAAAAAAAAGAAAGAAGAAATAAAACCGCAAGGATTCCATAGAAATGAAACCTTTCTCTTAAGCCTTAGAAAAAAAAAGGTATCTCTATGCTATTTTTAAGATTCTTTTTAAAAAGGCAAACATTTTAAGATATCTCCTAGGTGTTCTTGAAAAATTGCAAGGTTGCATTGCCTCTGAAAAACTAAAACAAGAAATCATTAAGCAATAACAATAAGATGAAGGCACATTATTTTTTTTTTTTTGAGTCTGAGTCTCTGTCGCCCAGATTGGAGCGCAGTGGCCACTCCTGGCCACCGCAGCCTCTGCCTGCTGGGCTCCGGCGATCCTTCCGCCTCATCCTTCCAAGTAGCTGGAACTACAGGCGCACACTACCACGCCTGGCAATTTTTTTTTTTTTTTTTTTGTAGAGATAAGGTCTCGCTAAATTGCCCAGGCTGGTCTCGAAGCCCCGGGCTCAGGCAATTCACTCCCCTCAGCCTCCCAAAGCGCGGGATTACAGACTGAGCCACTGAGCCCGGCGGCAAATTACTTTTGTATAAGAAAAAAAAAATACCTCACAGGACTACTTGGTTTTATTCCTTTTTAAAATGTTTTTCTACCTTACATAAACCCTTTATAAGCTTTTTTTCCATATAGCTGATTTAATTTTTGACTATTTAATGTATACTCAATGTCACTCTAATGTAGCATTTTTGAAATCTAATGATAAAGAAAAAGAATTGTCTGTCCTAGTCTGTTTGTATTGTTATAAAAGAATACCTGAGACTGGATAATCTATAAAGGAAAAAAACATTTATTTGGCTCACAGTTCTGCAAGCTTACATGAAGCAAGATACACATCTGCTTCTGATGAAGATCTCATGCTGCTTTCACTCATAAAGGAAGGAGAGCCAAAGTGTGCAGAGATCACATGGCAAGAGGGAGAAGAAAAAGGTGCCAGGCTCTTTTTAAAACCAGCTCTAGGTGGAAATAATAGAGTGAGAACTCACTCAGTGCCTCCCTTCCAGGGAGGGCAGTAAATTATTCGTGAAAAATCTGAATGTCCCAAACACCTACCACTAGGCCCCACTTCTACATTGGCAATCATATTTCAATATGAGGTCTCAAGGATCAAATGTCCAAAATATAGCAATCTCCTATAATCACTGAGAATAAATTCTTCCTTTTTTCTTTCTAATAATCCGATTTCAGATTTTCTGATCCCAACTTCAATCTCTAAAGAAATGAAAAAGTGTATGTCCATTCTATTCTATGGTAAAAAGCTGTATTTGGTACTCATATTCACAGTGCAATAATTTCTCAAATTGACAGGGTCATAAAAACACATTCAAAGCAAGTGTGCTAACACAAAGTACCACACTCTGGAATTTTTCCTCAATAAGCAAATCTAATATTTTCCCCAATAGGTCAAAAATGAAACCTCAGAAATTACTTGGTGAGCACTGATAGCAGTTTTGGATAGAAATACATAGAATAAATATGGTCAGAAAATTGATTATAAAAACAAAAATCTTGAAAGAGTAACACATGTGATTATGAAGGTACATAATAGTAAACTACTCAAAATATAAAATTAAATTTTTTTCATTTTTTTTTATTTATTTATTTTTGAGTTGGAGTCTCACTCTGTCTCCCAGACTGGAGTGCAGTGGCCGCTCCCGGCCACCGCAGCCTCGACCTGCTGGGCTCTGGCGATCCTTCCGCTCAGCCTTTCAAGCAGCTGGAACTACAGGCACGCGCTACCACGCCGGCTAATTATTTGATTTATTGTAGAGATGAAGTCTTGCCAAGTTGCCCAGGAGGGTCTCGAACCCGCCGGCTCAGGCAATCCACTCACCTCAGCCTCCCAAAGCGCAGAATTACAGACTGCGCCACCAAGCCCGGTTTAAAATTAAATTATTGAAGAATGGGACTTAGTCAAGGGATGGCAGGGAAACAGAAATGTTGAATTGTGTTGAATTTTCTATCAAATTTTTATATCAATTTTGAACCAATGAGCAACCATCCAAGGTGCTCAATATATGCATATTGGATTAAATAAATGTATGACCAAAGAAGAAAGCTTTATTTAAATAAGGTTAACAAGTAAAATTAAAGAAAAAAAGATGACAAGTTAAGCACCTCAGTCAAAAAGAGACCGATTTACTTAAATTAACAAAAAACTGTAATATAGTATTAGAGGAAAAATATGCACAGACATTTGAAACTAAAAGGATAGATCAAGATACACACTTAGAAATAAAAAGTTGTCAGCTGGAGAAATAAAATATTAACTAAACTAAATTTTGAGCAGCATCATACAAGAAGTCAGGGACCATTTTCTATTCTTTAGCAGACCTATCCAGTATGATGGCATTATATGAATAAGTCTTTAAACATATATCGATATACAAGTAATAAAAACAAACCCCCAAAAAAACCCACAAAAAGTACCAGATTCACATTTTTTAGAGGATTTATAATTTCTCTCCATTTTTAACATACTAAGAAAATTGAGAAAGTGACATCTAGGTTTGAATAGCTATGGAATTATTACTCTTTTAAAAATTGAAACTTTCCCAAAATGAAGCATCTTAAATCTTTTTCAAACATTCACAGAAACTTACCATATAAACTACAAATTATTTAAGCCCTAATCTTTATCCATGATTTTTTTTTAAATTAAGAATTAATAGTAAGCATATAACATTGATCAATAAAAAAATATTGAAAATCGGGAAATAAAGCACGTTTCGACATTTAGTTAAAAATAATGAAAACTGTAGATTCCAAAAAGAAATGTGATTTTTAATTCTGAATTTTTATAATATAGTAATAAACAACAAAATGGGTGAAAAAAATCTACGTTTTAAAAATGTCTAAAAAGTTTCAGGTAATTAAAAGAAAGTTGCCAGTACTTATTGTTGTAATTAATAAACTACAAAATATGATGATATAACTAATAAATTAAATTTTAGTGTATAATTATTTTCAAAATAGAAAATAAAAATAGCATAATGTATGAAATCTAAATTGAGAATAAAATAAATCAGTCATAAACACAATTTGAGTTGAGAAATGTGATACCAACATAATACGATTATAAGTAAATTATGTTAACAGATTTTTAATATTCACAAAATAGATGATCTTTTTATAAATCATCAAGTTAACCAAAAGAAGAGGTATAAAAGTTAAATAAAATGATAACCATGGCCTGTTATAATCCCTTTGTGTTACCATAAAATACCTGAGACTGGGTAATTTATAAATAAAAGAAGGTTATTTGTTCAAAATTCTGCAGGCTGTACGTGCAGTATGGCACCAGCATCTACTTCTGGTGAGGACTTCAGGCTCCTCCCAGTCATGATGGAAAGCAAAGGGAAGCCGACATGTGCAGATCACAAGACAAGAGAGGAATCGAGAGAAAGATGGGGTAGGTTATAGGCTCCTTTTAGCAACCAGTTCTTGTGGGAACTAATGGAATAAAAACTTACACATTACACAAAGGGCAGCACTAAGTCATTTATGAGGAATCTGCCCCAATGACCCAAATACCTCTCATTAGGCCCCACCTCCAACATTGTGGATCAAATTTTAATATGAAGTTTGGGGAGACAAAAATTCAAACTATAGCATAGACAAATCAAATGATCACTTCTAAAACTAACTGCTGAATGGGTGACTTAGGTGACTATTTTAAAGTTTCATTAAAAGATTGCCAAAATTTTAAGCCAGGCTCGGTGGCTCAGCCTGTAATCCCGCGCCTTTGGGAGGCTGAGGTGAGTGGATTGCCTGAGCCCGTGGGTTCGAGACCCGCCTGGGCAGGCGAGACCTCATCTCTACCATAAATCAAAAAATGAGCCGGGCGTGGTAGTGCGCGCCTGTAATTCCGGCTACTCGGAAGGCTGAGGCGGAAGGATCGCCGGAGCCCAGCAGGTCGAGGCTGCGGTGGCCGGGAGCAGCTACTGCACTCCAGTCTGGGTGACCGAGTGGGACTCCAACTCAAAAAAAAAAAAAGATTGCCAAATTTTTTAAATAGTTGAGAAAAAGAAGAATATCTAATTGAGTATCTTGTAATGTTGGTAAATCTGAGGCTGATAAAACAAATTTCAAAAAAAGCCACTGACAAAACATAATTATAAATACACATGAAAAAATGTAGTAAATTATTGCAAATAAAAAATGAAAATTCTATGTTCTAACATAATGAAGAAGATGATATGATAAGGATAAAAATAATTCTTAATATATTTAAAGATCATAATGTGATCATAGTAATACATTTTCTGAAAGGAAAAATATTCTCAATAATTATTAAAAATTACAACTGAGAAAATATAACACCTATTTTGTACATTATAAAAAATTATATTCTTAAATATAATCACGAACTGCCATGTTAAAGCATTAGTTGATATTATATTAAATACTGGGAAGGATGGCAATGATAAATGCCATTATTAATTATGGACAATGCCAATGAAAAAATGTGGTTCAAAGCAACAATATCTAAATAGTCACAATATAGTAAAGAAGCATAGTTATCTTTGGTTACATGATATGCTTTGAAATTCTAAAATAATCCCTGAGAAGAATTGCTGAAAATAAGAGCATCATAAATTGAATAGCTCTATGATAAATAGACAGATGCTAGAAGTAATATATATTTACAATAACAGTTAGATCAAGGAAAATAGCTGATGTGTACATAAATAAAATGATAGCCTATGAACTATAAAGACAAAAATGTTTGAGATCTTCATAAAGGCCACAAAAATGGTATAATATTTGGAAAGAAATACATTTTCCTGAATATGGTTATATATAATTATTTGAATATATACGATCTTATAAATTATATATGTAATATTATAATTAATTATAATCAGACAATAACTTCATCGGTCTATTATTATTATTGTTAATTTGAAACTTGAACATTTAATTCTGAAACTCATCTTCATGAAAAAAGGTGACAGTAGATAACCTTTTGCAAATAATAAGTAACTTTTTCATTTCTGGTATTAAACTTATGAAGGTATAGTATTTAAATATATGATTTTACTACCATTAATTCCATCTCCCTTCCCCTCCCCCACATAGTTTCCCACCACTGTCAGTCATTTTCTTGTAGTATTATGATAGTTGTTCAAGATCCACTATATGAGTGAGAACACGTGATTCTCAGATCTTTGCTTCTGTGAGAGATCACTCAGTATTATAGACTCTAGTTCCATTCAGGTTGCTGTGAAATTCATGATTTTGTTCTTTTTTATGGCTGCGTAGTATTCCATCGTGTATATGGTAGTAAATATCTGTCTGGGGACGGAGAGACACCTCTTATCAACAAGGGTGCCTGAATGAAGCATATTTGTATACCTAACCCTTAACTATACCCCACAATATCATAATAAAAAATGTTGATTATAAAAAATAAATTAATTAAATAAATTAAATAAATATATGATTTTGATATGAGATCAATAGGCTGATTGGTAAAGAGAATACTTATTGCAAAGTCAGGTTTTTGTTTTGCCAAAAATATTAAGTATGATAAAGATAGCATAAAAACTAATAGAGAAGAAATAGATGACAATAATTACTATAGGTTGGTTTTTCTGAAAATAGACCCTCGGAGAGTGTTGATTATTATGAATCAATGTCTGATGATATAAGATTATTACAGATCAATGTCTGATAAGGGAAAGGAGAGGAAACAGTATAGGGCATAGGGAGAAGTCAAAGTGCAACGCAGGCCTGATGCATCCTCAGCAACCCCAGTAGTCAACCATGGAGTGAGAATTGCCAATCAGTTTTCTGACTGAGTCAAAAAGTTTAGGCCTTACAACAGACATAGGCTGCCCTGGAAAAATGGGACCTTAATTTTGACGGCATTCAGCAACAAATGCATATCCCTAAATTACCTGACAATAGGAGGCTTTCTGCTGATTATACTCCCAGAATCTGGGCAACAAATCCTCCCTTGAAGGGGGATCTGTGTGGTACATCTCTGTGTCTACCACAGAATGATTGAAAAAACAATGCATTAATAAATTGGATTCTCACATTCTTCCCCCAAATTAATTCTAAAAAATTAAAATGTAAAATTTATAATGAAACTCGTAATTAGAAAAGAATGCTGTTGACTCCAATCCTTCATTCTCAACAGAAATGTTTCACCCAGATTTTAGGAAGACTTATCTCCAAAATTTACATATTTCTGAAAGAACAGAAAGGTGGCGAGAATATTGAAAGAAGACAATGACTGCAATGTGTCGTTTTGCAGAATTTTTAAATCTCAAAAAAGGGACTCATTCATACGTCTATAAGAGTTGCAACTGAAAGCAGTACATAAAAGCAAACTATTCCAAGATTATTCACTCAGTGAAAATAGGTCAAAAAAGTCTGTCTAGTGTCACAAAAGAAACGATAAAAACTTGTCTGTCTTGGCTTGGGTGAAGGATGTAAGTGGGTAACAGGCTAGACATTTTCCTATTGAAATTAAAATCACAAACCGGTCCACAAAAGAGTTTGGAGTTCAATTTTTTGCTATTTAAGAGTTTCATACCCCACCCCCCATCCAGAGAGAGGGAGAGAGAAAGAGAGAGAGAGAGAGAGAGAGAGAGAGAGAGAGAGAGAGAGAATATAAATGATTCTAAGCTGTTAACACTGCTGAGTCATTAAGATGAAGCAAACAAACCTTTTCAGAACAATACTCCCTCAACCCAAATCTTTAAAATTAAGAAGCAAGTGTTAAAAGTTTTAACATGAAGCCGGGCTCGGTGGCTCAGCCTGTAATCCCGCGCCTTTGGGAGGCTGAGGTGAGTGAATTGCCTGAGCCCGCGGGTTCGAGACCCGCCTGGGCAGCGAGACCTCATCTCTACAATAAATCAAAAAATCAGCTGGGCGTGGTGGCGCATGCCTGTAATTCTGGCTACTCGGAAGGCTGAGGCGGAAGGATCGCCGGAGCCCAGCAGGCCGAGGCTGCGGTGGCCGGGAGCGGCCACTGCACTCCAGTCTGGGCGACAGAGTGAGACTCCAACTCAAAAAAAAAAAAAAAAAAAAAAAAAAAAAAAAGTTTTAACATGGATACAACTCAAGAACACAGTATTGCATAAAAACTAAAATTGTAGGAAATTTTAAAAGTAAATAATTTGTACACATTGAAAACAAGTAAATCAATTGGGAAGAGTATCTGCATAATCACAGTATAAAGTCATGCCTAGGATTTTGTACCATTAATTGTATATTGTGGTTTACTCTGAGTTGGGATGAAGGAAAAAGAGAAATAAGTTTGAGAAGGATACTCAGGAATTTCAACTGTGTTATACATTATTTTAAAAACAATCTGAAGCAAATATGATAAAATATGGTCACGCTTTTATTTGGATCTTATTCCTTTTATTGTTCTGAATACTTGATGGAAAATATGTCTTTTGGTTATAGAAAAATTCTTACATTATTTTTTGGAAGATTGTCTCTGCTTCCCTCTTCTGGAGCTCCAATTAATAGAGGTGATAGAGGTGATTGATAGATTAATAATAAAAAAGTCTTTGGTATGCAGCCTGCACACTTTAAGTGCTATATTTATGGTAGTTGTTATTATCATTACTACATGTTTTATTTTTTATTTCATTGAGTATTTATTGTTTTGTAGTATACTTCAACTTTATCTTCCAACCCACATGTTGAACTAACTGCTCCAAATAAACCTCAGATTTACATTTAGATTTTATTTTTTTTTAACATAGACTTTACACATTTACTGCTGTCAATTAAATATATCACACTTTCCCTTTGTGGTTTACTGTATTGTTTTATGCTAACATAAGTTTTTCCCACCAAAAATGGAACAAGCAACTTCATCTTGTGAGTGATATAAAGAATACTAGCACTGTCATGTTTTTTGATGCCACACATTTCCCACTCCTGATTTTGTAATTTGAATTCTGTTTTGACTAGCCAGAATTTACCATTAAATAATTATGCCAGAAAAGACACAAAGTGATATTTTTTCTCAACCAAAATACGCTGAGAACTTATCTTTCTTGTTTTCAGGACAATCTAAATAATTATAGAATTTTTGAATGCCAATATTTGCTCTCAAATCTGTATGTGTCTCCATTATTAGTGCATATCTATTGAATATATGTGAGATTAAAATAATAGAAAGATCTCAAACTGGAAAAAAAATTAGGCTTTCCAGTTGAAAGTACTCCACAAGTTCTAATTTGAGAGAAAATCTTATAAACCTTCAGATAATGAATAGGCTACTTACAAAGTTATATCAAGATCAAAAAATAACAAACGACTGGGAATTTCAATACCAGAAAGAATGCAGTTAAAGGCCAAATGCATCAAATAAGGCAAAAATGTATTTTAGTATAATAAAAATATTATGTGCAAATTATATACAGCAGTCATAAAATTTTATGAGACAAAGGACACAATTGTGAAATACACAAGAAAGAATTCTAGAAAAAAAAGGGAAAATTTGACAAATCTCCCTTATGGTTGTAGCCTTTATTATACTTCTTATACAATTAGATTTACCATGTATACAAAAATGTATGCAAAGATATAAAGATATGAATGCAATAAGCAATTCAATTGAAGATTTATTCATTCAATAGAAATATAGAATATTATAGTTAACACTAATATTAGTGTTAAATATTATATGTGGCCCCCAAAATCCAGAATTATCTTTTGGAGGGTGTGACCCTTATAGTACACTTAGAATCTGTTCCTCCAGATGAAAGGGTCAAACAAAGTTTTTATCTGGAAGTTTTGAGAAAATTGCATCACAATTTGTGGAAGAAACCTCCTGAGTTGTGTCAAACAGGTGACTGGTTCTTCTATCATGACAATGCACCTGCCTACACCACCCTGAGTGTTCAGCAGTTTTTCACCAAATACATGATCCCCATGCCTCACTCTCTCTATTCACCCAATCTTGCATAAGCTACTTTTTTTGTTTCCCCAATGAAAATAATCCCCAAAGGGAAACATTTTGCTTATGTGGAAGAAGGTGAAACAAAAAATGGCAGAAGTACTAAAAGGCATCAAAATTGATGAGTCCAAAAACTGTTCTGAGTACTGGAAAAAGTGTCTCACAGGTGTATTGCATCAAATGGAGAGTACTTTGAAGATAACTTAAGTTTAAACATGTAAAAATAAATACACACTTTTTTATTAAATCAATTCTGGGTTTTTTTGGGTCCCCCCTCATATGATATTGTGTGGTATATACTCTGAGGCAATGGAGTAATTCAGTGAATAAAACTGACTAGGTCTACGCCCTTGTGAAGCTAATATTCAAGCTGGAGAAACAAGAAATAAAGACATACATGTAAAAAAAAAAAAAAGATAGTCAAAGTTTGTTGTGAGACCTACAATAAAACTGTTAATGGTGATACTATAGAGTAACAAGGACCCTTAGCAGAAATTAGAGTGGAAGGGCAATGTGTGGGGAAGTCATGTTCAGTTCTCAGTCCCTTTATCTCTCAGCCCATTGAGATATCTCAAGCTGGAGAGAGTTACTTTCCTCAGTGCACCCACTTCTCAAGTTAGCCCCACTTTCTATGATATATCAAGGTAGGTTATAAAGGCCCAGTCATTTTGGTTCAGTGCTAGACAACTCTGGTGGGTGATGTACTCTCTAGAGCACTCCGTGGGTTTGGCTGAACTGTCAGGCTTGCATAAGAGTTTCATTTCTCTTTCTGCTCAACCATGATTTTTTTCTGTTCCTTTCTACAGGTAATAATCCCAAGGCCATTCCCTAATAAGCATACTGAATACTACACTTTTGACTCAGAGTCTGCATTCTGGAGAATATGACCTCTCAGGTAGGCAGGAAAAAATACATAGAGACCTCGTCAGGCTATGGTAACAACTGCAATGGAATTCAAAGAAGAATTTTTAGCACACTTTTCACATGTTCATGAAATACTCACCAATACTGAGCATATACATGGCCATAAAGACATATCTTAATAAGTTTCAAAATTTAGGTATCATAGGTCACATTCTCCTACTTTAATTAAAAGACTCATGGTATCTGAGTGGTAGCGAACTGCCAGTTGAATATAACTAAAAACCCCATTGAGTGGTGTTCAATGACCTTTCCTGCCTCCACCATATTTAACTTATTTTTTTAATTCACATTTATAAATCATTCTTGATATACAAATGTTATTCTCTTTGGATTAGTGAATATTGGTATCATGGAATTTATTGATTTTTATTTAGGCATTAGCTATGGTTTGAATATCTCCTCCAAAACTCATGTTGAAATTTAATTACCATCGTACCGAAAGGTGGGGCATTTAAGAGGTGATTTGGTCATGAGAACTCTGTCTAGGTTAATGCTATTATCACAGAATGAAATGGGTTATTGTGGAAATTCAGTCTCTCGGTCTTTCCCATTCACTTGCTCTTCCATCTTCCACTTTCTGCCATGGGATAATGCAGTAAGAATGTCCTCACCAAATTGGACCCCTCAATCTTGGACTTCCCAGACCCCAGAACCATAAGTTGAATAAATTTATTTTCTTTATAAATTACATAGTCTGTGATATTCTGTTAAAGCAGCAGAAAACCAACTAAGACCACATTTATTCTAGAAGAATTACATGATTTTTTTGTTTTAGACAATATTTTATGAACTGAGGATTGAATGATAAAAATGACAGTCTTTGCCTGACTGTCTAGAGGAAGTGAATGAAAAAGAAGTATCTAAAACTCTCTCTTCGTCCCTGCTTCCCTCTGTGCTCCTTCTTTTCCTTTCTTGCTACACAACTATATCAATAGTCTCATTCAATTTGACAAGTGTTTATTTACTGCCTCTTAAGTACTAGGAGGCAATGACCTATATGTTGAGAACACAACACTGGTTTGATGCCATTAGAAAGAGATGTTTACTCTGAAAATGTCATGAGGTTTCACATACCTAACCTGTAGAATCTTTCTATAGGGCCAGTGGCTTACTTCTGATATTGTTGTTTTTCTGGGAGGAAATTCTGCTTCTGGTTTGTTGAGGCTACCTTGCTGGAGGATCACCCAAAATAGACACTCCTTTATTCTGACTTGCTGACAATGTGTGTGTGTGTGTGTGTGTGTGTGTGTGTGTGTGTGTGTGTGTGTGTATGTGTGTGTGTGTGTGTGTGTGTGTGTGTGTGTGTGTGTGTGTGTATGTTTACTTCCATCAGCCTTCTAATGAGCTCTCAGCTCTCTGAAAAATGGGATATTAATATGGTTCTGTTAGAGTCTCCTCCACAATTTCTCAATCTAAGAAATCAGAAATAAAATTTTAACATAAACATTAAGATATAAGTAAAAAACAAATAAGACCTTATAAATTACACTAGGTAAATCAAAATAGACATTCTAGCCATGTTCAAATATAAATTGTCACCTTCTTTATAAAATTTTTTGTAATCCATAAATAGGTTAGAATTTTTTCTTCTTGGGAGCTTTATGAATTAAACATTATAGTTTCACAGAGCCTGAAGCTTTGATGTTGTTGATAGTTGAAATTAAGTGCCATCCTACACCTGACATAGAGGCTGATAGATAAAGAAATAAAATTTTAGTCCTAAATGCCATAAATAAAGTTGTTCAGCCTTTGCACCCCAACATTTACATAGGCATAGACTGCTTTTCTACATAATGGCATCTCCTGGATATCTTTAACAATATCGATGTCTTTCTTTTACATCAAAAAGTTTAATTTAATGTATTCAAAGTACAAGTGGGATATCTCCCACAAAAACCACTGAATTGGGGTTATAGTTCTATTTTCTCAATTGCAAGATATCTTGTAAGTTATGATGATATCCTTTAAAACATGATTGTAGAAAGGGATGGTGAACATTCATGAAAAAAATTTATTTCAACATTGGAGCCTGGATATCTGAGCTATCTTTCGTGTGGAGGCCCGCTGGGGAAACCTTGCTGGATCCTTCTCTTGCCAAGATACCTTCGCTTCATGTGAACTCAAGGAAGCATTCCTAAAACTGTGTAATTCAAAAGGATTTTTTTTTTTTATTTGAGTAGGAGTCTCACTCTGTCACCCAGACTAGAGTGCAGTGGCCGCTCCCGGCCACGCAGCCTCGACCTGCTGGGCTCCGGCGATCCTTCCGCCTCAGTCTTCCGAGTAGCTGGAATTACAGGTGCGTGCTACCATGCCCGGCTGATTTTTTGATTTATTGTAGAGATGAGGTCTCGCTGCCCAGGCGGGTCTCGAACCCGCGGGCTCAGGCAATTCACTCACCTCAGCCTCCCAAAGGCGCGGGATTACAGGCTGAGCCACCGAGGCTAAAGGACAATTGGGGCCAGGTAAGTTTTGCTATGGAGCCCTGTACAACTTTGTTTGGTTGTGCATAACTAAGCATACTCTACTGTAGTTGTCAAATCACTTCAGTTGTAGAAAACTGGCAAAGATAAACTGTAGAGGCAAATAGTGCACATGAGTGAGATAAAAGCATGTGCGGTGTGGGTGGCTGGATCAGGCTCTCATCTTTGTATTGTGGCCAGGGCTTCAACATTGTGATCTGGAACTATAACTGCCAAGGACTGGCATTCATGTGGCAGCACAGACTAGTGGTGTCCGTTGATACAAAATCCAACCTCTTACACTCATACAGTTCAGGCAAGTAGAAACAGGTGCTTGAAAGTGAGTGGGCACTTGGTCTGTTAGCACATGTAAGTAGACATGGATTCTTTGGATATGTGAAAAAAAGGTATCTATGTGTGAAAGCTGATCAAAAGAATTGGGTCCTGCCAGGCATGGTTGCTCACACCTGTAATCTTAGCACTTTGGGAGGCAGAAGTGAAAGGATTGTCTGAACTCAAGGGTTTGAGACGGCCTGGGAAACTTGGAGAGATCTTGTCTCTACGATAAATTTTTTAAAATTAGCTGGGAGTGGTGGCGCATGCCTGTAGTTCCAGATATTTGTAAGACTAAGGCAGAAGGATCTCCTGAGCCCAGCAGGTCAAGGCTGCGGTGGCCATGAGCGTGACACTGCACTCTAGCTTGGGTGACAGAGAAAGACTTCAACTCAAAACAACAACAAAAAAGAATTGGGTCCTTTTTGTCATACCCAACTAAAACAGAGTTGAGAAGCCAGAGGGGGAAGCACTCAGTGTACAAAATATTGCTCCGAGATTGTAATTTTCCATAAGTCTGACTGCAAAAACTGCTTATTGTAACCTGAAATCAGTTTTTTCTGTAACTTCTTTTTTGGCTGTTTTTGTTTGTTTGTTTGTTGTTTTTTTGAGTTGGAGTCTCACTCTGTCGCCCAGACTGGAGTGCAGTGGCCGCTCCCGGCCACCGCAGCCTCCATCTGCTGGGCTCCAGCGATCCTTCCGCCTCAGCCTTCCGAGTAGCCAGATCTACCACGCCCGGCTAATTTTTTGATTTATTGTAGAGATGATGTCTCGCCTGCCCAGGCGGGTCTCCAACCCGTGGGCTCAGGCAATCCACTCACCTCAGCCTCCCAAAGGTGCGGGATTACAGGCTGAGCCACCGAGCCCGGCTTTTTCTGTAACTTACTGCTCCAACTCTGGGACGAATTTTGCCCACTGCCATAGCTCACCAATCCACCAGCTTCCCAAGCGCTTACTAGTGAACTTTCTCAAAGAGCAATATGTAACATTTCTTCTTACAAAAACTCTAGCCTTCTCTTTGTTTCTTGGACATACCAAAGACCATCCAGTCTGCATGTCTGCCCCAAATTGCATTTCTTTCTTCCCAAGTAAAACATTAAATTTAGATATTAGTCTATACTTTTTTATTTTGACTCTTACACCAATAAAAGGCTAGATTTCCTGCTAATCAGGCCTGCCAGGGCTTAGTCAGTTTGTTTGATGTTAATGTGACCTTATTTGGAAGTCAAATTTGTTGTGGAATAGACCTTTATTTTGTACTAGTCATCCTGTGCTATAAGTTTTGTCTTACTCCTCTACCAGCCTCACTAGTTATAAACCAAAATTTAAGAATAATTGATTGTGCTGACTTCTGACTTTGAAACCTTATATTGTAATCTTGGCTTGATTTTAGGTTTCTTAACCTGGCTATAGAATAAGAAACAGAATAGTACTTGGCAAATAGTGCTGTTGTTAGATTTAATTGTAATATTATAGATAAACGTTTGGCATTTCTCCTAATACATAGTAAACTATCAGTTGTTAGCTATCATTTATTTTATATTCCCTGCAATGGAAAGCACAATGTTTTGCATGTGATAGGTATTTAATACATACTTATCTTTGATACGATTTGTAAGCCGGGCTCTGTGGCTCAGCCTGTAATCCCGCACTTTGGGAGGCTGAGGTGAGTGGATTGCCTGAGCCCGTGGGTTCGAGACCCGCCTGGGCAACTTGGTGAGAACTCATCTCTACCATAAATCAAAAAAAAATTAGGCAGGCATGGTAGCGCGTGCCTGTAGTTCCAGCTACTTGGAAGACTGAGGTGGAAGGATCGCCGGAGCCCAGCAGGTCGAGGCTCTAGTCTGGGCAGCTGAATGAGACTCCAACTCAAAAAAAAAAAAAAAAAATTGTATCCTGGTGTCATCAACCTAAAAGATATATACAAGGGGGAATTTAAAAAACCTAAAATTTGGCCAGGATCGGTGGCTCAGCCTGTAATCCCAGCACTTTGGGAGGCCGAGGTGAGTGGATCACCTGAGCCCGCGGGTTCAAGACCCGGCCGGGCAACTTGGCAAGACCTCGTCTCTACAGTAAATCAAAACTTAGCTGGGCGTGGTAGCGTGCGCCTGTAGTTCCGGTTACTTGGAAGGCTGAGGTGGAAGAATTGCCAGAGCCCAGAGGTTGAGGCTGCAGTGTCGAGAGATGTGCCACTGCCCTCCAGCCTGGGTAACAGAGCGAGACTCCAACACAAAAAAAACAAACAAGCAAAAAACTCTGAAATTTATTTATTTTAAATATGTCTATTTATTCTTGCATGTTTAAACTTCAGTCACCTTCAAAGTACTCTCCTTTTGATGCAATACACCTATTGAGATACTTTTTGCATTGCTCTAAACAGTTTTTGAACTCATCGATTTTGATGCCTTTTAGTGCTTCTACTGTTTTTTGTTTTATCTCTTCCACATCAGCAAAATGCTTCCCTTTTGAGGACACTGTTCATCCAGGGAAACAAACAAACAAGAAAGTCGCTTGGGAAGAAATTGGGTGATTAGAGAGTGTGGGGCATGGGGGATCATGCCATTTTTCGGTCAAAAACTGATGAACACTCATCTTGGTCTGAAAAACTCTCCCCCCAAAAAATTCACTGAAGCCAAACACAACCTGTCACAACAACACTAGTTGGTACATGAATGTTGATGGGTTCCTAGAATACTTACCTAGCAGGGGATGCCTGTAGTAAAAAAGGCCCACCCTCCAAAACAACAATTCCATTTTGGGGTTCCCCTCCTATCTATGATTGATTGGATCAAGGAATGGGGTGTATTCTGAAAGAAAAATCTTATTAAACTTAAATTCTAAAAAGCAAAATTTTTCTAGAAATATTTAAGATAGCATGATGGAAGATTATATATTAAATGAAAAATGCTAATATTTGTAACTAAAAGGCATACAGCACCTTCAAAATGTTCTGAAAATTTATTGCACTATACATTTGGAACTAAGTTGACTGGCAAGCATTGACAATATATTTATATGTACTTTCAGTATAAGCATATTGGTATCTCTTGCACCTTGAGTGTTTTTTTTCCTCTTAGTCTTTGATAGTTTGGAGGGAAAAGAAAATAACTTCACAGTGCCATTTTATAGTTTTATTGCTTAGGTATTTCATTCGACTTCTTCAGGCTCAGCTTCCCAAGATTCATTCATCTAAATCAGCCTTAGGCTTCACTTATCTCTAATCCCCCCAAATCATGTTCAGACCGATGGCATAAAGCAATGATCTCACTTTAAATTTACTTAACCTTCCATTTCAGAAGTTACAATGTGATTTTTTTTTTTTATTCGGCTCAAGCAATCACAAATTTTAAGTTTCTTAGAGTTTGTTCTTCACTGGAAGCCTTCCGGATTCACTTAGCAAAATTCATTACAAGTAAGAGTGGCAAGCAAATAGGACACATTTCCTCAACATTCACATGTAGATATCCTGGGGCTTACCCACCTTACTAAACTGTTCATGACATTCAAATTTTTAAAAATTGCTGATGACTTGGAATGTGACTCCCATTAGTGTTTAGCTTATGTTTTTCCTTTTAAATGTAACTATCTATAACTCTCATGAATTTTAATCAACTCACACATCAGTTCTGATTTTCCTGTTTCTTAGATATCTTTCAATCAGAATTTAGCTGATTAATAAGTGACTTGAAGAAATTGCTTTAAATAATTTTATTCTTGAATGCATATTTTTATGGAAATACACACACCATATCAAGCACCAGGACATATACAGCCCAAAATTTCTTCTTTACAGTGAAATATAAACTTCTATTTTTTTATGTGTTTAATAGAAAAAGATACTAGCTATTCAAGTGCCAAAAAGGTCAATGTTTCTCAGTTTCCTAATCTAACTGTAAATTCTGTAAGAAAAGGAAATTAAAATCTGTCCTATCAAACTCCATGTGCAAATTTAAAATATTTCTGTGAAATGAATTATTGTTGTTTGTTATTTCTGTTATTTAAAAAAAATTTGAAAGGAAGCATTTTAAATGTGGTGTTTTGCCCCGTCAACATTATACAACAATATTTTCCTATTCTACAATTATTCAGATTAATTTGTCAGAAATTTGAAATTTTTTGCCTATGTATCCTTGTTATTTATTAAAAAGTAGATTAGTACTTGTTAAAAAACAATTTTTAAAAGTAGATTTACTGCCAAAATGAATGGTATTTAACTGTACAAATAGACAGGAATCAAAAGATGATGATAACCTCAAAACGTAGAATAGAAATTCCAATACTGTGCCTACCACTATGAATAAACCTAACAGGAAAAAGCAGCTGGAAGTTCAACTGACCGTGATGATACAAACTAAAGAAGAAACTTATATGCTTTTCCATGGCAACTTTCTCATATCTCCCCATTATTGTTGTTTTCTCAGGAAATTGCCCTTCCGTAATTGCTATGGAAAAAGAAGCAATATGGTATAACAGATATGCAGGGTCACAGAAGATCCGAGTTCTTGCTTTATCACTTTCTGGTAATTTGTGCCTAAGTTACCTATTTATAAAATTAATATAATTGCACCAATTTCATTTACTTTAGTAAATTGTTATAGAAATCAAATGACATGTAATGTATGCGGATTTGTTATAAATTACAAATTGCTATAAAATATGAGGAATTAATATGCTGCATGGAGCCTAATATTTAAGTATCAATCAAATACACTTCAAGCATTATGACTTTTTAGTAAATTCTTCCATCATAATCCCCGACTTTCTGTTAACCTTCTTCAAATCCCTTGTGGGCTTGGCTATGTGACTTGCTTTGGCAAACATGTGAATGAGTATGACAAAAGCAGAGGATTGAATTGTTCTTTTGGGTTAGTCTTTCCCTCTTGATCTTCTGCTATCACCATGATAAGAGTTTGCCCAGTTAGCCCAGATAGCCTGCTGGTCTCAGAAGAATTTGGGGCCTGTGAAGCAGACTTCAACCAATCTGAACCTTGGAGGTAAACCCAAATTAAGCCTAAACCATCTGAACGTCAAACAATTCACAGATGTGAGAGTGAGAAATCAATGTGTTATTATAAGCCACAGAACGAGATGGGCTTTTTAAGTAAAATTATGGTGAATATAGCCTACCCATACAGAAATTCATACTAGAGACAGGATAGTGCCACAAGAAAGCTAAAATTTGTTTTGGAACCATGTAGCAGGCAATAAGGAAACTCATTTAGAAGGCTGGGGTAAAAGCAATCTATTCTTTAGAGGCAATACATTGGGTAAAATAGTCACTTGACATAATATACAAGATACAAAATGAACTGAATGACTATTTACACTGGATGAAGAAGTTACATATGAAAAGGCTACCAGGAAAAGGTTAGCTAAAGAAAAACTGACTGATTTACAAACAAGAAGTAATATATTATAACAAAACTTCAGAGAAAAAGCAAATTCAGAGCACCGCCTGTAAAACATAAAACGTTATGGATCTAAAGTCTTTATAATTAAGTCTTGAGAGAGAGGTATGTAGATGCGGCTTAAAAACATGTTTAAAGTCAATAAATAGAAAATAAATAGAAAATCCAAAAGAGGTACACTCAGTGACTTAAAAAGATTATTGAACATCTAAATTTCTACTGGCAAGTGTCCAATAAAAATGATAGAAGGCCTATGTTTTGGACTAAACTCCTGCACTAGGCCCCAACAGAACAAACTTACAAAATGGAGTCACCCATGCTAAAGCTCCACATCATCAAACCCAAACTAAGTTATTATCTGATCTTCCAAGGAGAAATAACAACAAATTTCCCTAACAGGTCAGTTTAAATTTTCAATCAACATGATATTGAGGTTTCCTCTGCTTTAATCCTTACACAAAGAGGTAGCCTGATGTAACATGACGTTAACTAATCAGTTATTTTTCTATTGTTACTCTGTCCCTGCCTTATAAGAAAAGTAGTTTTGAAAGGACTAGTAGACTTTTGGTCATCACCTTTTTTCTGCCTGTAGAAAGAAGCCACCCCTTCTGCTCAGCTCCCCACAAACAATGCTACTCGTGTTGCCCAATTCTAGAATTGCAAATAAAGCCAATTGAGATCTTTAAATTAAATCTTTTGTAGTTTTTTTTTCTGTGACAGATCTGGTGATCAATCAGACTCCTTGAGAAACATAAGGCAGCACTAATCCCACCTTTTAGGGGGTGTATTCTGTCTTCAGGGAGCCCCAAGATTCCTTTCCATTTGAGTTTCTTTTCTTCCTTCCTTCCTTCCTTCCTTCCTTCCTTCCTTCCTTCCTTCCTTCCTTCCTTCCTCCCTCCCTCCCTCCCTCCCTCCCTCCCTCCCTCCCTCCCTCCTCTCTCTCTCTCTCTCTCTCTCTCTCTCTCTCTCTCTCTCTCTCTCTTTCGGTGTTTCAAGATTAATTTGTGCAGTGAGAGAGTATTTGAGTTTGGACTACCTAGAATTAATTTGTGCTGTGGCAAAGCACATTTAGTGGCTGACAAGTCACTGCCAAGGGCTGCTGTGTTTGCTCCCTCTTTGAAGGCATCTTGTGTGGTTTCATAAAAGGTTTGAGTCAAGCCCCCAAGAATTTGGCCAGACAGCAGTGTGAGTTGTGCTCCATTTGTGGCTTGAATATGACCAACAGAAATGTGGATTGCACTATATATATTTACAGCTATCATAGAAGGTTTCAGTTTTAAAAGTAACTCACAGCAGTTGTAGTAAGTGGTTACTACTGCAGGGAGGTCTAAACTGCTTTTGGAATTCCTAGGTATGTGGGTTCTTTTTTTTTCTTGTACTCATAGGTTAGAAAGGCCTCAGGTGTCTGACTGGGTAAGACAGAAACTGGAAAATGATTGCTTAAGTTGATTAAGGAGATCTCACAGCCAAAGTCATCTTGGCAGATGATGTATAAAATTTTTGTCCCCAGAAGCTATAAAAGCTTACAAAAGTTGCAGAATCTTAATTAAAGTTAATTCAGAATTATTATGTAAGAAGTGCACTTGAATCCCAAGCCTCCAAAATTAGGCATGGAAAATAGGAATTTTTACTGGCATTCAGAAGACTTATAGAGACAACAGAATTCTAAAATAGCCTTTTTAAATGATTTATTGCAAAGAGCTAACGAAAAGCTAGAAATGCAAGATATGCCCCAATACAAAGCTGGTAAAACTGATGTAACTCTTACTGCTCTCCTCTGTCTTACTTTGTTTGAATATTCCATTTATTCCTGAATATTCAGTTTACTATCTCTCTGTCTGAATTGCATCTTTTTTCTGGAAAGAAAAAATTAAACCATTTCCTATAAGACGGAACCATCAGAAAATTCAGAAGATAATCCTTGAGTGACTCACACTTACTGAAAAAGAAAAAAATGAGGCTCAGGGCCATAGTTAAAAATTTTTCTATGCCTAGGGAAAAACTTCAAAAGTGTTCTGAAGAATTCAGGGTCTTACTTGTAACTTACGACCCTGAAATACTTTACCTCTACTAACAATATACATGTTAGTGAGGCCCCAAATGCATTTTTTTTAAAAGGCAAAATAGTATTCTCCTGAAAATGATATCAAATACCTGATCACAAAGAATCTTTTGAAAGTCATTTCCAAAGTGTTTCAGTTCCATGGCAGCCAACAACTTATAGTAACTTTTATGCCTGTCCCAGGGCAATTCTCTAATAAGTGACCCCTAAAAACAACCTCTTCCAAAGATTTTTTGCCATTTTGTGCAAACAACCAGGAAATTGGAAAACAAGCCGTCCTCAAAGATATGCCAAAAATAAGGCTGTCACCTTCTGATAATTTCCATGTTAACTATCAGAACTGATGGACTTTCAATGGAAGCACCTATAAGGTTCTACTGATTATTTTTTGCCCTTTTTTTTTTTTTTTTTTTTTTTGAGTTGGAGTCTCACTCTGTCGCCCAGACTGGAGTGCAGTGGCTGCTCCCGGCCACCGCAACCTCGCCTGCTGGGCTCCGGCCATACTTCCGCCTCAGCCTTCCATGCCCTGTTAATCGAAGGGTTCCACCCTGAAGTCTGTAGTCAAATTAAGAAAAAAACAAAATTGGAAAAAAACACCTATTAAACTAAATGATCTCCAAAATACAACTTTCTGACATTTAGATATTTTCAAACTCTTTGTAAAATAAATTTACATCTATAAAGGAAAACTTCGTGTATAAAGCATCTCTCTCTCTGCACCTAAACCACTAGAAAATTTTGCAATGGAAAAGACATTGTTTAACAATTTGCACAATAAATCTTACTGTTCTTTAAGATTCTTTTTCTAGGTCCATCTTGTGTTAAATGGACTTTTATCTACACGGTTTTTTGTTTCATGTAAATAACAGTGTTAGATCTAAGTGCTGTAAATTGTCTACATTATTTCATCTGGGATGATGATCTAATGGATAAACTATTTGAAAATTGGCAAATAAAGAATCTTAATGAAGCTGTAAGATCCGCTTTTGTCTGTGTGTATGCATGTCCATATGTGTTATTTGTATGTAGTATTTTTCTACCAAAAACATATGAGAAAGCTCTAATTAATTGGCCTAAAGAAAAAGCAAGTGCTCGAATCAAATATTTTATCATAAACATAGAACCTATCCAGTCCTCTTTTGATGGGCAGCACGATTCGTTCCATGTTCTTGCTATTGTGAACAATGCTGCGACAAACTGATGTGTGCGGGTATCTTTTTTTTTTTTTTTTTTTTGAGTTGGAGTCTCACTCTGTCGCCCAGGCTGGAGTGCAGTGGCTGCTCCCAGCCACCGCAGCCTCGACCTGCTGGGCTCCGGCGATCCTTCCGCCTCAACCTTCCGAGTAGCGGGAACTACAGGCATGTGCTACCACACCTGGCTGATTTTTTGATTTATTGTAGAGATGAGGTCTCACTGCCCAGGCGGGTCTTGAACCCGCGGGCTCAGGCAATCCACTCACCACAGCCTCCCAAAGGCGTGGGATTACAGGCTGAGTCACTGAGCCCGGCTAGATATCTTTTTTATAGAGTAATTTGAGTTCTTCCGGATATATTCCCAGTAGGGGGATTGCAGGGTCATACGGAAGGTTGACTTTTAGGAATCGCCACACTGTTTCCACAGAGGCTGTACTAGTTTATACTCCCACCAACAGTGTAGAAGTGTTCCCTTTCCGCCACATCCTCTCAAGCATCTGTTATTTTTTTTATCAATATTTTTTATTATGATTTTGTGGGGTACAGTTAAGGGTTAGGTGTACAATTACGTTTCATTCAGGCACCCTGTTGATAAGAGGTGTTTCCCCATCCCCAGACAGATATTTGCGACTGTTAATCCCATCCCCCTCCCCTCCCCATAGTTTCCCAGTACTGTCAGTCATTTTCTTATAGTATTGCATTGGATGTTCAAGGTCCATTATATGAGTGAGAACATGTGATACTCGGATCTTGGTTTCTGTGAGAGGTCACTCAGTATTATAGATAAAAATCATCTGTTATTTTTTGAGTTATTGATAATGGCCATCCTGACTGGAGTTAGGTGGTATCTCAGTTTAGTTTTAATTTCATTTCTTTGATGACTAGTGAGACTGAGCATTTTTTCATGTATGTGTTGGCTGCTTGTATGTCTTCCTTTGATAACTGTCTATTCATATCTTTAGCCACTTTGTAATGGGATTGTTTGTTTTTTTCTTTTCAGCACATTTGAGTTCCTTTTAGATCCTAGATGTTAGGCCTTTGTCAGACATATGATTGGCTAATATTTTTTCCCAGTCTGTGGGCTGTCTCCCAGCTCTCTTGATGGTTTCTTTGGCTTTGCACAAGCTTGTCAGTTTGGTGAGGTCCCACTTGTCTATCTTAGCTCTTATGGCATGGGTACTTGGGGTTTTGATCAGGAATTGGTTGCCAGTTCCAATTCCCATAAGGGTATCTCCTGCATTTTCTAAGGTTCTTATAGTTTGAGGTTTTATGTTTAGGTCTTTGATCCATTTAGAGTTGATTTTTGTGTATGGGGATAGGTAGGGATCTTGTTTTAGTCTTCTGCATGTGGTCAGCCAGTTTTCCCAGCACCATTTACTGAAGAGGTTCTCCTCTCCCCAGTGGTTGGTGGTGGAGGTTTTGTTGAAGATGAGTTGGTTGAGAAAAAATAGTGGTACATATACACAATGGAATATTACTCAGCCATAAAGAAGAGCAAACTCATGAACTTCACAGCAACCTGGATGGACTTAGAGTCTATAATACTGAATGATCTTTCACAGAAACAAAGAACTGAATATCACATGTTCTCACTCATAAGCGGACCTTGAACAACTATCGTAATACTATAAGAAAAGGATTGGCAGTAGTGGGAATCTGCCTGGGGAAGGGGGGGCACACCTTATCAACAAGGGTACCTGCATAATAAATATTTGTATAGCTAACCCTGAATTGTATCCCACATCTTTAAAGTAAAAAAAATTAAAAGTTAAAAAATATATAGAGAGCCTAGTTTAAATACCTTTTAGTTTGTGTGACTTGGGTACATACTTTGGTAAGACTATTTGAAAAACAGTCATATCTTTTGATCAGCAAAAATACCCACATATTTAAGTTTAGGAGATGACTGCTTCACAATTACATGCTGTAAAAATGACTAATGGGTAAATAGCTTAAGATGATGGCTACTTTTGTTTAATGTCTCATAAAGTTTTCACAAACCATTGAAGCATAATTGTTAAAAAGAGGTTAGTTAGGTAAACGTAAATGTAAATGGTATAAACGTTCATAATGAACTCTTCATAGTTTAAAATGTTGGTACCCAGCTGGGCTCGGTGGCTCAGCCTGTAATCCCGCGCCTTGGGAGGCTGAGGTGAGTGGTTTGCCTGAGCCCGTGGGTTCAAGACCCGCCTGGGCAACTTGGAGAGACCTCATCTCTACAATAAATCAAAAACTAGCCGGGCGTGGTAGCGCGCACCTGTAGTTCCGACTACTTGAAAGGCTGAGGCGGAAGGATCACCGGAGCCCAGTGGGTCGAGGCTGTGGTGGCTGGGAGTGGTCACTGCATTCCAGTCTTGGTGACAGAGTGAGACTCCAACTAAAAAAAATAAAATAAAATAAAATAAAATAAAATAAAATAAAATAAAATAAAATGTTGGTACCCTGAAACCTTAAGGTAAAATTTAGTAATAGATATCCATTAAATGTCTGGGTCATTTCTAAATAAGTTAAGATATTAAACATTAATTATTAAGTATAAGTTTAAAGTTTATGTGCTTTGAAATCCTGTTTTTATATGGTATAGAGAAGTTAAATATATATTTGGATCTGTTAGCAAAGATTTTTAAAATCGTTCTATGAGAAAGTATGTTTTTGGAAACCATACAATGTGTATTTATAAAATGTAGGTTTGTTACAAACAGTTCAACATTATTTACGTCCTACATTTTCACAAAAAATTAAAATTGCTGAGTTAAAAATTCCAATTAATATATGTAATTTAAACTATTAAAATAGGGGGAAAATTCCGTATGTAAAGAAAGTGAGATGTGTTATTGGTAAAAAAAAAAAATGGAAAAAAGACATAAGGATATGTATTTTTAAAATTTTGTCCAATTAAGAAATTATTTAAAATTTGTTTCAAAATATAGATATAGGAAGGAAATAGGAACAAGGTAGGACAGAACCAGTAAGTAGAAGAGATGTGAAAGTAAGTTTTAAATATGAGGATACAATTTGCTGTTTAAAATATTTTAATAAGAAAGTAATTTTTACTTTTTCATGAAAGAGAAAATTGTGTGGTCAAAATGGTAAGGAAAAAAGGGAAAGCACATTTTTGTCCTAAAGTAGAATGCCAATGTGTGTGTGGGTGGGTGGGTGTGCGCGTGTGCATGTGTATATGTGTGTGTACATGTATAAATATATATGAAGTATATGATAAAACTGAAGGTTTGAGCAAGTTGTAAAAGGTTTGTAGAAGATAAATCATATGAAATAAATTGTTAAAAAAAGTTTGTAGAAGATAAATTGTATAAAAGAAATTGTAAAAAATAAAAAAGTTTGTAGAAGATAAATGTTGTGAAAGAAATTTAAAAATTAAAAAAAGTGAGAGGATTGCCTGAGTTCACAGTTTCGAGACCAGCCTGGGCCACTTGGCAAGACCTCATCTCTCTCCAGTAAATAATAATAAAAAAAAAGTTAGTCAGGCATGGTGGCATATGCCTGTAATTCCAACTACTTGGACGTCTGAGGCAGAAGGATCGCCTGAGCCCAGCAGGTCAAAGCTGCGGTGACTGTGAACGTGCAACTGCACTCCAGGCTGGGCGACAGAGTGAGACTCCAACTCAAAAAAAAAAGAGAAAAAGAAAAGAAATTGTTTGTGTGATCAAGTTGGATAAAATTTGAAGGGAATTATTTATATGTTTCCTAGACATTGAACATTAATTTCAAAAGTATACTAATGCAAGGCTAGAGTTTGATACCTTGTGTTGAAATAACAGGGTATTTTCAGAGCATTTATTAGCTCTTTAATAGAAAATTATAAGAGGCTTTACCTGACATTTTAGGTAACTGGTCTAGGAGACAGAGATTCCATGTTTTACCAAGGTAACTTCTTGTGCTTTTATCTTTGGAATATGTTGTCACTATGGTTTGATTTCGTAGTGAATCTTAATCATGTGTTTTAAATCTTTGCTATTTGACAAACTTCTCAAAAATCAAAATTAAGTCTTTCTGATCTCCACCTGATTTGAGACATTCCAGAGACCCTTGGACCTCCTCAAAGGATCTGTAAAAAAACAAATATTAAACTATTTCCTCTTACCTGATATGTTAAATTGCATTGAAGCACTGACAAAATAAAAAATGGTGTGTAACCTTCTTTGAGTAAAATTTGTTACTCAAAAAAAGAAAGCAAAACTGAAGTCCATCCACCTGGTACGTAGCAAATGACTCTCCACAAGAACAAAAGAACACAGGTTTTGGATCAATAGGAGTTTTTTTACTTGGTGAAAGTAAGGAGAAGTGGAGTGTTCGCCAAAGAAGTGCATTCCCAATGGAAAGTGAAAGGAGGCTTTATAGAGTGATAGAGAGGGAGAGGGTGCATCATTTTATGGAAAGGAGGGGTCCCAGTCGTGTAGATGCAGTGAGTCATCATGCAAGTACCTAGGTCACATGTTACAACCATGATGCTATAGCTCCTCCCAGGATGGAAACTTTAGTATGGTAATTGGGAAAGTTCACTTGGGTTCATCCCTTAGTTGCTTGGGTCTGTCAGGAGCTGATTTTAACCAAACAGGTGATCACCTTCTACCCAGGCTGCAGGGTAGAAGGGTGTAAAATGGGATAATTGTTCAAGTTGATTAAGTTTCTATGGTCCCCTGGCAACCCTCCCTATCTACTTACATATTGATATGCATATGTTATTATGTATCCATATGTTGTACAAACTTATAAATTTGATATCTCTTGGTATAAATGCTAACTCTTCATTTTTGTTTAAAAAATAAAGTTGTTTTTTTTTGACAATTGTGTCATTATTATAATGGACTCTCATTAGGTTTTTAACCATGGCCATTTTATGCCTTGATATCTATTGTTAATTACTCTATTCTGATGCTTTTCCGAAAGCTTTTTGCAAGCAAGTATAATCCTAAAGTGATATGTCTTCAAGAATATTTATGGAACGAATGAAAATAACTCTGACAAGCAAAAGTTATTGATAACTTTACCTGAATTTCCAAAATTCTAATGAAGAAATTGGTGTGTTTCTGAAACTGCTAACCAAGATCAGAACAGAAATTAATTACATGAGACTGAATGAATTAATCATAAATAATTATAGGTTTTTGCATCTTCTTTATCTGAAATATTGCTGGTTATTTTAGTGTTTTGCTTTCCAGATTTAAGCTACCTATAGCTTACAGTAAGTTGGTAAAACACACTTTTTATAAACAAAAATTGAAAAATTTAATTTTCTTCTCTACCTGATCTTTCTAAATTTAGAAACTATCTGTGAGTATTGTTATGAGGTCATGTAATTAAGTTCACAAACTTGCCACTGTGCACATACATTGGCAGCACTGTACAAACAACTTGGCAAGGTTTCATAACCTTGATATATCAGTGTCTCACAGCTGTGTTCATGTCAATGTGTGGCAGTGTCTTGCTGAGTGGCATTCATTATTATTGCATGTTTTTGTCCATTATGAGAATGTCAGAGCTTGAATTAGAGCAATGAACAAACATTAAATTTCTTGTTAAACTTGGCAAGAGAGAACGTGAGATCAGGGACTTGTTAGTCCAAGTTTATGGGGATAATGTCATGAAGAAATTGGCAGGCCGTTGCTTTGTTAAACTCTGCTGTCTTCATGTGACTCTTGGAGCTATAGCTGCCAAGTTTTCTTAGCTTTGGCTCCCTCCCTGCCTTGGAGAGGTGAATCTCCTCTCTCTCTCCTTCTCTCTCTCTTATTTACTTCCTAAATAAAGTGCTTGAAAACTAAAAAAGAAAGAAAGAAAATGGCAGTGAACAAATGGATTAAATGTTTTTCTGAGAGGAGAGAAAGTATCACTGATAAAGAGAGATCAGGATGGCCAGCAAAGACAAAAACTGACAAAAACATTAGAAAAATTTGTCAAATTGTGCATCAAAATTATCAGCTGACTGTGAGAAGCATAGCAGAACAAATAAACATTGATAAACAGGAAAATCTTCACTGAAAATCTTGACATAAGAAAGTTACGTGCAAAAATGGTCCCGAAGGAGCTCTTCTTGGTTTATGATGATGCACCTGCTCACACAACACTGTCTGTGAGGGAATTTTTTGTCAGTAAACTAATAACTGTATTGAAACACCCTCCCTACTCTCTTGATCTGCCCCTCAATGACTTTTTTATTTACCTAAAGATAAAGGAAATTTTGAAAGGAAGACATTTTGATAGTATTCAGGACATCATGGGTAATACAAGACCACTCTGATGACCATTCCAGAAAAAGAGTTCCAAAAATTGCTTTGATGGGTAGTGAAGGCACTAGCATCAGTGCATAACTTTCTAAGATGCATACTTCAGCAATGTAGTATGTAGCACTTTTTCTAGGATGAGTTTTCAGGCTGAATTATCAGACCTCTTATTTTTATGGCAATATGGTTTTTTTCATAAGTTCAATACAAAACCTGTTCTCTTTATAACAGGAAATAATTGAAAATATTTTTTATATTACCAAGGCTTTGACTGGGTCAAAATATATGTTAGAAAATGTGCATAGAATGCCTGGCTTCAAGAATTCCTGACCTTATGGTTAGTGAACAAAAATTGCCACTCCCAGGCAGGCCCAGGAACTTGAAGATACTAGATACCGCAGGCAAAGTTGAATGTTTGCCTTGGTGGCACCCTAGCATCAAGAACTTTTTAAAAATGTCCAATCAGAAATTTCTTGTCAAAATTTCCAGTAAGGCAAATTCAAAAGAAGCGTATGTAGTTATTCTTGCTGCACTATGTAAGTAATCAGGCCAGGTTTCAGACTACACTTATTTTGCAAACACATTTGTCTTACCATGATAATTTTTGGTAGAAACGAGAGTGGCTGTAGAGAGAAAAATTATGTTTCAGAAGAACACTATAGAAAACTGTTATTAGGCCGGGTTTGGTGGCTCAGGCCTGTAACCCCAGCACTTTGGGAGGCTGAGGCAAGAGGATTTCCTGAGCCCATGGGTTCGTGACCAGCCTGGGTAACACAATGAGACCTCGTCTCTACAATAAATCAAAAAATTAGCCTGGTGTGGTAGCCCACGCCTGTAGTTCCATCTACTTGGAAGGCTGAGGTGGAATTGCCAGAACCCAGCAGGTAGATACTGGAGTGGCTGTGAGTGTGCCACTGTACTCCAGCCTGGGCAACTCCAAAAAAACAAACAAAAAAAGAAAAATAAAAAAGTTATTAGATTGTAGCCCTGTTCATTGGTTTGGAGTTTTTATTATCTACCTATAGATGACTGGATTCTGAATCTTTTAGTTTTATCTAATATCTGGCTACAGTTTTCCACTGAAGAATGAGAACTGCTCAGTTCCTAAAGCCCTGTAAGCCAAAACTGGATGATATGATGTAAATTTCAAAGGACAAGTCTCGTGTCTGGTGTTTGGGTCACATATAGAGTTCAGTAGAACATCTTTTGCAACAATCAGAGACATTCATATTTCAAACCAGGACAAGAAGTTGTCGACTTCATGCTATGGACAGCTTTCTTCAAGACCAGCAGAATAAGACTTGCGGGGGTCCCTGCAAGGTCGTGGGTTTTCCTGAAGGAGAGACAGATAGGTGAAAGATGAAGATAACATTACTCGGACACCTGCTTCCTGAACAGATGACAATTTAATGTTAGTTAACACAGGGCTTTTATACCATTCGTAAAGGGGCAAGACAAAGAAAATTCCTTCACATACATATGCTTTAAAAGTTACCATCTAGTGGTCTTGGCAACAAACAAACGAAGATCCCTATAAACAATCAGACGAGTCTTATTCATAAAGCCAACAATGATACTTTTAGTCCAAAGTCCCGAATTACAGTCCTTGAAATGTCTCAAGAAAGTTTCTAAGTGTACATTTCTTCACGTGTCAGGAGTTTTCCCATCTTAGCCTTCTATGACCTTCAGAGCCTTGTAATTACCTCCCTTGTCCAGATGTCTTTGTTACTTTTCTCTTATCCTGCAGTGCTTGTTTCTAAAGAGAACTCAAAAGAAGATTTAGTAATGTTTCCCAGGCCCCCAAGTTTGCTTTCTGTCTTTAGCTAACCTATCATAAAAGTGTCTTATTAGTATATTATGAGTTCAGTGAAAACCCACTCTATAAATGTTAACTTAGAGTTTTAACTATTGAATTAAGTAAAAACCTTAACGATTAATCTTTATCCTAAGTCAGTGAAAGCAGTGTTATAAATCACCTACATAACTTCTATATAAATGTTAGAACTAGCCGGGCTCAGTGGCTCAGCCTGTAATCCCACGCCTTTGGGAGGCTGAGGTGAGTGGATTGTCTGAGCCTGCGGGTTCGAGACCTGCCTGGGCAGCAAGACCTCATCTCTACAATAAATCAAAAAATCAGCCGGGCATGGTAGTGCATGCCTGTAATTCCAGCTATTTGGAAGGCTGAGGTGGAAGGATCGCCGGAGCCCAGCAGGTCGAGGCTGCGGTGGCTGGGAGCGGCCACTGCACTCCAGTCTGGGCGACAGGGTGAGACTCCAACTCAAAATAAAAATAAAAAATAAAATAAAATTGAGTTCTCTCCCCCTCTCTCTCTCTCTCTCTCACTCTTCTTTCCTTCTAAAAAAAATAAATAAATGTTAGAACTTATAATGAATTCATAATGAACTTACTATAAACTTGTGCTTCTAAAAAACCTTATGTCTAAACACTAAACTGCATAATTTTAAATCAAATAAGGAGTGAATATACTTATATCATTTTTTACTTAAGCAATATCTAGTAACTTATAACCAAGTGAAAGAAAGCATTCTTGATGTGCTTCAGAGTTTAACCCTTACATATATTAGAAAAGGCCAAGCGGCATAGTAGGAAAATGGAAAAATGAACCATGACATTTCCAGGTTAGCTGTGAGTACTTCACATAAACATGCCATTTTCTTCTTCCACAACTGCACAGAATTTCTTCAGCCGTACCAACAGCAAAGACGGAAGACAGAAGGGCCTCAGCTGCCCAGACTCGCTTTGCGGCCGGGGGTCCTCAGCGCACCTGGACTTTGTCAATCAGGCAGGTCTCCAAGGCTGGCTCCCAACATCGACTCCCTATTGTGTTGAGGCTCTTGAGTCTCTTAGTTTTTCCTTACTTATGCTTGTCCTTTTCACTTGATAGAATAATACTGTTTTTAAAATTTCACAATCAGTAGCTTGTGTGGTTAACTTGCATTTTCTACTTTAATTTAATCCAGTCATGGAATGCTAGATAAGCTAACTGAGCAGGAAGAAATCTATGCAGTTGATGACATATGTTGTAGCACTTAAATGCATTAGGTGTCATGGTGCAGGCAACTTGGTTACAACATGTAGATTTCTTGTCAGGCTAGTTGATTTTAGTGGGTTTGCATCATGAGGACCCTGACTAAAATGCATACTCCAAACTCTTGATATTATCCTTCCCATAGCCATAACAGCAGTCTCCCAGTTTTGCTGTATCCTCTTGAAAAGTTTTTAATGCAGTCATTTGTCATACATCAAATGTTCTCTGACTGGAACAAAAAAAACAAAAAAAAAAGCATAATAATTTTTTAAATGGATTGATATGATCATGTGGTTAAAAAAAAAAGAAAAACAATGTGATAATGAGGAGGCCACCATAACCTATAAATGGCATGCTAAGACCACAAACACCAAATTAAATGGTAACTGAGAGTAATGCCTATGCCCTAAGGTGATGTCTTACTAAAGAGCCTGACAAAAGGGGGAAATTGTCAAATAAAAGTATTAGGATGCCATTATTTTGTACTGAGTTTCTGCCCTAAGTAATAACAAACCAAAACTAAAAACCAAAATGGAGTCACTGATGCTTAAATTCCACATCACTAAACCCAAATTAAGTTATCTGACCTTTGAGAAATCAAGAAAAAGAGATAATGGCCAGTTTCCCAAACCGGTAAGTTTAAATATTTAATTGGTATAAAATGAAGTTCCTTCTACTTTAATCCTTACAGAAAAAAGTCAAGTGCTAATGACCAGATGACCCCACACAAACTGCAGATGAATAAGTAAGATATAAATGATTATTCTTACATTCCACTGAGTTTTGAGTTAGTTTGCTTTACAGTAATATAAAGATGTCTCACAGAAGAGTCATCGCTATATTACATTTTTATACAACTGAAAGAATCTGATAGATTTCAAATTGTTAGGCTATATAATGAATATAAAATATGTCCACAGTGGTAACATACCACGTGTGGGTACAAAATTTGTACCTAAGTTTTGAGTCAAAAATGCAAAGTTCCAGAAACAGTATACTTTGTATTGGGCTTTTCTAGTTCTGTCAATTTACCTTACCATTGTGATGTCTTAGTCCTCCAGTGGAATAATTTGTCTTTCAGTGATAAGAAAAGGGCAATATTCTGAACTGTCTGAAGAAACAGGAATCATATACCTATAACTGCTGTGTTAAAAGTTTTCCTAGAACAGGCCAGGTGCAGTGGCTTAAACCTGTAATCCAAGTACTTTGGGAGGTCGTGGTGAGAGGATTCCCTGAGTCCAGGGGTTTGAGACCAGCCTGGGAAACTTGGTGAAATCTCGTCTCTACAATGAAAAAAAATTTTTTCCCAGAACAAACCAAAAAATATTCATTGCAGCTCCCATATAATAAGTAATGGCAATAATATGGGGTTGGTGGGCTAAAATTTTTTTTTAAGTATTATAGTTATTAAACTAGATAATAAAAATATACTTGTGCACTCGCAGCCCAGTCATAATTTTAGGAATAAAGTTTTCAAAAGGTCTGAAAATACATTTAAGAAAAAAAAAATATTTTTCTGTAGAGTTTCCAATTATTATATAAGAGCTGTTAAACAATACTTGTTCACTTTTATAAAATTTAGCTATTATTTGTAACTTATTTTGACATTAACACTGTGACTCTTATTTATTCATTTTAGTTTCAATAGCTTTAGAAGTACAAATGGTTTTTGGTTACAGGAATGCATTGTATACTGGTAAAAAAGTCTGAGTTTTAAGACTGTTCATCACCCCTACTGATGTATATTGTACTTGATAGGTGATTTTTCATCCCTTTTCCCTTTCTCACTCTCCCCCTTCTAAGTCTCCAACGTCCCTTATACCATTCAATATGTCTTTGCAGACCCTTAGTTTAGCTCCTACTATAAGTAAGAACATGTGGTATTTGGTTTTCCCTTCATGCATGACATCACTTGGGACAGCGCTCTCCAATTTCATCTAAGTAGCTGCAAAAAAGTAAAAAATAATACTTGCTACTATAAAAGTAAAGTATGTTTTTGACAGTTCTTGTATAGCAATTGGACGCTCTACAGAAAAATATTGTTCTTTTTCTTAAATTTATTTTCAAGTGTGTGTGTGTGTGTGTGTGTGTGTGTGTGTGTGAATGTGCGTGTATCACATTTCCTTTACCTACTGATCAGTTTATGGGTATTTACATGAATTCACCATTTTTGCAGTTGAGAAATGTGCCGTGATAAACATGTGAGTAGAAATGTATTTTTGTATAATGACCTCTTTTCCTTTGGGTAGATACCAAGTGATGGGATTGCTGGATCAAATGGTATATCTACTTTTACTTCTTTGAGAAACTTCCATAGTGATTTTTACAGAGGCTGTACTAATTTATATTCTCACAAACAGTGTATAAGTTTATTTTTTCACCATGTGCACACCAACATCTACTGTTTATTTATTTATTTTTAAAATAATGAATAATTACTCTTCTGACAGGTATAAGGTAGTATCTCAATGTGGTTTTAATTTGCATTTTCCTGATGATTGGTGATGTTGAGCATCTTTCCACATGTTTGCTGGCCATTTGTATATCTATTTTTTTTTTTTAGTTGGAGTCTCTCTGTCACCCAGACTGGAGTGCAGTGGCACACTCCTGGCCACTGCAGCCTCGACCTGCTGAGCTCCGGCAATCTTTCTGCCTCAGCCTTCCAAGTAGCTGGAAATACAGGCACATGCTACCATGCCCAGCTAATATTTTGATTTATTGTAGATTTATCTTACCAAGTTGCCCAGGTGGGTCTTGAACCTGCAGACTCAGGCAATCCACTTATCTCGGCCTCCCAAAGTTCTGGGATTACAGGTTGAGCCACCGAGCCTGGCCTGTATATCTTCTTTTGAGAGATGTCTGTTCATGCTGTTTGCACATTTTTTAATGGGATTGCTTTTTCCTTACTGATATGTTTGAGTTATTTGTAGATTTAGGGTATTAGTTATTTGTCAGATTATAGTTTGCAAATATTTTCTCCCATCCTGTAGGTTGCCTACTCTGTTGATTATTTATTTTGCTGTGCAGAGTGTCTTAGTTTAATTAAGTCTCACATCTTGTTTTTGTTGCATTTGCTTTTGAGACTTTAGCCATACATAATTTACTTAGCACAATTTTCAAAAGAGTTTTTCCTAGATTTTCTTCTAGGATTTTTATGGTTTCAGGTCTTATATTTAAGTATTTAATCCATTTTGAGTTAAATTTTGTATACAGCAAGAGATAGGGATCAAATTTCATTCTTCTGCATGTGGATATCCAATTTTCCCAGCACCATTTGTTGAATAGGTTGTCCTTTCTCTGGTGTATGCTTTGCTTTATCGAAGATCAGTTGGTTGTAGATATTTGGGTTTATTTCTGAATTCTTTATTTTGCTCCATTGGTCCAAAAATCTGTCCTTGAAGTGATGAAAGTGGGCACCCCTGCCTTGCTCCAGTTCTGGGGGAATGCTTTTTAACTTTTCCCCATTCAGTATGATGTTGCAAAGCTTTCATTATTATTATTATTTTGAGGTATGTTCCTTCTATGCTTATTTTG
The DNA here is from genome assembly GCA_027257055.1 of Cephalopachus bancanus. NCBI lineage: Eukaryota > Metazoa > Chordata > Mammalia > Primates > Tarsiidae > Cephalopachus > Cephalopachus bancanus. The sequence goes on from JAPVLO010001084.1 coordinate 77,353, forward strand.
CTGAGAGTTTTTAATCATAAAGTTATGCTCAATTTTATCAAATTCTTTTTCTATGTCTATTGAAATGATTATATAATTTTTGTTTTTAGTTGCTTATATGGTAGATCATATTTGTTAACTTGTGTATGTTGAATTATTTTTGGATCCCTGAGATAAAACCCACATGATCATGGTGAATTATTTTTTGATGTACTGTTAATTTGGTTTGCTAGTTAGTATCTTGTTGAGGATTTTTGCATCTTTGTTCTTCAGGGATATTATTCTGTATTTTCCTTTTTATTTTGTGTCATCTTTTCCTGGTTTTGGTATCAAGGTGATACTGGCTTCATAGAATGAATTAGGGAGAATTTCCTCCTTTTCAATCTTATGCAATAGATTCAGTATGGTTCATGCCAATTCTTTGAAATTCCAGTAGAATGTGGCTGTGAATTCATATGGTTATGGGCTATTTTTAATTGTTGGAAGACTTTTTAATATTGATTCATTCTCATTATTTGTTCCTGGTCTATTCAGGGTTTCTATTTCTGCCTGATAGAAGGTTGGGGACTTGTATGTTTCTAGAAGTTTATCCATTTCCTCTAGTTTATCTGCAGAGAAATGTTTATAATAATCACATTGTGTTTTTTTATTTCTGTTATCAATTATAATGTGTCTATTTTCATTTCTGATTGAGCTAACTTGAACCTTCTCTCTGCTTTTTAAAATTTTATTTATCTTTTCAAAGAACCAACATTTTGCAATTTTTTGTTTCGTTTTCATCTAATTTGGTTCTGATTTTTCTTATTTCATTTCTTTTACTCACTTTGAGTTTGATCTTGTTTTTCTATATCCTTGAGGTATAATATTAGGCTGTAAATAAGTGATATGTCTGTCTTTTTTATATTGGCCTAAAGAGCTATAAATTTTCTTCTAAGCACAGCTTTTGCTGTGTCTCAGAGATTTTGATAATTGTGTCATTGTTGTCATTTATTTTGACAGATCCTTTAATATCTTTCTTGATTTCATTATTCACCCAAAGATCATTCAGTAGCAGATTGTTTAATTTCCATGTTTTTGTTTGGAGTTCATTTCTAATTTTATTCCAATGTGGTCTGAAAAGATACTTGATATACTTCTGATTCTTTTTTTAATTAGTGAGACTTTTTTTGTTGACTATCATATAGTCTGTCTTGGAAAATTTTTCACGTGCTGAGGAGAAAAAAATATATATTCTATTATTTCAGGATAGAATGTTCTGTAGATGTTTGCTAGGTCCATTTGTTTTAGAGTCTGGCTTAAGTTCAATATTTCTTTGTTGACTTTCTCCCTTGATGATTTGATTACTGCTGTGAGTGGAGTTTTGAAGTCCCCCATTATCATTGTACTGCTGTCTATCTCTTTTCTTAGGTCTAATAGAATTTGTTTTATAAAGCTGGGAGCTCTGGTGTTAGGTGCATATATATTTAAAATTGTTATATTGCCCTGTTAATCAATCCTTTTATCATTATATGTCTTTCTGAGTCATTTTTCATTGTTGTTAATTGATTTTTTTATTTGTACTTTTAAAAAAATTTTTGAGTTGGAGTCTCACTTTGTTGCCCAGGCTGGAGTGCAGTGGCATACTCACGGCCACTGCAGCCTTCACCTGCTGGGCTCAGGCAATCCTTCTGCCTCATCCTTCCAAGTAGCTGGAATTATAGGCATATACCACCACATCAGCTATTTTTTTTTTTTTTTGTAGAGACTTGGTCTCATCATGTTGCCCAGTCTGGTCTCCAACCCCTGGGCTCAGGCAATCCTCTTGCCTCTGCCTACCAAAGAGCTGGGATTACAGGCATAAGCCACCGCACTCAGCAATCCCTGTTGTTAATTTAAAGTCTCTTTTATCTGATATGAGTAGCTACTCCTGCTCATGTTTGTTTTCCATTTGTGTGGGTATTTTTTCCCATCCCTTTACCTTGAGTCCATAGGATCATTGTAAGTTAAGTAAGTCTCTTGAAGGCAGCAAATATTTGTATTATGGTGCTTCTTTTAATTCATTCTACCAATCTATATCCTGAAAGTGGAACATTTAGACCATTTACATTTAAAGTTAGTAATGATATATGAGGTACTGTTCCATTTAACATGCTGATTGTTACCTGTTTGCTTTGTTTTCTCCATTGTAACTCTGTGACTCTTATGCAAAAACAATTAGCAGCAGCTGAGGATTTAGTTAAATTAAAAATATTTAAGTTTAATTGACTTTTTCAAATTTTGATTAATAGCAAATTTAGAAAAGCTAAGTCAAGAAATAAATGGAATTATAAGTCTTTCTGTGGAAATGTAGGCATCATATATATTTCCATTAGTCTCTACTTATTTATCTTTTAATGCTAGCATAAAATAAAAGTAATGTACTAGACATGTTTTCTAAACTTTTATAAACTAATATGCTTTTGCTAATATGGAAACATGGCAGCATGATTTATATCCAAATCTTAATCAAGTTGCAAATTGTGTATTGTTATACATACAAAAACATACAAACACAAAAACCTGATAGCTTTGCATTCAGGAAATGCCTATTCAACATTGGCAATTGAGTGTAAAAATAGCTAAATGGTGCAGATTTATTATTTTAATAGCTTCAGCAAGCATTTTCTGAAATTTGACAGCACTTTATCTAAAAATATCTGGCTAAGAAATAATGAAGTTAGAAAGTAATGTTAATTAATAACAAAAATACACATCGTCATTAAGTATGAACAGACAATTTGGAATAATATTACTTTTTCAAACCTAGCATAAAATTGACTAACTTTGAAAATTATCCAAAAATCTTATTTTAGGAACCAGTAAAGAGGATAATCAAAATGAGTTCAGTTTAGTTATTTTTTAGAAATTCAGTTGAGAAAAGATTGTTTTTAATAAAAATAAGAAAGTTTACAACAATATTAAGGGGTTTAAGATGTTTTATTCCTTTTGCCCAATTATTGTCTATTTATTTGGATCTAAACATAATTACAACCAAAAGTTTTATTTTTATCTCATTCTTTACCTCCTCAAAGTCCTATCTAAAATAAATTGCATGATTGGACTTAGTAAGTTTTTACTGTTGATAATTATCTGTTCATACCCCTGAAGCTGAACTCTAACACCATTGAAGGGATGTAAATGGATTCTATATACATGTTAGTCCTGTTCAGGCATGAAGTGCAGTAGGGGTTTGAAGACATCACCTCGTGTGAGACTTACAATAACAGGCATCAATTGATGCACTGTCATTTAAATGAAGTTTTTTTTTTTTTAACTAAGCCACAAGTTATGGAAAAACTGAAAGAAACAGCATGAGCATTTTCTTTTCTTTTCTTTTTTCCTCTTTTGGTTTTTAAAATATTTTAATTGAAACCGTATATATTTAAAATGTATAGTGTAATGTTTCTATAGACACATATAAAGGGGACCCAAAAAAACCTGGAATTTATTTAAAAATTTTGTATTTATTCTTACATGTTTAAACTTCACTCACCTTCAAAGTACACCTATTGAGATGCTTTTTCCACTGCTCAATGGTTTTTTAACTTGTCAAATTTGAGGGCTTTTAGTGCTTTTGTCATGTTTTGTTTCCCTTCTTCCACATCAGCAAAATGTTTCCTTTTGAGGACTTTTTTTCATCCAGGAAACAAAAAAAGCTGCTTGGGGCAAGGTCAGGTGAATAGAGAGGGTGGGGCATGAGGTCATGCCATTTTTGTTCAAAAACAGCTGAACACTCAGCACAGTCTAGGCGGTTGTGTTGTCATGGTGAAAGAATCAGTCATCTGTTTGACAGAAACTGGGATATTTCTTCCACAAATCGTGATGCAACCTTCTCAAAATTTCCAGATAAAAACTATGGTAGACCATTTGATCCGGGGGAACAAATTCCTAGTGGGCTACAAGGGGCCGGCCCTCCAACTGATAATTCCTAGGTTTTGTGTTTTTTTTTATCCCCCCATTGTATGTTATTATGAATCTTTGAGGGAGGCTCACTTATGAGTAGCCACATTCATTAATTTTATCAATGTTGAGAACCAACCATGACAGAGCTCTGAATCCCCTTAAAGATTGTGATTGACTTGCTCAGTTCATTTCATCTCTCTATGGTGACAAATTTCATAAATTGCTGAAAGAGATAGCTTTGAGGATCCCAAAACAGAGGGCAGAATCCTGGATATCCAGAGTAGGCATGCTGGTGGTGGTTCAGACTGTGCAGATGAGAGAAAAAAAAACTTTTAAAATGTTAGGCTACAATCCCAGGGGGCCTCCAAAATGTTAGGTCAGACCCGCCATGGTGGGGTTGTGCAATCCTTTGCCACATAAAAGATGCAAAGAATTGCAGAGAAGTTAGATTGGAAAATATAGTTTATGTAGAAAGTAAATTAGAGAGGAGAGGAGATTCACTTCCCCAAGGTAGGGGAGGGGGCCAAAGCGAGGAAACATGGCAGCCATAGCTCAAAGAGCCACGTGAACACATCAGAATTTAACAAAGCAATGGCTAGAAAATAAATTAGAGGATGATATAGGGAGAGAGAAGATTTACCTCCCAGCCGTAGGGAAGGGGCTAGAGTTTAGGAAAACATGGCTTGTCCATGGCTCAAAGAATACATGGCCTGGCAAGTGCTTAACAAAACAATGGCAAATGCTGTTTGAAGTTGAATGCCTTTTAAATCTTTGCTTTGATTGGGTAGATTTTAAGGTGATTGGGTGGTCTGCACAGGTACTGATGTCAGGTGATGGACAGCAGTCAGGCAGATGGGTGGGTTAGTGACATGATTGCTGCCATGGTGATGGGTACTGTGTCATGAAGGTCAGGAAGGGCTGATTAGGTTAACTTGTTTACTAAACAAGCTGAGGAGGGGTTGTAAAACAATTATCAATAGCTAACTCTGAGAAACTGGTTCTATTCTTGGCTAGTGATTAGAAGGCAAGTTAAAGTGAACTGTTAAAAACAAATGACAAAACTAAGCAATGTTAAAATGACTCCTCACTGGGTATATCAATTCCATCTTGATCCTTTCATAAACTCTTGTCTCCATACTTAACATGGGTCCAAGGCAGTGTTCACAATTTGCAACCACTACATTCTAATTGCCCTTAATTTTTCATGTACTACTATACAAGTGAACAATTCATATTGTAATTGGGAAGCATAATGGCAAGAGTAGACACTCATCTGTAATAGTCATATTGTTTTCAGGTTGATTTATGAGTCTTGAAAGCTGAGAAAAAACACTTTCCAACTTGGCCCAGGATGTTGGTGTGTGTGTTTATATCTAACAGAAAACTAATTGATATTTTAAACATCAGCATACTGGAAAAGATAAGTCGTTATACAAGAATGTGAGGGATCAATGATGGGGGCTTTAGAAAGATATAGAATTTCTACAACATCAAGAAACTTGTGTCATTTGAAGTCTATTAGATTTTATCCTCTAGGCTAAAGATGTCATTAAGGAATTTTAAAGAGGTGAGTGAAATGATAAGATTTGCATTTAAAAAAGATTACTCTGTGGCAGATCAAGGATGTTTAGCAAAAAAAAAAAAAAAAATCTTTGGAATGTTATAGCCCTTGAGTCTTACTTGAATCATTAAGTAGAACTAAGATACATGGTCTTTTTTAATATACTTGTAAATAATTATTAAGAAAATTCTGCTATTGATATTTGTAATATTTTATAATAATTTGTTTTTATATTTTGTTTTTACCAGTATATATTTTTTCATTATAGATTTTTTTGTCTCCCTTTAATTCTTATTATCCATGAAGCCCTATTTTATAACTAGTATATACTGTGCATGGTGATGACACACAGAAGGAGAGAAAGATCATATTTATTGACCACTTTCTATTTAATAAGCACTCTGCTAGATTTTTCAAATTTATAACTGCCTTATGATAGTAGGCAAGAAATAGTTAAACTGGAATAAAATTTCAGCTGCTATAGCTAGGGATAAACAATTACTGGTTTTGTAGAGAATGTATGGTGGTGTTTGCTTTTCAGCTTGAAAGGATTATATATTTCATTTTGTACTACGATCAAGAAATAGCCTTTTTCTATTAAAGAAGTTTTACAATTCCTTCAGATGGCGCAGTATGTAGGGAAGGGGTTTTTGTAGTTAGTTAGCTAGTGAATATAGCACATGTACATAAGAAACCAAGTTCTTAAAATAAAAAAGAAAAACATTTATAGAACCACACAGAGAGACAAGTCACATCAGAAATAATCACTTGTTAGCAAAGAACAGAATAGCCCAAAATAAGAATATTTTTGAAGTAGAGTTATCAGCAGAACATGCCTGAAAAAGAAGCAAGGAATCAAGACTGCATCATAAAATAGTCTCTAATTTTAACAGTATCAGGTCAAAAAATTTTTGCTGCTCTTGAGTGAAGGGGTAATGGGAAAGTTCAATGACACCTTGACTGCAAGGTGTTCACTTTTTTTATTTTTAAGTAAGACTAGATTAAGCAATTAATCTTTAATGGAAATTCGATTTGTCTTTATAAATAAATTTGCCTTTGTTGTCTTTATAAATCTCTTAGTTAAACATGACATCCAAATATTGATCTAAATAGATAGCTAAACTGGCTGATTCTTTTTAAACTTTTTTTTTTTGAGTTGGAGTCTCACTCTGTCATCCAGGCTGGAGTGCAGTGGCCCGCTCATGGCCACCCCAGTGTCGACCTGCTGGGTTTAGGTGATCCTTCCGCCTCAGCCTTCCAAGTAGTCAGAACTACAGGCACACACTACCATGCCAGGCTAATTTTTTGATTTATTGTAGAGGTGAGATCTCACCAAGTTGCCCAGGCTGGTCTCAAATCCGTGGGTTCAGGCAATTCCCTCACGTCAGCCTTCCAAAGTGCTGGATTACAAACTTGAGTCACTGCTCCTGGCCCTTTTTAAACTTTTAATTAAAATTTTTATGCACAGAAGGAAGTGTGGTAAATCCACAGCCCTCACATAAATATATAACAAATATATGTATTTTTTTTACTTAATAAAACTAATTATTACATATACCATTTGATTCACATGACCAGTCTATAAGATAGGATTTTTGTCCACATTTTGCAGAAAAATTTTTAGTTCAGAATTATACATCTTAAGACCATATATCCAGTAAGTAGTAGAAATAGAAAACAAACATAAAACTGGCTTATTTTATTTTTTCACTTGTCATGCCTCTTTAATATCTTTTAATTTGGAAGCTTTAAAATTATTTTATTTAATAGTATTGATATTTTTGAATAGGGCAGGTCAATTGTTTTGTAAACTATCTTCAACTATTTGGGCTCCTATAACAAACTACCATAGACTGGGTGGTTTATAAACAACAGAAATTTATTTCAACTGTTCTAGAGGCTGTAAAAGTCCCATAATCTAAGCACTAGATGATTTGATGCCTGGTCAAAGTCAGTTCCCTCGTTCATAAAGGACTGTCTTCTCCCTGTGTCCTTTCTATAACAGAAATGGAAAGGAAATTCTTTTGGGTCTTCCTTACAAGGGCACTGTCCTCATGATCTAACCACTTTCCAAAGGCCCCACCAACAAATACCATCACAATGACAATTAGATTTCAACATATAAATTTGGGGTTGGGGGCACAAACATTTGACCCATAGTATAGACTATTCTTCAACTTGAGTATATGTTTCCATGGAATAAGATTCAGGTCATACAGTGATGACAGAAATACCACAGGAGTTATGCCAAGTTCTTGTATTCAGATGTGCATGCATTCAGTTTATTCTCATTACTCATAATTTTAGTATTGATCATTTGGTTAAAGTGGTGTTTTCCAGATTTTTCTACTGTGAAGTTACCATTTGTTCCCCTTTGTATTTAAAAAGTATTTTGTGGAGTGATGATTTGAGACCATGTAAATACACTATTATTTCTTAAGTTTTTACAATAAAAATTTAGAATCCATTGATGATTCCTGCTTAAATTAGCTATTATTTTGGTGGTTGCTGTCTTAGTAAATTTTATGCTGCTATACCAGAATACCACCAACTGGGTAATTTATAATGAACTGAAATGTATTTGGCTCATGGTTCTAGAGGTTGAAAAATCCAAGACTGAGGGGCCGCTTCTTGCTGTGTTATTCCATGGTGAAAAGCATCAAATGGGGGTACAGAGAGAAAGGGGGGTAGTGAGGAAAGAAGGGAGAGTCAGTGCTTATCCTTTTACAGAAAACCTACTTTCAGGAGTGCCCTTTTATAAGGAACCTACTTTCATGATAATGGTATTAATCCATTCATAAGGGTAGATTAGTAACCTAATCACTTCTTAAAGATTCCACCTCTCAGTCGGCTCGGTGGCTCAGCTTGCAATCCCGTGCCTTTGGGAGGCTGAGGTGAGTGGATTGCCTGAGCCCGCGGGTTCGAGACCCGCCTGGGCAGCGATACCTCATCTCTACAATAAATCAAAAAATCAGCCGGGCGTGGTAGCGGCTACTCGGAAGGCTGAGGTGGAAGGATCACCGGAGCCCAGCGGGTTGAGGCTGCGGTGGCCGGGAGCGGCCACTGCACTCCAGTCTGGGCGACAGAGTGAGACTCCAACTCAAAAAAAAAAAAAAAAAAAAAAAGATTCCACCTCTCAAAACTGTTGCACTGGGAACTAATTTTCCAAAACATGAACTTTGGAGACTTTTTCAACCCTTAGCAGTTGCTAAAGGGTAGTTTTATAATTCTGTCATTTCTTCTTCATTTATTAGTTGGCTTTCTGTTATGTGTAAGGATGTCCCTTCTTGTTTATTTCTGTATAAACTCATGAATTCTTTATTCAACAGGTTATAATTCTTTAATGTTGTTAGTTAATATCATTATTGATTTTGAGACTCATACTGTCTTAGATTTAGTCAGTCTAGGAGCTCTTTCTAGATGGCGTCTTTGTCATTTTAACATGTTACTATCATTCCTTGAGTACTTCTTTTACTTTTTTGACACAAGGTACCTCAGACCCATAATTTTTCCTCCATTAGCCTTAGAATCAGCTACTTTTTAAAAAAGGATTCCTGGTTCCTTTTAGTAAAAAATGGCATTTAGAAACTCAAATTTGGAGAGTTGGTATGCACATTACTTATGGAGATGTTTTGCTTCTAGGTCCTCTAAGTAGACATATCTAGAAAAAAAAAGTATATGTATATGTACCCCCACATATTTATATCCATGTGTATATCCAGGTATTTTTACATATTAGGCCTATGATTTTACAATGTCTAATTAGAATTGTAAGTATTATTATGAAATTAAATTTGGATCTTAATATTCTTGAAGACATAGCAAATAGAGAAATCTGAGAATATGTATATGTTCAGAAGAGAAAACTTTCTTCCTATGATTAATTCTAAGATTTTTCATCAGGATCTTTGTACAAAGCAAATCAATGATGTGTTCAAAAGTAATTTTATGTGAGCTACTTAAATGTACATTATTCATCATGGATAAATATAAATCTTATATTTATTCTTGATACAAGTCAAACTATTAAACCATAATTCCATATAATTGTTTCTATAGGAATTTCAGTCATTACAGATCTAGTGACTTGATATTGAAAAAGAGCTTAGCACACGTAGCAAACTGGCTCTTCATCTTTGCCATTAGACTCTCTTTCTCATACATTGCTTATATCAACTGGACAGAACTTGATTTAAAAAGCTAAAATGACTGTCGATTCATTTTAGTTCCTTTAAAAAAATTGTAAATTGACAATTTATAATTGTATAAATTTATAGGGTTCAAAGTGATTTTATAATTTATGAATACAATATGAAATAATTAAATTATGTTAGCTAACATAGCTGTCACATCATATACTTATTAATTTTGTGGTTAGAACATTTGAAATTTACTTTTTTAGAAACAATGAAATGTATGATACTCTATCATTAGCAGTATTCACCGCACTGTGTAATAGAACTAAAAAATTGTTTTCCTGCTGAGATTCTGTACTCTTAGATGATAATCTCTCCATTTTCCCCAACCTCCAGACCCTGCAACGACCATGCTACTCTACACTTCTACATGTTCTACTGTTTCGGATTCCACATATGTGGTATATGTCTTTCTGTGCCTGGTTCATTTCACTCAATAAAATGTTCTCCAATTTCATCTATGTTGCTGAAAATGACAGAATTTTCTTTATATTTAAGACTGAATGATATTAAACTGCTAATTCCTTAACATGGCTATTGTGAATAGTACTGTGATGAACATGGGACTACATCTCTCTCTCTCTTTTTGTTTCAGTTGAAGTCTCACTCTGTTGTCCAGGCTGAAGTGCAGTACATGTTCATGGCCACCCCAGCATCGCCTCCTGGGCTCAGACAATCCTTCCACCTCAGCCTCCCAATTAGCTGAAACTATAGGTGAACACTACCACGTCTGGCTAAGTTTTTGATTTATTGTAGAGACGAGGTCTCGCCAAGTTGCCCAGTCTGGTCTTGAGCCTGCAAGTTCAGGCAATCCTCTCAGCTCAGCCTCCCAAAGTACCATGAACAAAGGCTTGAGCCACCACTCCCAACCCAGACATCTCTTAAATAAACTTATTTTAAATATTTTGCATAAGTAGGATTGCTGGAGCATATGATTATTCCATTTTTAGCTTTTTGAGTAACTTCTATACATAATTTACATTCTCACCAACAGTGTGCAAAGGTTCTCTTTTTTTTACTTCCTGACATTTTTTCGTTAGTCTTTTTGATAATAGCCATGCTGACAAGTGTGAGACAATATCTCATGGTAGTTTTAATTTGCATTTCCTTAATGTTTTGTGATGTTGATCAATCTTTTATGCCTAATGGCCATTTGTATATCTTTATTTGAGAAATATCTGTTCATATGCATTGCCCATTTTAATTGGATCTTTGTTTCCCTGATATTTTGTTTGAGCTCCTTGTATATTATGGATATTAACTCATCGTATATATGGCTTGTACATATGTTTTCCAAATTCGTAGATTGTCTCTGCACACTGCTGATTATTCCATTTGCTATGCAGACACTTTTTTAGCTTGATATAATCTCATTTGTCTATTTTTGTTTTTTTAGCCTGTGCTTTTGGAATTATATTCAAAAGAGTCATAGCCCAGACCAACGTGGTGTTGTTTTACTCCTATGCTTTCTTTTAATAGTTTTATAGTTTTTTCTAATATTTAAGCTTTAACAAAACTAGCTGATTTTAAATCACATATCTTTTTTCTAAACTAATTTTATCTAGATATGCATTGTATCTGTGAGTGTCCTCTTAAACTCTTCACTGAATTACAAATGGTATTGGTTTGTAAAAATGATACATAAGGATAAAAGTAAGAGAAGATTATTTTATTTATGCATTCAACAAATGTGTATTTAGTGCCCATTATATGCCATGTTAGTCTAAGAGATTGTTCTGGAGATCATGGCCACTATATCTTATATAAGAGAGTTGATGTTTGCTAAAAAGACTGGATGGGAATATTAGGTAGGTAAATGAAATAGAGTCTTTTATATGAAAATGGGATGTAGTTCCTGAAGAGAGACAGTGGTCAGAGTACACTGGCTTCCTAGAAGTTGCTGTTGACAGATCTTGTTGACATAACAAAATGTAACCTTTATTTATATTTGTTTTTTTTTTTTTTTTGAGTTAGAGTCTCACTCTGTCACCCAGACTGGAGTGCATTGGCATGTTCCCGGCCACCGCAACCTCGATCCGCTGGGCTCCAGCGATCCTGCCACCTCAGCCTTTCAAGTAGCTGGAACTACAGGCGCGTGCTACCACACCCGACTAATTTTTTTTATTTATTATAGAGACGAGGTCTCTCCAAGTTGCCTGGGCAGGTCTCGAACCCTCAGGCTCAGGCAATCCGCTTGCCTCAGTCTCCCAAAGTGCTGGTATTACAGGCTGAGCCACCCAGGCTGGACACAATATGCAACCTTTAAAGAGATGCTTGCTAGCCGGGCTCGGTGGCTCAGCCTGTAATCCCACGCTTTGGGAGGCTGAAGTGAGTGGATTGCCTGAGTCTGCATGTTCAAGACCCGCCTGGGCAACTTGGCAAGCCCTCATCTCTACAATGAATCAAAAAATTAGCCAGGCATGGTAGCGCCTGTAGTTCCAGCTACTTGGAAGGTAGTGCCTGTAGTTCCAGCTACTTGGAAGACTGAGGCGAAAGGATCACCAGAGCCCAGCAAGTCCAGGCTGCAGTGGCCCGGAGCAGCCAGTCTGGGAGAGAGTGAGACTCCAACTCAAAAAAAAAAAAAAAAAAGAGAGAGATGCCTGCAACTGAGGATTTGAAATGGCAACATTTCAAAGTTTTTTGTTTGTATACAGTGAGTTATTCTTAGGGACATCTTTCTGAATACTTCTTTGGATGAAATGGTTTACCAAGTCAATCAAGAAATAATTTTTCAATACCTGACAAAGATAACATCATGAAATTAATCAGATTTTGTGAGCTAATTAAATAGGATACTTAGAGTTTACCAAACTAGAGATCATCATTCTAAGCAAATAATCAAAGAAACATAAAACTGAATACCACATGTTCTCCTTTATAAGTGGGAACTAAACAATGAATATACATGAGCACAAAGATGGGGACAACAGACACTAGGGCACTCCTAGAGCAAGGAGGGAGAGAGGGAGGTAAGGATTGAAAACTCAACAACTGGGTACCATGTCCACCATCTGGGTGGTGATGGATGTAGTCAAAACCCAAACCTCACCATCACACAATATATCTATGTAACAAACCTGTACATATATCCCTTGAATCTAAAAAAACTAAAATAAAATGTTTATATTCACTCAACATTTTTCATGAAACGTCATTCTAGGATTGTCAACCTTTTCCAATGAAAATTTTCAATCATGTAGAAAAACTTAATAATAACCTTACCATGAACATTTATTTATTCTCCACCTAGATTCTCTAATTATCAATCTGTCAGTTTCTCTTATTTTTAAGATGCAATTTCATCCAATGAAGTTGGAGACATCAGTACATCTTACCTTATACTTTTCAGCACACATATTATTAACTTCAGGTCAATATTTATTTATGTCCTTTTTTTAACATTATTGAGGCATAATTTATGTGCAATGCATTACTACACACATTTGAAGCACACCAGTTGATGAATTTTAACACAATACGAAAAGAGACCCTAAAAACCCAGAATTCATCTATAAAAACATTGTGTATTTATTCTCACCTGTTTAAATTTTGGTCACCTTCAAAATACTCCCCTTTTGATGAGATACACCTATTGAGATGCTTTTTCCATTGTTCAAAACAGTTTTTGAACTCGTCAATTTTGACACCTTTTAGCACTTCTGCCATTTTTTGTTTTGTTTTGTTTTGTTTTATCTGCTCCACACTGGAAAAACATTTCCCTTTGAGGAATTTTTTCATTTGGGGTAACAAAAAAAAGTATTTGGGGGTGAAATCAGGTGAATAGAAATGGGGATCATACCATTTTTGCTCAGAAACTGCTGAACACTTCACGTAATGTGGGCATGTGTGCTGATAAATCACTCATCATGAAATGGACAAACGTGTTGAAATAACTTCCAAAAAACTTCACTAAGGCCAAATGCAGCTTCTCACACTAGCTGGTACACTGGTGCTGATGAGTTCCTAGAACACTTACCTAGCAGGGGAAGCCTCTACTACCAGGGGCCCATCCTCCAAAAACCTAATCTTGGTTTTTTTGAGTCCCTGTTCGTATATATGCAGGAATCCAATACTATAGTCAAAATATTGAAAATGTCTTTCACCCACAAAAGTTTCCTCATGCTACTTTGAAATCCATCTCTCCTTCTCCTCACTAGACAACCACTGATCTTTTTTTTTGACAGTGTAAATAATTTTGTATTTTATAGAATTTGATATAAGTGGAGTTATACAGTATGTAACATTTTGTCTTTTTCATAGAAAGATATGCATTCCTCTGGGTATATTCCCAGTAGGGGAATTGCAGGGTTATATGGAAGGTTGATTTTTAGATCTTTTAGAAATCACCAGACTGTTTTCCACCCGTCTATGAAGTCTCTATTCATTCCCTTAATAGAACTTTTTGAAGAGCAGAAGTTTTTTTATTTTCTAATTTCAAGGAAGTTTTGAACGTATTATTAATATTTAAATTTCGTGGTTATTTCTTTCTATATTTTGTCTAAAACATCACTGTCAATCCTCAAGTTATGAAGATGTTCTTCTATGCTAGCTCATAAAAAGTTTTATAGTTTTGCCTTTTACATTTAGATCTATGTTTTGTTCTGTATCAATTTGGCGGTAAGAGGTGAGGGCGGGGCCAAAGTTGAATTTCTTTGATGTATTGATATACAGGTATTCCAACAATATTTGCTTTAGTTCCCCCCCCCAAATCAAGTAACCATATACATGGTGGGTCTTTTTCTGAGCTCTCTACCCTGTTTATTTGCTATGTTTCTATCTGTTATGTCACTACTACATTGTCTTGATTACTATAACTTTACAATAAGTTTGAAGCCAAGCAGTATCAAGTTTTTTTTTTTAAGACTACTTTGGATCTTATGGTAAACGCTCAAAATTTAATTCATTAATCAAAACCATTTATTTATTTATTTTTGAGTCAGAGTCAATCTGTTACCCAAGCTGGAGTGCAGTGGCAGGATCACAGCTCACCACAGCCTTAACTTCTTAAGCTCAGGCAATCCTTCCATCTCAGTCTCCTCACTAGCTGGGACTACAGACATGAGTCACCATGCCCAATTACTTTTTACAATTTTTGTGGCGATGACCTCAAACAACCCTCCTGCCTTAGCCTTTCAAAGTACTGGGACTACAGGTGTGAGCTACCAAACTTAGCCTGCAAAACCATTGAGAAAAATAAAAAATGTTTAAGATAATAATTGACATTTAAATTATTCTAAAAATTTAACTTTCTCTACATTACATTCTAAATCTTAAAATCAAAAGACTTGAGAGGAACATCCATTGGTGTTTCCAAGAGACTATTTTTCCCCCCATTTTTGTTGGTTTTATAGTCCGGGAAAGGAAATACAGAATTTGGGGTTGGAACAGCAGTCAGAAAACAGATTAAAGGTCAGAGGTAAAGAAAGGGTCTATCTCTCCTTGAGACCTAAGAGATAATTTATTTTTATTTATTTTATTTATCTTTGCCTTTCTTAAAAAAGAGATTACAAAGTGGACAGAATTTGCTTTGAATGATTTCGAATACAATAAAAGCTACTTTAGCGTTAAAGAGAAAATACTCTGTCTCTATGTTTACATAGTGTTTGCTTAACAGAAGGGTACATTTTTTTGAAAGATAAAAATAGTAAGTGTTCACAGGGTTGTGAGGAAACCAGCTCTCTCCTGCACTGTTGGGGATATAGTAAACATATTCATTTGGAAAGATAATTGAGGAGAATGTTGCAAAATGTTTAAGGAACTTGGCTCCACTCCTCTCTCTCTCCTTCCCCAGCAGTGCCTTGTGTTAATGTGACTAGTGTTCAGGCCCACTTATGAGTGAGAATAGGTGATGAGTGAGAATAGGTGGTATTCAGGCTCTGTTTCTGCTAGATCACTTAGTTGATGGTCTCCAACTCTAACCAAGTTGCTGCAAAGCCCATGATTTTGTTTTTTATGGCTGCATAATACTCCATTGTGTATATGTACCATATTTAAAAAATCCAGTCCACATTTTAAAAATCCAGGCAACAGGGGTGGTTCCAAGTTTTTCCTTTGTAAATAGTGCAACAATATACAGATGTCTTTTTGGTGGAGTGAAAAAAAGAAATGCTTATATATGTGCACAAAAATGTGCACATGTTTTCATTGTGCTAATGTCTATATTCACAAACAAAAATATTAAAGAAATAAAGAGGTACCGTTATAAATTGAATTGTGTCCCCAGAAAAGATATGTTGATGCTCTAACTTGGAAGCTGCTTACTTGGAAATAAGCCCATATCATATCAAAACAGTGAAAATGAGGTCATACTTGAGTAAGACAGGCCCCTACACCAATATGATTAGAGTTACTTTAATAGAGGAGAATACCTTATGAACACAGGCGTTTATAAAAGGGAGAGGACACGAAGTTACACAGGGAGAGAATGACCATGTGACTAGGATGATGCATTTATAAACAAGGGACATCAAGAATGCCTGGCCAACACCAAACTCTAGAAGAGGCAAGGAAAGATTCTGCCCTAGAGTCATCAGAGAGATCACGGCCAAGCCAAAACCTTGATTCTTCACTTCTAGCCTCCAGACTGTGAGACAATAAGTTTCTATTGTTTTGTTTGTTTGTTGTTGTTTTTGTTTTTTTTTTTAACACACGAACTGCAGGGTGAGATGGCTTATGACTGTAATTCCAGGACTTTGGGAGGCAAAGACATGTGGATCCTTTAAGGACAGAAGTTCGAGACCAGTCTGGGCAACAAAGAGAGACCTAATCTCTACAAAAATAAAATAATTAGCCAGACATGATGTCATGTTCCTGTAGTCCCAGCTACTTGGGAGGCTGAGGCAGGAGGATCACTTGAACTCAGGGTTTCAGAGCTGTGGTGCGCTATGGCTATGATCATGCTACTGTACTCCAGCCTGGGTGACAGAGTGAGATTCTCTCTATAAAAAGATAATAATAATAGGAGTAATTTGTGTTTTTATTTATTATAATTAAGGCCAAAGTTCACAGATGTCATTTCTGACATTCTTGTGAATAACTATTCTCATTGCTTGTTATCTTATTTCTGTTTTTCTGTTATCTTCTAATCTTATTGCAAATTTTACTCCTACTTTTTAAATTAATCTTCCAGTAATGTTGTTGTTTTAATAGAATTTCTTTCTTCTTATCAGGAATTATGTTTATTTATTGTCTATCACCATTTTCTTTCTCAAATCTTAATCCTTTTGTTTAATTACTATATAGTTGCATATTCTTTTAAATGTCATTTCGGCCTGCTCCTTTTGTGCCTTACAATATAAGTTAATTTATTTTGGTTTCCAATCTATTGTGGTATAAGGAAAGCAAGTTAAAAACAATATTTTAGAATATTTGGGAAATAATGCATAAAATATAATAGCTTAAACATTGATTTTATGGAAACACATATTGTCTATGATATGTTAGTAGTGGGATTTTACAGGAACCTCTGTCCCACCCATGTCTTGAGGATTATTGAAACGTAAAGCAAAGGTATAATAAACAGTGACCTTTTAATTTTTCAGTCAGTACAATTTTGTTCCTTGGATGGAGTTAAAGGTGAACACAATTTTTCATCACAAATTTTACTCAATAAGTCGAGGTGCCAATATAGTTAACTGACTTACTTTCTAATAATCTAGTGATTACTGAGCTTTCAAAATTTGGATCTAGATAAAACTTTTATAACTGTAATATTTTATTCACATTCTAAAATGACAGATTATTTTATTTTTTCAGTAGTGAGAACTGAAAAGCAATGAACAAGTTTAATGGAATATTTCTCTTTTTTTGTTTTTCCAAATCACCATTTATGGGATAGTTTCAGAATGTCTGGTTTTGGAAATTGTCATCATTGTTGATTTATTTGGTTCTGTATTAACCTTTTCAAAAACCAATTTCAGTTTGGCACAGTGGCTCATGCCTATAATCCCAGCACAGTGGTAGGCCGAGGCAGGAGGATTGCCTGATCCCAGGAGGTCGAGGTTGTGGTGAGCTATGATTGTGCCACTGCACTCCGGCCTGGGCAGCAGGGAGACTCAAACTCAAACACACACACACACACACACACACACACACACACACACACACACACGCACACACACACACACACTTTATTGTTTCTGATTAACGATTGATTGCAAAGATTCCCATAAACACATTGACAAACACATGCATAAACCTGCATGCACACATGCATGCACACACAGACAGATAGCACTGTAGTTAAATAAGACTGCTTCCTCTTCTAGAATTGAGGAAGCCACACATAGCAGCTTTCCTTGTCTCTTAGAATCCCTAAAGAAAACATTTGATTGTTTGGGACATGGTCCCCTGGCACTTATGCCCTACTTAAATGGAGTTGTTATTTTATGCTGTATTATTCAGAAATAAATGAAGAAAATACCCATGATATGAAATATTAAGAGTCTTTGGGGAACTTGAACCTTCCTGTTCTCCATCCAAACTTAGCATCAGCTAATCTTCATTTTCTAGGAAGCAGGAAGATAACAAAATGCCTAGATGTGCAGTGATATTGTTCAGCAAAGCATCAGGCAATATTGTTCAGAAATCCCCAAATAATATAGCATCAAA
The DNA here is from genome assembly GCA_027257055.1 of Cephalopachus bancanus. Lineage (NCBI taxonomy): Eukaryota > Metazoa > Chordata > Mammalia > Primates > Tarsiidae > Cephalopachus > Cephalopachus bancanus. Next base: position 95,620 of record JAPVLO010001084.1, read on the forward strand.
ATTCCAATATTTCTGAGAACCCAATTACATCCCAATATATTAACGACAAAACAATTTAATAGCATATTTACTCATTAAATCTTAAAGTAACTTCAAAACATGAAAATATATTGCAAGAGTAGACAAATCTTGATTTAGATCTCAGTACTAATATTTGCACCATGCATTGCACTCAGTGAAAGAAGGCATAGAATCAAATAAAGAACCTTGAGAATTATCTCATATTAAAAAAACCTCATTCATTGCTTCTACTTTGGGCAATTATGTAAGTGAAAGTACTCAAATTTAAATATTATCTCCCTTGTTATTGTATATTGCGGCTTAAAAAAAAATAAAGAGAAAGAAAACTTGTCCAAGTTTTTTGCCACATCTCTCTTTAAGAGGCGAAATTTAATAATCCTCTTTTTGAGTGTAGGCTCACTTAACTGTTCTAATGACAAAAACCTCCAGAAGTGATTGCATGTCACTTCCAATTTAAGTTATTAAAAGAACACAGCTTGCATCTTGGGTTTATTCATATTCATTCTTTCTCTCTCTTTCTCTCTCTTTCATTACTTTCCCTAGGAAGCTGATTGACGTTTATGACCAGCTCTATGGAGAGACCATGTAGCAAGGAGCAGAGGCCTCCAGCCAACTACCAGAGAGAAACTGAAGCCTGCCAGCAACCACATCAGTAAGCTTGGAAGAGAATTCTCTAGCCCCCATCTGAGCCTTGAGGTAGCTGTATACTGACCAACAATTTCAAGAAATTCATGAGGGACCCTGAACCAGAAACACTTACCTAAGCCAATCCTGGTTTTATGACCCTCAAAAACTGTGTAATGTGATTAATATTTGTTTTTTTAAGGTGCTGAATTTTGTGGTAAGTTGTTACTCAACAATGACTAATGTTTGGAATAGAGAAACAGAGAGAGAGAGAGAGAGAGAGAGAGAGAGAGAGAGAGAGGAATATTTCTTGCAAATAAAACGTGCATATAGATGAAAAGAAAGAATGATTTTGAAAAAGTAAATTCTAAAATATGATATATGATATTCCCATATCTGTTTTAATTCAGTAGGTCATAGACCATTGTGAAACAGTGTGCCTATTGCATAAATATCTCTAAAGACAAACATATAATCCTACCATAAAATTATTCTATATGTCTACTTATGAATGATGTTTCATAGCTGAAATATCTAGATGAAAAAAAGTAAAATTTGCATAATTATAATACTTCCAACTTTAGAAATAATATAATTCAATTTAATTTTGTTTATTAGGTGAAGAAACTAAGAGGCATTCACGATTTCACCTGTAAGCAACTCACTGCCTGCCTAAACTTGAACTAGGTAACAATTCAAGATAACAATTTTAAGATAACTCAAAACACATTTTAGTCTCATCTTATTTTAATCTGTAAATAAAAGTAAACAACATTTTTCTGCTAAAAATACTTATAAATACCTTGAATGTAAAATATACTAAAAATGCTCATTATTTAGTATTTTATATTTTTAACATAGCCAGATTTATAATATAATATAAATGCTAGAATTTTGTCTAAGTGGAGTAGTAGCATGACCATAAAGAAGAAGAAAGCCATGGACTTCGCAGTAAATTGGAAGGAGTTGGAGACCATCATACTAAGTGATCCATCACAGAAACAAAGAATGGAATAACACATGTCCTCACTCATAAGTGGGTCCTGAACATTAGTCACACTAGCACAAGAGAGGGATTGGCAGTCACTGGACCCTGCTAGGGGAGGGAGGAGAATGGGGGTACATGACAACACAAATGGTACCTCGTCCAGTACCAGGGGAGTGAGGACCATCTAGAAACCAAACTACATCTGCATGCAGCCTACTTATATCATTAATCCTCACTTGTACCCCACATCACTATAATAAAATACAATTTAAAAAATTATTTAAAAGAATAAGAATAATTAAAAACACATTTATTTGATCAGAATAAGTGTGAATTATATGTTTGTATATTTTTATAAAATTATGATGGGAAAACAAACATTATATAATGACCAAATTGTTTTTATAGTCTTACACTGTAAAATGTTTGTAAAGATACTATATTCATATGTTGTTTCTCTGCTTTTGCAGTTCTGCCTTATAAAAATCTATAACTTTCTTGTATCTACTACACTATACTATAGCATTCAAGTATCTACTAACAGAAAGACAAAAAATTTGTTATATTATTATACTTGAATTTATGTTCTGATTCTCTATAACTATTTGAATTCCCATTGTAAAAAAATCAAAATATTGGAAACTTTTTTGTGCTGCTAACAAGCTAATTAATTATTGCCATGTTTATTATACACAGCAAATGTATGAGCTCATAAAATAAAAAAACAAATAAATAGGAACTGCCCATAACAATCTTGCTTGGAACAAAGCATTGAAAGACTGCTATGACTATTAAGTAAGAAGCATATGATTTGCAGGTATAAAGTTTAATACTGTCACAACAACACATCCCTTGCAAACTAGAAATCATCTGGTTTATTGGTAGAATTTTGATACCTTTAAATACCTTGATATTGTATAAAGGATTTTTCTCTTCATTGAAGTCTATCTGATGCATAAATTACAAGGTTTTGAAAGATTAAATATACAGTAGTACATTTTGTTTATAGAAATATATAATTAAGAAGTTAACAAGTAGATAATCTTTATTTGAAATTCTACAATGAAAAACTTAATTGTTCCCATTATGGTTCATGGTTACAATTGACTGATAGTTTTTATTTGGCAAACTATAAATTTAATGGACACGAATTGCTCCAAAATAGACTTTATGGTCTATCATGCTATTAATAATTCAGCACATTTTTTTTAATGAATGGAATCCCTGGTTTTAAACACACACACACATGTTAATTATATATGCTGATGACAGTATTGAAGCATGGATTCAATACTCATGACTACAGAGAATTACAACAGACTACTAGCAGCCTTACAACAAAGAAAATTTTGGCAATATATTTGCCTATGTATTATATTTGTCCTTTTTGAAGGAGTACACTACAATTTTGTTCACCTTAAAGACACAACAATTAACTTTATCAAGTATGTTGAAATTCTTCAATTTGAGGAAATCTTTCTTTAGGAATTTCTTCTATTTTCTACTTACTTTTTTCCTGGATAATTTTTTTGTTTGCTTCTTTTCTGTTATAAGTAGCTTTCAGTTCCTTTCTTTCTTACCACTAGGGGCAGAGGCATCTTATAAAAGGTATAGGTGGCTGTCTTAGGGTATGAGAAAAATCTTTCTGAAATCAGACTCATATTCTCTAATTACGCTCTCATTTCCATCTTATTGAATTAGCCTAATTTCTATGAATTGGCTTTGATTCTTCATGTTGATGCCTCAAGTTGACTTTCTTTCTGACTTTTTATTGCAATTTTGTTTATTATTACCTGTTATTGTTTTGATAATTCCTTGATTCAGGATTCATTATTATTTTCATTTTGTGACATCTATTTTTTGATTTCCATGATTTATTCTATGCACTATACTCCAAGAAAACAAACATCAATTAATAGAACAGAAACAATATTCATTTTCATGGCATTTTAGCAGGAAAGAATTATTATTACAAACCTAATTCATTAATTCATATTATACTGTGTGCTATAAAGGAAAACAAAAGAGGGAAGTAAGATCATAATGCTGGGGGAATTTTCAGAATCTATACGGACAGAAAAATCTTTACCATAAAAATCATATTTAGGCAAAGGCAATTATATTAGCCAAAAGTAAGAAGCAAGAAAATGGGAGAAATGTAGTAATAGAAAATTACACACGAGAAAACTCTGGAAGAAACAAACCTATCTGTCATAATAACAAGAAATGAAGTTGAGGAGTTGGGCAATAATCAGATTACGTAGTGCTTTGTAGGCCATGTATAGATTTTTGGATTTTATTCTAAGTGCATTCCATTTATGGAAGGTTAGAGCACTGAAAAATGACCAGCTGGTAATTCTTAAATCTCTTTTATAGTCTGTTTTAAAGCTGTGATCTCTGGAACTTTCAGTGGCTAGGTAAAAAACTAGCAAAGTGTTTTTCAGGATCCAAGCTTGATTTGGTGCCTTAGTATTCACTGTTAAGAACAAAGGACAGAGCCGGGCTCGGTGGCTCAACCTGTAATCCCGTGCCTTGGGAGGCTGAGGTGAGTGGATTGCCTGAGCCCGCGGGTTCGAGACCCGCCTGGGCAGCGAGACCTCATCTCTACAAAAAATCAAAAAATTAGCCGGGCGTGGTTGCACGCGCCTGTAATTCCAGCTACTCGGAAGGCTGAGGAGGAAGTGTCACCGGAGCCCAGCAGGTCGAGGCTGTGGTGACCAGGAGCGGCCACTGCACTCCAGTCTGGGCGACCGAGTGAGACTCCAACTCAAAAAAAAAAAAGAACAAAGGACAGTTGATTATCAAATGAGTTGTAAGTAACATTGTTAAATGCAAGGTCAATCTAACATTTCAGTGATTTTTGGAAAAAAAGATACTATATATTATAGTCTACATAAATAAACATGAATAAAGTTTTTAAAAAGTGTGCATGTGAGTATTACATATTCTCACTCACTCATAAGTGGGCCTTGAACAACTACCATATTACTGTAGGAAAAGGATTGAAAGTAGTGGGAAACTGTGGGGAGGGGGTCGGGGAGTGGGTAGCTGGGATTGAGAGTAGTTGATATCTGCCTGGGGAAGGGGGGGCATACCTCATTAATAAGGGTACTTGCACAATAAACATTTGTATACCTAACCCTGAAGTGTACCTCACAATTTCAAAATAAAAATTAAAAGAGAAAAAAAAAGTGTGCATGACTTCTGTAGAAAACTATTAAATATTGAACAATATAATTTTTTAAAGTATATCATTTTATGGTTTGCAAGAGCCAATATTGAAAAAATATAAATTTTTATGAATTCATGTATACTGTCAATGAAATACTAGTTAAATTTGAATACAATATTTTTGTGGAAATTTAAAATCTGATTTTTAACTTTACTTGAAAATTTAAAAGATGAAGCCTAATAAAACACATCAAAGTGGAGAATAAAATAGGAGAATTCATTCCACAGGATTCCAAGACTTATTATAAAAACTCTGAGGTTTGGCACGGTGGCTCAAGCCTGCAATCCCAGCACTTTGGGAGGCCGAGGAGAGAGGATAGCCTGAGCTCAGGGCTTCAAGACCAGCTTTGGCAACTTGGCAAGACTTCATCTCTACAATAAATCAAAAATTAGTCAGTTATGGTATTGTGTGCCTGTAGTTCCAGCTATTGGAAGGGTGAGGCAGAAAGATCGTGTGAGTCTAGCAATTCGAGGTTGCAGTGGCCATGAGTGTGCGACTACACTCCAGCCTTGGCAACAGAATGAGACTCCACCTCAATAAAAAAGGAAAGAAAGACATGAAAATGAAAATTCAATAGCTAATACAGTCTGTTCTTGGCCCAAGGATAAAACATAGGCCAATGGAATAGTATACAGTTCAAGATACAAACACACACATACATGTGGACACTTGCTGTATGACAACATTTTATGCAGAGCATGAAGTGAGTGCTATTTGTCTTTTCTATTTGTTTTTTCTAAATAAATGCCACTGACTTAGTTGAACGCGCATATAAAAAAAATAATAAACTTAAAACCTACATCACACCATTCAAAAAAATTAATATTAGATGGATTGTATATCTAAATATAAAACATTAAAAAGAAATTTTCTAGACAAGAAATGTATAAGGGCATCTCTATTATTTAGGAGGAAAAATTTTTCTTATACAGGACACAAAATGGATTAACAAATTAGACTACATTAAAATGAAGAGTATCTGTTCTTCTGAATAGCTTCATAAAAAGGTAACACACAAAGTGGAAAAAGATATTAAAATGTACAAAAAAGAAAGAACTTATATTTAAATATATAAATATTTATACAAGTCAATCAAAAGGTCATATAGTTCAATATAAAAACAGCCAGGAGATTTGAACAAGTATTTCACAAACATGGCATTCTATTGACAAATAAACATGTGAAAAGGTTCTCAATGTAATTGGTCATCAGTAAAATGAATATTAAAACATTGTCATTCTTCTTCAGTGTAGGTATTCAGTGTAACGCATTCTGGTGGATGCTCGGCAAGATGGCGATGGGACAATTTGACCATGAAGGCCTTTACAGGGGGTGGCTCGTGAGGGAACTCCACACATCCCTGCAGCTGTCATCTACACAGGGGGAGGTTGCTGTGAACAGTCCCACACAGCAAACTGCCTCCATCGCACTGTGGCCTCCACAGGGGATTACTGCTGTGGTGGTTGCCAGATGCTGAACAGTTGCTGCCGTTGCAGCTCTCGACTCTGGCCCCGGGGAATTGCCAGCTCCCTCCTCCATCCCAGGCTGCAGGTGGCATAGCAGTTGCAGCATCCAGCTGCCTCACTGATTCCCAGTGCCTAATGCCAGACACATACCATCATCGCCCATCATCATAGCTGATCAGCTGGGACCCAAACGAGTGGAAAGAAAGGATCTAATAACGAAGAGCCACCCACCGCAGTCATTTTCCAGCCAGAGATTCACATTGCCCGGCCCATCTCCACACAGCCTCCACCTTGTTTTCTAAGGTAACCTCGCCAAAACAGGAGACAGAAGCCCCTCCCCTATGCTGAATCAGGAAATGACAACTCAGTTCTGTGACACACCTGTCATACAGCAAGCCAAGAGAACTGACCCAAACTATGAATAATCCTGTTTGCCTGCAATGAGAGCAAAGGGGAGGGGCTAGAGATCAGAGCTGAAGAGACTTTAGACACTCAGGAAAGACTCCAGAGCTAGTCCAGTTTCTTATTTTGATTTTTACTTTATTATTTTGACTGTTTGTTTTGTACACTTTGGTTTGCTTTTTGATTTAGACTACTTTTGTGTTGGGGAAGAACACATCAAAAGGCATGATTTTATAGGACTGTCTTTGTGATTACCGGTATGCTTTAGGGAATTTGGTTTGTTCATTTTTTACTCTTCTGGCCTTGTGTCTCTTTTCATTCATTAGTCGGTAGGTATGTCTGTTTTCCCTCTTACTCTTCTCTCTCTCCAACTTCCTCTTGACCCCCCCTTCTTCCATTCTTTTCCTTTTTCTTACCTCCTTTTGTTCCAGGGAGCAAACCTAAACCCAACTGCATGGACAGATTACAAGACAGTGGGAAGTGGGTTCCAGGGTCCTCATACACCTGTCGGTGGATACTGGGATCTGCAGATAGATTCTGAATCACAGTTTTCCCCTCAATTAAATCTCAAAACTGCAAAAAGTACAGCCCCAAGTCCACAGTCCAGCCTCAAAAGCGAACAAGGCAGAGGATCATCATAAGGAAGAACAGGAGGTTGAACAAAAAGAAGTAAAAGCAACCCCACTTTGAGGGGAATTCATTACTCTATAATCGCACATGAAGAAAATGGAAGGATCACAAATTAACAACCTAAAAAGTCACCTAAGGAAGCTGGAAAATCAAGACCACCAAAACCCTAACTTCAGTAGAAGAATCCAGATCACCAAAATAAAAGCCCAAATCCAGTACATAGAAGACAAGAAAATAATACAAAAAAATCATTGAAACAAAAAGCTGGTTCTTTGAAAGGATAAACAAGATCGATAGTCCCCTAGCTGGACTGACCAAGAAAAGAGAAAAAAACCAAATAAACACAATCAGAAACACAAAAGATGAAGTCACATCTGACCTTGAAGAAATACAAAGGATCATTATATACTACTATGTACACTTGTGTGAAAACCTTAAGGAAATGGAGGACTTTCTGACATCACACAACCTGCCTAGGTTGAAACAACTAGAAATCGAGACCATATGTATACCAATAACAATCAAGGAAATTGACTATGTCATAAGAAAACTACCTAAAAAAAAAAAACCCTGGACCAGATGACCCTCCAGCAGAATTCTATAAGACATTTAAGGAGGAACTGATACCAATCCTACTGAAAGTATTCCAGAATATTGAGAAAGATGGAACCTCCCCAAATAATTTTATAAAGCTAACATCACATTGATACCCAAGCCAGGTAAAAACTCAACAAAGAAAGAGAACTACAGGCCAATATCTTTGATAAACATAGATGTTAAAATTCTCAGTGTGATCCTAGCAAACCAGATTCAACAACACACCTCAAAAATCATCCATTATGATCAAGTAGGCTTCATCCCAGTTGCAAGGCTGGCTCAACATTCGTAAGACCATAAATGTAATTAAATACATCAACAGTTGTCAAAACAAAACCCACATGATTATTATGTCATTAGCTGCAGAAAAAATTTTGATAAAACCCAGCACCCCTTCTTTATAAATACCCTCGAACACCTAGGCATACGTGGGACATACCTAAAAATAGTAAAAGTCATCTTTGAGAAACCCACAGCTAAAAACTCCTAAGCAGACAAAAATTGGAACCATTTCCCCTGAAAACTGGAACAAGACAAGGATGCCCACTCTTATCCCTCCTGTTCACTATAGTATTGGAAGTCCTGAATAGAGCAATCAAAAAAGAGAAGGTGATCATGGGTATCCAAAGAGGAAAAGAGGAAGTCAAGTTATCTCTCTTTGCAGACAACAACATTGTATAAAATGGAAGCAGACAAAAATTGGAACCATTTCCCCTGAAAACTGGAACAAGACAAGAATGCCCACTCTTATCCCTCCTGTTCACTATAGTATTGGAAGTCCTGAATAGAGCAATCAAAAAAGAGAAGGTGATCATGGGTATCCAAAGAGGAAAAGAGGAAGTCAAGTTATCTCTCTTTGCAGACAACAACATTGTATACCTTGAAAACTCAAGAGATTCTGTCAAGAACCTCCTTGCACTGATAAAGGACTTTGGAAAATCTCAGGGTATAAAATAAATGTGCAAAAGACAATCGCATTTCTTTACATCAATAATAAACAAACAGAAACTCAAATAAAAAGCACAATCCCATTCACAATAGCCACAGAAAAATGAAATACCTTGGCATGTTCCTAGCCAGATGTAAAAGACCTTTACAATGAAAACTACAAAACACTGCTCAAAGAAATCAAAGACGACACAAACAAGTGGAAAAATATCCCATGCTCATGCATTGGAAGAATCAACATTGTGAAGATGTCCGTCTTACCTAAGGCAATCTACAGATTTAATGCAATACCCATCATATTACCAGCAACATTCTTCTCAGACCTAGAAAAAACAATATAGGAATTCATATGGAAACACAAATGACCAAGAATAGTCAGAACAATCCTCAGCAAAAAAAAAAAAAGTAGAAGGTATCACATTACCAGATTTCAAACATTACTATAAAGCTACAATAATCAAAACAGCTTGGCATCGGTAAAGGAACAGGCGTATAGACCAATGGAATAGCATTGAGATTCCAGAAGCAAAACCTCAATTTCTCAACCAACTCATCTTCGTAAAAGCCTCCACTACCTACCACTGGGGAGAGGAAAACCTATTCAGTAAATGGTGCTGGGAAAACTGGCTGACCACATGCAGAAGATTCAAACAAGACCTCTATCTATCCCCATACACAAAAATTACTCTAAATGGATCAGAGACCTAAATGTTAAACCTCAAACCATAAGAACCTTAGAAAATGCAGGACACACCCTTATGGAAATTGGAACTGGCATCCAATTCCTGAACAAAACCCAAAATGCACGGGCCATAAGAGATAAGATAGACAAGTGGGACCTCATTAAACTGACAAGCTTCTGCAAAGCCAAAGAAACCATCAAGAGAGCAGGGAGACAGCCCACAGACTGAGAAAAAGTTTTTGTCAACTCCTTGTCTGACAAAGGCCTAACATCAAGGATCTACAAGGAACTCAAATGTGCTGAAAAGAAAAAAAAAAAACAATCCCATTACAAAGTAGGCAAAAATAATGAACAGACACTTCTCAAAAGAAGACATACGAGTGGCCAACAGATACATTAAGAAATGTTCAAACTCACTAGTCATCCAGGAGATGCAAATTAAAACTACACTGAGATACCACCTAACTCGTCAGAATGACCATTTTCAATAACTCAAAAAATAACAGATGCTGGAGAGGATGTGGCAAAAAGGGAACACTTCTACACTGTTGGTGGGAGTGTAAACTAGTGCAACCTCTGTGGAAAACAGTGTGGCGATTCCTAAAAGCTCTAAAAATCGACCTTCCATATGACCCTCCAATCCCTCTACTGGCAATATACCCTGAAGAACACAAATCATTCTATAAAAAAGATACCCACACACGTATGTTTATCGCAGCATTGTTCACAATAGCAAGATCATGGAACCAACCATGCTGTCCATCAAAAGAGGACTAGATTAAAAAATGTGGTACATATACACAATGGAATATTATGCAGCCATAAAAAAGAACAAAATCATGAATTTAGCAGCAACCTGGATGGAATTAGAGTTCATAATACTGAGTGACCTCTCACAGAAACAAAGATCTGAGTATCACATTTTCTCACTCATAAGTGGACCTTGAACAACTACTGTAATACTCTAAGAAAAGTAGTGGCGGGAAACTATTGGGGGGCCAGGGAGGGTAAGGGAGGTGGGATTAATGGTAGCCAATATCTGTCTGGGGAAAGCGTGGCACACCTCATCAACAAGAGTACTTGTACAATGAATATTTGTATATCTAACCCTTAACTGTACCCCACAATTTTAAGATAAAAAAATATATCTAAAAAAAAGATCATGCAGTCTACCCTCTGTCCCCTAAATATTCATGTCTGGGATGCCTTCAAAATATATTTATCCCATTCCCTGTCTCCCAAAGATGTCATCTATTACAGCAACAACTCAAAGGCCAAAATATCATTGAAATTCCGTCAGCTCAAATGTCCCCCATCTCATAATTTAATTCACCTAAATAAGGTATGAGTGAGGCACTCTTTTTCTCTATCCCTGGACTTGCAAATCTAAAGAATCATGTTATCTTATCCCAAAATGCAATGGCATGAAAGACACAATTACAAACATTCTGCTTCAAAACTTCAGAAATAGGAAGATAAAAAATTTCAAAAAATCCAGAATTCATCCAGCAAACTCAATCAGCTTTCAAGATCTCATAATTATCCAGTGTAAGGTTCTTGGCTCTGTTCTTGGGGCTGAAAGTTCCATTCTCTAGACGGCCCATTGATCTTTCCTAGAAAATATCATCTTTGTATGTGACTTTTATTGAGATTGCTGGGCACAATATACTTGCGCTTCCTAATACTGTCTGCTTTGGTTGGCTCTGTGAGTCACATCCTAAATCTCATCAAAGAAGATTTTCTGTGAAAATACTGTGAATTTTGGGAAGTAATATTACCAAAGTGGCTGAGTAGATGCAATATGACTTCATTATCTCCCAACGGAAACAAAAAACAAATATACAGCACCAAGATTATCTTTATCTCTAGCAATATCCCAGATCTTAAGTATGAGGATGAGATATTCCCTGGAACCACAGAGAAGTAAAAAACTGAGCAGATGGTGACAGAATAGGACTTCTTTATCCTATATATTTACCTATGTAATTTATTTATCCTTTTGGAAGACTGCCCACTCCTCCCGTTCAACAGAGTGATGGAAGTCCTAGCTAGAGCAATCAGAAATGAGAAGAAAATCAGGGGTATCCAATAGGAAAAATGGAAGTTAACTTATCCCTCTTTGCAGGCAACATGATCCTGTACTGTGAAAACCCAAGAGAATCTGTCAAAAACCCTTGTGCACTGATAAAAGATTTTAGCAGAGCCTCAAGATATAAAATAAATGTGCGAAAGACAGTCGCATTTCTATATACCTACAATAAACAAACAAAAATCCAAGTAAAAAGCACAATACCATTCATAATAGCCACAAAAAAAATGAAATACCTTGGCACCTTCCTAACCAGAGACATGAAAGACCTTTACAACAAAAACTACAAAGCACTGCTCAAAGAAATCAAAGATGACACAAATGGAAAAATATTCCACGCTCATGGATTGGAAGAATCAACATTGTTAAGATGTCGATCCATCTTTCCTCTTCCCCCAGAGCCACAGCCATGAAGGCCAAGCTGTGCAGTTTCAATGGGTACAATACATACCCCAGATATGGGAGGTGCTACGCCAGGACTGACTGGAAGGTTATTCAGTTTCTTAACACAAAATGTCAGTCAGCGTTCCTTTCCAAGAGGAATCCTCATCAAACAAACTGAACTGTCCTCTACAGAAGAAATCACAAAAAATGACAGTTGGAAGTAATTCAAAAGAAAATAATCCATAGTGCAGTCAAATTCCAGAGGGCCATTACTGATGGATCTCTTGCTGACATAATGGCCAAGAGGAATCAGAAACCTGAAGTTAGGAAGGCTCAACCAGAACAAGCTATCAGAGCTGCTAAGGAAGAGTCTAAAAAGACTGCCATGACTGTGAAGCTTGTGAACGTTTCTGCTCCTTGAGTTGGTGGAAAGCGCTAAATTGGCAGATCTGATTTTTAAATAAAGATCTAATTGCAACTCTAAAAAAAAAAAAGAAAAAAAGATGTCCATCTTGCACAAGGCAATCCACAGATTTAATGCCATACCTATTAAAGTACCAGCATCATTCTTCTCAGACCTGGAAACGACAATACAGAAATTCATATGGTAACCTAAACAACCATGAATAGCCAAAACAATTCCTAGCAAAAGAAACAAAGCAGGAGGTATTACACTTCCAGACTTCAAACTTTACTATAAGGCTACAGTAATCAAAACAGCCTGATTGGTACAAGAGCAGGCATATAGACCAATGGAACAGGATAGAGATTTCGGAAGTAAAGCCTCAATTTCTCAACCAACTCATCTTTGACAAAGCCTCCATCAAAAACCACTGGGGAGAGGAGAATCTATTCAGTAAATGGTGCTGGGAATACTGGCTGATCACATGCAGAAGATTGAAACAGGACCCCTACCTATCACCATACACAAAAATCACCTCTAAATGGATCAAAGACCAAATGTAAAACCTCAAATTATAAGAATCTCAGAAAATGCAGGAGACACCCTTATGAAAATTGGAACTGGCAACCAATTCCTGATCAAAACTCCAAGTTCCCAGACCATAAGAGATATGATAGACAAATGGGACCTCATCAAAATGACAAGTTTCTGAAAAGCCAAAGAAACCATTAATAGAGTGGGAAGGCAGCCCATAGAATGGGAAAAAATATTTGTCAACTGTATATCTGACAAAAGCCTAACATCTAGAATCTATAAGGAACTCAAACATGTTGAAAGGAAAAAAACAGACAGCCCTATTACAAAGTGGACAAAATATATAAACTGACACTTCTCAAAAGAAGGCATATGAGCAGACAAAAGATACATGAAAAAATGCTCAGCGTCACTAATCCTCAAAGAAATGCAAATTAAAACCACATTGAGATACCATCCAATTCCAGTCAGGTTGACCATCATCAATAACAAAAAACAACAGATGCTGGAGAGAATGCAGGGAAAAGGGAGCACTTATACACTGTTGGTGGGAGTGTAAACTAGTATAAACTTTGTGGAAAACAGTGTGGCAATTCCTAAAAGATCTAAAAATTGACCTTCCATACGACCCCGCAATTCTCTTTCTAGGAATATACCTGGAGGAACTTAAATCAATCTGTGAAAAATATACCTGGACTGGATAAAAAAAAAGTGGTACATATACACAATGGAATATTATGCAGCCATAAAGAAGGACAAACAAATGAACTTCAGAGCAACTTGAATGGATTTAGAGCCTATCATACCCAGTGATATATCACAGAAACAAAGAACAGAGTACCACTTGTTCTCACTCATAAGCAGACCTTGAACAATTATAATAATACTATTAAAAAGGGAATGGCAGTAGTGGGAAACCACCAGGGGAGCAGCAGACACACCTCACCAACAAGGGTACCTGCATAATAACCATTTATATACCTAACCCTTAATTCTATCCCTAATTTTTAAAATAAAAACAGATAAAAAGAAAAAAGTACATATGCACAGTGAAATATTATTCAGGCATTATAAAGAATAAAATCCTGTACATACAGCAATGTGGATGGACCTGGATATCATTATGCTAAGTGACAGAAACCAGACACAGACAGACAAATACCACATATTCTCACTCATATATGGTAGTTAAAAAAGTGGATCTCACGAAGGTAAAGAGTAGAATGTCGGTGAACAAAGGCCAAGAAGGGAAGCAGAGGGTAGGGAATAGATGGATTGATTAATGGGTACAAAAATACAGTTAGATAGAAAGAAGAAGATCTAGAGTTTGATAGTACAGTAATGTGTTTATAGTTAACAGTAATATATTGTGTAATTCAAAATAACTAGAAAAGAAAAACTGGCATGTTCCCAACACAAGAAAAAGATAAATATTTGAAGTGGTGGATAACCCAGTTACCCTGATTTGATCATTAGGGATTGCATGTATCAAAATACCACATGTGCCCCCAAAACATGTACAACTATTATGTATCATTAAGAAAAGAATTATTGCAGTAACGACAACAAAACAAATACTGTGACTTTTGGATTTGACTGAGGTATTAAAGAAAGATTGGCCACACCCTTGGCTTTCTTTTCAGAATCAGCTTTCCTGACAATGAGTCTCCTAATTTTAATGTGTCTTACAATCAGGACAGGCTGAGAAGACCCGTGATCATCAAGACCTGTTTCCTTTTTGCTTAGCAGTTCTTCTCTCAGTTTATCTTTTTCTTTTTGCATTTTCCTATAAGCAGCTAGAATAAGTCAGGCTGTGTCTTTAACACTTTGTTGGAACTTTCCTCAGCTAAGTATCCAAGTTAACTTTTTATTACTTCTATTTTTCACATAACTGTAGAGCACAATTCCACTAAGATTTCTGACTCTATATGATAAGATATCCACTCTCCTATAGTTTACTGTAATGATTTCTTTACTTCATTCTGAGCCTTTGCTGGCAACACTCTCCAATCCCGATTTCTACAGTGTTCTCAAGACAGTCTAGGATTTTACTATGCTCCTCAGTATTCTTTCAGCTTCCACTCACTTTCACTTCTAGAGTCACTTTCAAATATTTTTAGATAATTAGCACCTCATTTCTAGTACCAAAATCTGCATTAGTTTTCTAATGATGCTGTCATAAGTTAGTACAGCCTTAACACTTGAAAACAACAGTAATTTATTATTTCATAGTTCTGTATGTCATAAGTTCTGTCCAGGTCTTACTGGACTATAATTAAGATGTCAGCAGGAGTGCCTTCCTTTCTGTAGATTCTAGGGGAGAATCTTTTTTTGCTCATTTAGATTGTTCACAAGATTAAATCCTGCAACTGTGAAACTAAGGTCTGATGTTGTTGCTTTCTGTCAGCTGAGAGCCACTTCCAACTTCTAGAGTTATCTACACGTTTTACCACCTTTCCTCCATCTTGTCTCTTATTTTATTATCACTTTTCTCAAATTGATCACTTCTTTTCTGCCTTCCTCCTCCACTTTTATGGGCTCTTGTGATTACATAGGATTTACCAGGATAACACACAATAATCTATCTTGTGAAATGCTAATTGGCAACCTTGATTCCATCTTCAGCCTTCTTCTTTTGCCATTAAAATAGTCACAGGTATAATGCCAGAAATCAGAAAAATGGATATCTTTGGGGGTGGGGACTTGATTCTTTATTAGACTTCAAAATCATTTTAAAAATGAGATTCAATTTATCTAAGATTATTTATAATTGATGTATGAAATCATGAAACAAAATCTTAACTGAGCTCTGCTAAAATTATTTCAAAATCAATTGTGAAGTGGTATGACTCTGAAATTTTATTACTGATTTCTTCTTCTTTGTATTTGGTCACACTCAGTCACCCTTTGTGGAAACAGAAGTTAGAAAAGGTTTGTCTGCTTCCAGTCAGATTCAATTCAGTAGAAAGAACTGAGATCTGCACTACTGGTTCTTCTATCCCCTATGCACTGACCACTGATTATTGCTTTGGTATTCTTTCTCCATTAGATGGGAGTGGGCCAGAAGAAGCTAAGATTTAAGATTTCAGGGAGCAAGGAAGGTGTATATCATGTTTCTTACCTCCCACTTGCCAATGGAGGCATGAAGGTCACTATCACATGGAGTCTATTGCCTGAGGATTCTGCTCTGATTTTAATATCCTAATTTTTTATATACTGGATTTTTTCATTTTACTTATATTTTATAATAATCATCATCAGTGCTATTATTATTTGTATTAAAACAATCCAAGATTAGTGTGGTACACATTCACCTTAACTTCTGTCTTATTATTACATGGTAATGTGTTAGACAAATATGTAGTTCTCAGAACATTCAAACCATTGGTTAAATCTGAAAAAGAAGCAGTAATAGTGACTCTTTTTTAAAACCTTATTTTTCAGAGGCAATGAAATTAACCCTTTCATTTCATGGACAGAATGCAAGGTTTTCAGTAATGAAATGAAGTATTTTCAGTCACTAGTACTAGACAAAGTGAACTCATTTCATTTTAGGGTGGTAGTGGTTTCTTGGAGTACCTTTCAGCTGTGACATGGACTATGCCCGGCCTTCAATATACAGTAAGTAGTCAGGGAACCTATGCACACTAAACTGTGTAAGAAATTGTAAATTAATCTAGGAGAAATATATGTGTGAAAACATGGAAACTAAGCAGTCCTGCCATAAAGAATATAAGGAATAGAATAAATTATGTTCTTCAGTGTTTTAAAAATCATTTTTATAATATAAACCTCTAACAATGCACTCTTATTGTTGGTAAATATCTTTTGTAATAAATTATTTCAGAATTTTAACTTTAACAAAATTATAAATTTAATAATGCATTAAATATTGAACATTATCTCAAATAATTTAATAAAAAAGTAACTTCCACAGAATTTTGTTGACATTGATCATCCTCCAAGAGAGCTATATCATCAAAAACATCTTTTAAAAACGTATGAAAACAAGATGAGGTAGCATTTATTTTTAAAAGTTGATAGTTATTTTTCAAGAATTTAACCTACAGATAATGTACAATGTTATAGCCCTTTGTAAAGCAGTTTTCACTTAAACCAGATGTTTATTCTTCTAAATTAATTTCGCTCATTTTTTCAAAGTTCATTTATTTATGGAACAGGGTTTAATCGAGTGTCTGACATGTTACAGCACTGCAGTAGGCATTAAAGTCTTTAAATAAAATTAGATAAATATTTGAAAGGCAAATTGCTGTAATTTCAGTTTCTTTATATTGTTCTTTAGTCTTTATAATATGTTGATGTTTCTACTTGGAACAGCATCTTATGTATTATCTGAGAACTTTCAGTTTTTAGAACCTTCAGAAAATATTAACATAGATAAATTTTATATCAAAAGCTCAGCTTGAACAAATATTACTAGAGACACAGGACATTCCACCAATTTAACTATATTCTAAAATGCAGAAAAATAGGCAGGCTTCAAATATAGTACAGATGAATAATTTTAAGAATGAATTATGCCATCTCCTAAAAGGATGGTATCTTTCGTATTGAATTTTTATAGATGTTTGCGAAAAAATAGTGAATCATACTCAAAGTTGACAAATTCTTTGCCATCGATTCTGCAGGGACTGAAGCAGCAAGTTTTATTTATGCATTTTTTTACTGATATATTATGATTTTTCTATCTAACTGTATTTTTGTACCTTAACTAACTTCTCTTTATCCCTTCCACTACTTTTCTCTTCCCAAACTCTTTGTTTTTTATTCCAATTTGGCATGTGCACATTAACAAAAGAAAGAGTTGTTAATGGCTTTGCACCATTATCAGAAGATTAATTTTGCAGTCAAATGATACCAGAATATTAATTATGTTATCAGATCCTGCAAACAGAAAATTAAGTTCATCCCACTAGTGTAGTAGTTTGAATTTGTTCTTCCAAGTGATGGAATTACCATCAAGTTATAGAAAGATCATTTTGTTGAAAGTGAACTATCTGATATTACTATGAATACATTTAAAATTTTAAATGAAGTTTCAACAATAAAAGCAATATTAGTTATTAGAAAAGGATATAGGCAATATAAACCTATGGAGCAGAAACATACTTGAAATTGTTTATAACATAAAACTAATTCATAACTGTGTTGAAATAAGATGCCGTATTCTGCTGACCAAAATAAAATCTTAAGTTGTCAAAATTTAGAAATTTTTTATGCAAGAGGGGGACTCAAACAACCCCGGAAGAATTATGTATAAAAGTTGTGTATTTATTCTTACATGTTTAAACTTCAGTGATCTTCAAAGTACTCACTCTCCATTTGATGCTGTACATCTATTGAGACACTTTTTCCATTGCTCAAAACAGTTTTTGAACTCATTAATGTTAATACCTTTTAGTGCTTCTGCTGTTTTTTGTTTCACCTCTTCCACACAGCAAAACATTTCCCTCTGAGGACTTTCTTTTTTTTGAGTTGGAGTCTCACTCTGTCACCCAGACTAGAGTGCAGTGGCCGCTCCCGGCCACCGCAGCCTCGACCTGCTGGGCTCCAGCGATCCTTCCGCCTCAGCCTTCCAAGTAGCTGGAACTACAGGCGCGCACTACCACTCCCGGCTAATTTTTGATTTACTGTAGAGATGAGGTCTCACCGAGTTGCCCAGGCAGGTCTCGAACCCTCGGGCTCAGGCAATCCACTCACCTCAGACTCCCAAAGCGCAGGATTACAGGATGAGCCACCCACCGAGCCCGGCTCCTTTGAGGACTTTCACTCCTGCCCAGGCAGGAGTGCAGTGGCATGCTCACAACCACAAACAAACAAAAATCCCACAGGGTGAGATCAGGTGAATAGGGTGGTTGGGCTGCACAGGTGTCATGCCGTTTTTGTTCAAAACTGCTGGTCAGTGCTGTCTGCGCAGGTATGTTGTCATGGTGAAAGAACCAGTCACCAGTGTGCCATAACTCAGAATTGACATTTTTTCTGCAAATATTGATCCAACCTTCTGAAAACTTCCAAATAAAAAAAGTTGGTTGACCATTTGATACAGAGGAACAAATTTCAAGTGTACTATAGAGGGTCTGTCCTCCAAAAGATAATTCTGTTTTTGGGGGTCCCTCCTCGTGTACACAATTAAAGTGATAAGCCAATTTATTTGTATTGAAATTGATGTTGAATACCCAAATTATAATCAGCATGGCAGTAATTCCTGTCTTTGCTGACTACTATAAAAAAGAATTTAGTGTTGTTTAAATTATTAAAAGAACTATATTGTAAATCAACTTAAGTATCTGTTAGTGATTGTTAAACATATTTATAAATACATAAACATTCTTACGTTTTAGGTGACATTTGTTTAAAATTATTTGGAAATCTTTAATCAGAGTCATTCAATGCAGCACATAGAATTTCATATTTTTCCTTTTTCTTTTCTTTCTTTCTTTTCTTTTCTTTTTCTTCTTTCTTTTTTTTAATTGAGTAGGAGTCTTATTCTGTTGCCCAGGCAGGAGTGCAGTGGCGTGCTCACAGTCACCGCAGCCTCAACCGGTTGGGCTTGGGTGATCCTTCCACTTCAGCCTTCCAAGTAACTGGAACCACATGAATTTCATATTTTGATGCTATAATATAATACAATTATTGAAAACAAGTCTTATAAACTTGGTGGTATCGATTCCTATTAAGGGAAGTAGAAAACTGAACAGCAGAAAAATGAAGGTACAATGAAGGTCAATGAGTTAATTCTGAAATTATTGAATGCTATTTTGGAACATCTAAATCTGTGGGATGAAGCCTTTGATCAACCATCTATTTCTTATTGCTTACTCATATGTTCTGTATTTCATTGGGAGGAAAACAAAGGAATTTGCATTTTCTAAATCCTGAAACTTTCAAAACCGTTAGGAACCATTACAATCAACACATTTTTGCCAACGAGAAATAAGTGTATTTATGTAGCATAAAAATCCATGCTTTAGGATTCGATAAACTCTTGGAAAACATTTTCTGCATCCTGCTGCATGTGGAAGCATTTTCTCTGCAAAAAGTTGTTGAGATGCTTTAAGAAGTACTAGTTGGTTGGTGAGAGGTCAGGTGAATATGGCAGATGAGGCAAAACTTCATAACCCAATTCCTTCAACTTTTGAAGCGTTGGTTGTGTGACTTGCGGTGTGTTGTTGGTTGTCATGGAGAAGAATTGGGCCCTTTCTGTTGACCAATGCTGGTTGCAGGCATTGCAGTTTTGGGTGCATCTCATCAATTTGCTGAGCATTTTTCTCAGATGCAATGATTTTGTAGGGATTCAGAAAGCTGTAGGGGATCAGTCCGGCAGCAGACCCCCCCCAAACAGTGACCATGACCTTTTTTGGGTGCAAATTTGGCTTTGGGAAGTGCTTTGGAGATTCTTCTCAGTCCAGCCACTGAGCTGGTCATCGCCAGTTGTCATACAAAATCCACTTTTCATTGCACGTCACAATCCGATCGAGAAATTGTTCATTGTTGTAGCATAGAATAAGAGAAGATGACGATTTTGATTTTCGGTCAGTTCTGAAACAACTTCTCCAGTAGTTGTAAGAGGATTTTAACCGGGCTCGGTGGGTCAGCCTGTAATCTCGCGCCTTTGGGAGGCTGAGGTGAGTGGATTGCCTGAGCTCGCGGGTTCGAGACCCGCCTGGGCAAATTGGCGAGACCTCATCTCTAAATAAATAAAAAAATTAGCTGGGCGTGGTAGCGCGTGCCTGTTATTCCGGCTACTCGGAAGGTTGAGGCGGAAGGATCGCTGGAGCCCAGCAGGTCGAGGCTGCGGTGGCCGGGAGCGGCCACTGCCCTCCAGTCTGGGCGACAGAGTAAGACTCGCACTCAAAAAAATAAAAAAATAAAAATAAAATCTTTAAACAGTAAACAATAAACTACTAGCAAAAAAAAAAAACTTAAAGGGAAAAATATGCATTCAAATGTTGTATAACATAACCATATTTATTTAAGAATGTATACCAGTATCAAATGGCAAACTTCAACAATGCAAAAACCACAATTACTTTTGCACCAACCTAATAAATATATATAATTTGCTTGACAAGTTTTATTAGTAAAAATACTTTAAAAATTTTTCTGAATTGAGTAAAAAAATCCAATAACTGTGGAAGTATTGGGCTTAAATGTTTATATCTTTAACTATAAAATAATATTTTGAATTTCCTTTACTTAGCAGAATTTTCTCTGAGCTTAGGAAATACCTCAGGACCTACAGATACATTATTTTCTTAAGCATGTTATAGCTTACAAGAAGATCCACTTAAATGTCTAAAAAATTTTAAATTTACTAATTGTAATATGTAATGTTTAAAACTATAATTAGCTGTATTATGAAAAAAGCAAAAATGTAAGTCTAAAAATAAAATTTCCAGAGAATTATAATGGTAAAATATATTATAATATATTATTATACTGTACCTATGGTATTATACCATACCAATGGAATGGTATAGTATTAGTTAGGAAAACTCAGAAACTGTATACCATATATTAATATTATTATTTGGATGTACTAAATACCACTATACATTCTTAAAAAAAACCTGAACCAGTGACTAAAAATTTCACTTATGCTATAAGGTTACTCAAACTCCACCTGTTCTTTTTTTTTTTTTTTTTTTCTGAAGGCAACCATTTATTGAGCACCCAGGGGGTATACAACCCCTGGAGCATGTCAGAGTAAATAACAAAAACTGAGCTAAATTATTATTGCCAAAATGAGTGGGAGCAACAGGCTCCTCTTTAAGGATGAACAAATTCAAGTTGTTCTCATTTTCACCTGTTGTTATAATTATGGTTCTGTGCATCACCCTGTCTTATTTCACTGACTTAACAACTGCTATGCTTGGGCCCTACAACTCTTATATTGTCCCATCTTAAGTTCCCTGGGAATTGCTTGTCACTAAGGTAAATTTTGAAGATTTTAAAAAAATTGTTGTTAGGTATTATGTATTATATGCCTGTCATATCCTGAAACAAACAAACAAACAAAAACATGATCAGCCTGGAATCTTATTTACATCAGACAAGAGGTACCGAAGTCTTTGATAATTTGGGCTTGTTGGTTTTCTCTCTGCTAGGTAGCAGAACTAGTATTGTTTTGGCCTCTTTATGAAGCTGAAGTCTTTACAATTTTCAGTTTTTCTTTTCAGACTTAAAGACCTGTGTGTTACATATATTTATAGACTGAGGAGTCATGATTTGGTTGGGTGACCTCTTAACATAGTTATCTACCTGATATTATATGAGCCTTAGACTGACAGTTCTTGGCAAACTGTTAATAAAAATGGTCTCTAGAAATAGATATCTTTAAGAAAAGAAGTTCTAAAGTAAAAATCCTAGCTCAGCTTGAATTCAGTCAAAATATTTATGAAAGAATCAGCAATTCTGAATCAAAATTGTCTTGTTCAAATAAAGTTCTTCAGAGTCTCCTAGTATTTTCCAGATATTACTATTTTGGCACCCCACTCCTCTGTTCCTGCAGAATCCTCTTATTCATTCTATACCTTCAACATTTTAGACATAAAAACTTTCCTTGACTTTATGGCTTGCTGGGAAGAATTTTCCCCCCAAAACTCTGCCCTTCACCTTCAGTATGTGTTGCTTTTCACTTGCCCAAGTGAGAAGAGACAAGAGGATTTTATAATTTAACTGTTATTTTAACTTCTTTATCTCTACCCATAACCAAAATTGCTGCTGTTTTCTGAAAAAAATTATAAAATAAAACTTCAAAAAATCAATAATTCACTTCCATTAGTAAGTGCAATTCTGTGTCAAATGCTTTATTGTGTTTCCTTGGTAGTAGTAAGTCAACAAGTTTAAGGAATGATTATTGTATCTGATTATAAATGTAAATATTCAATTGTAGAGATTTATCTTTTGTCAGGGTTAAAAAGCAAGACTGACTTTGTAATAGCCTACAATTGTATTAACATATACATTTAGCTTGTTGCTAAACAAAATAGGTTTAAGTATTTTTATCTACTTTATTTTTAATATGCTGATATTTGAAAAATCTATTGGGTGCTTCAAGGGAATTGGATGCAACTCTTGCATAAAATTTTTTAGCATATATTATCAATTGACCATGGCTTTGAGTAGTAAGCGCAATGTTGTGTGAAGGGCGTTATATGTGTGAATTTTTGTACTTGGAAGCCATAGGAAGGTATTTTTTTCCTTTTTTACAAGTGTATCTACAAGACAATACTAATATTACATTTAGGTAATTTACACAAAAGTGAAGTTTGCTTTAATAATAACATTGATCTTCTAAAAAAAAGATTATTCACTCATCCATGATCTTTGTCACTTCTATTGACCTTAACTGACAATAACAAAGAGAATAAATTTCTTTGTGCATTAAAAGGAAGCAGTCTGGGGATGATTTATTTTTTTAAATAACTTTTGATTTTTTTTGTTTGTTTGCTTGGAATTATGGTGTGATTCCTTAGAACAATGCTATGCAAAACACTTTCTTTGCATTTCTTCAAGGCCTATAGTGCTACACAGGAGGGCTAAAACAGCTAATGAAATTGAAAAGTCAAAATACTGAATTAGAAAAAATCATGAAGAAAAACAAAAGCAAAAATCAAAACACTGAAAGCTACATATACACCATAAACTTTAGAATAGGGGACACCATAACACATAGCTTGTGGTTTTTGAAAGACAGTGATGAAATAGAGGATATATTATTTCTAAATCTTAAATCAAGGTGTTTTGTATTTCCTTGGGTTGTTTTTCCCTTTCTGTTTTGAATCACCTTATTGAACAGCGGTTGGAATAATACTGTTAACAATATCTACTTGAAAATGTAATTTTACCCTTGTTAAATGGTTAAATATTCATTCAGTTCAGGATATTCGGGGGACTGTTACCTACAAAATATGAAACACAGGATCATAATTACATAATTTAAAGTCATAAAAGGCATCTGGTCTCAATATTCAGCATATAAAATGATTTGATTTGTTTATTGAAGAGTTGCATTTCTTATTGTCTTGGAAATATCTAATTTTTGTAGTTAAAGATAAATAATATATTCTTTTTTACAAACAGTCGATATTTTATTTTTAAAAACTTTGCAAAAGGCATGGATTCTTTTCTAAATAATCAAAATGTTAAGAATATTTTAAAAAGCAGATCACTTATGAAACTATTTTTAAATAAACAGCATCTTTCTGGATGACAAGTAATTTAAATATCTGATGCATTTTTAAATTTTTGAAAATAATTGATTTACTTTACTATAAATGAAATGCATGACATATTCTTTCAGTTTTCTTACAACAAATATAGAATATTTACTCTGAAATCTATGTTTTATTTGTCAAGGGAAAAATTGATCAGTTGAAAAAATAGAATAAATCCAAATGGCTCATTTTTATAATTCAGATCATGAATCAGATTATGGATTATTTTATATTGCTAACAGTATTATTCTAATTTTTATACTTTTTCCTTATTATCAATAAGGAAAAAAAGCAAAACTAGTAAACAAATAAAATGTTAAAAACTATTCTTTTTAAAAACTTTTTTAAAAGCTCTGGCTCTATGTAAAATATAATTATAAAGACATGAGATGTATATCCTTACATATATACCAGTATTTACATATAAAATAACTACTTTACTTCAAAGAGATCATCATTGAAGCCTCTCCATCCCTTCTAAAAATATTACCTTTGTTCAAAATATTATTTTAAAACTTATTGAATATACCCTCTAAATCAGGGACATGCTATATTTGTCATTCATGTTTTCAGAAGGCAAAATTCTACATAGCTTTCCTCCAGGTAAAACGGTACATTTTTCAAATTATTTTGAGAATAGAAACCTTGTTAGAGTAAGTGGAAAGTTCGGCAAACTAATCATCTTAAGGTATTTAAATGTAAAGTTTTTATGCATTTGTTTAAAGCAAAAAATTATCTAACAAGCAAACCACAAAATAATACCTACTATTTTATAAAGCTTAAAAATAATTTTAAAACTGATTATTTCTGCAATGAAACACACTTTATACTTTTAATGCTGAATAATAATAAATATTTCCATTTCAATCAGTAAGTAATTATTAGTCCACATGAGAAATATAACTTCTTACGTTAATTAAAAATATGTTTTGGCTGGGCTCAGTGGCTCAGCCTGTAATCCCAGCACTTTGGGAGGCCAAGGCAAAAGGATTGCCTGAGCCTGCGGATTCGAGACCACCCCGGGCAATTTGGGGAGACCTTGTCTCTACAATAAATCAAAAAATTAGCTGAGTGTGGTAGCACGCGCCTGTAGTTCCTACCACTTGGAATGCTGAGACAGAAGGATTGCTGGAGCCCAGCAGGTCAACGCTGGGGTGGCCGTGAGCATGCCACTGCACTCTAGCCTGGGTGACAGAATGAAACTCCAACTCCAAAAAGTAAATTTTTTTTAAAATTTAAGAATATTTTTAAAATATATATATTTTAAAGAAGATTTTTAAATGTTTAAGTAAATACATAAATAACAGTATCCGGTTATTAAAATATTTTACTAACTATAATGATATTCACATTACCATTTTAAATATAAACCTTTGAATATCAACTTACAATACCATATTATTATAAAAAATATCTAAAACACCTAAAATTTACAGTAACTGCTACTAAGAGGCAATGACCTTCAATGGTCATGATATTCTGGATGCAAAATATTTTTTAGGAACAGTTGAGCACAGACTTTAATAATTTTCTTACATAAGGATGTTCTCTTGGTGACGCTGAATTTCATACAAGAACTGGAAGAGCCCAACAATTATTATTATCAACATATATTCTGTATCATTTATTTAGCTCTTTCTGAATGGAGATTAATGTGCTCAATATAAAAACAATATAAAACAATAATTGGCCTTACTAGAGCTAGTGAGACACTATTTTGCACATTTGTGTCACTGGAAACTAGAAACCATGTGAACTCTCTTAGGGCTCCTGGAAACCAAAAAAGGCTATGCTAAGTACACTGTGTCTGTTGCCATCTTCTTTCCAGTTTTAAACTAACATTATAGAATAAATATATATCTGTAATTTTTATGCTAATCTACAATCTTCTACTCCAATTGTTCATTGTATTATATCATAGGGTGACAGTAGCTTTTTCTAAAGGGTTTGAGGTGAAGCTCAGATATCATGAGTTTTTTGACAATGTGAGAAGTTACAGGTATATTTTACTGGTTCCTCAGACTCTTCATCCTTCCCTTATGCTTGAATCCTTTGCTGCTGTAGGTCCTTCTACTCTATCTACTCACTAAATAAGAAAGAGGAGCTGATACACCTACTAGAAATATTAGTTCACAGTCCAAAGTCAGGTAACAATTTGGGAGTAAAGCCACATCAAAAGAAAACCAATAAATTCTACAATGAATGCAGGTCGGGCAATTTTTTTCAATAAGCAATAAAAATTGAGTACTATAAATAAGGAAATATATAAGTTACATAAGAAATTATTATAAAAAACAAAGGGCAAGTTTTAATATGAAAAATGATATGGTCAATTGTACCAGACCTAAGATAAATGGTAGAATGTACACAGCTAAAGAAATTTTTGTCAATTTAAATGCCAGGCTGAAAAACAACAACAGAAATAAAGAAAAAGTATAAAAGAATAAATATTATATGAAACAAAAGTTAAAAATATATGAAAGATAGAAATAGAAATTCAAATCCAAATAACAAAAATCCTGGATAAGAAAAACAATAATAAATGGAGAGGTAGAAATATTTGAAGAAACTCTGGAAATATATTTCATAAAATATAATTCTGAAATAAAATGAACAGCTTCAGATTGAAAAACTCCATTGAGTGCTGTTAAATAAAATTTACGCGAGGCCATTGATTTAGATTAGGTTCCTGCACTTAGGCTAAAAGATCAAACCAATATGGAGTTTAACTACAGTAGCTGAGCTATAGTTAACTGCAGGAGGCTGTGTAACCAATTAAGCTGTAACTAATTAAGTTTTTTTATAACACCACACTTACGTTTCCTATAAATGCTGTCAGTTCATCTTAATGATTAGTGGTTTCTGTACTTGCTCTGGTTCGGAGAGCTGCCCAATTTGTGAATCTTTTTTTTCTTTGTTTTGATTTGTTTTTCTTTGTTCAAACAAACTCAGTTAAAATTTCAACCTGTTTAAGGTTGTTTTTTCATTTGTTTGTTTAACGGTGTCAAAGAACATTAAGATAAATAAGTAGTAGGAATCTGCCGGGGAAGAGAGGTAGCACACCTCATCAACAAGGGCAACTGCATAATGAACATTTGAATACCTAACCCTGAATTGTACTCCACATCTTTAAAATTAAAAAAAATAAAATTAAAAAAAGTTTTACTAAAATCTAGTGACCAGACTCAGTGGCTCATCCTGTAATTCCAGCACTTCAGGAGGCTGAGGCAAGTAGATTGCCTGATCCCGCGGTTTCGAGACTCACTCTGGCAACTTGGCAAGCCCTCATCTCTACAATCAATCAAAAATTAGCCGGGCATGGTGGCGAGTGCCTGTAGTTCCAGCTACTTGAAAGGCTGAGGCGGAAGGATCGCCGGAGCCCAGCAAGTCGAGGCTGCGGTGGCCGGGAGCGGCCACTGCACTCCAGTCTGGGCGACAGAGTAAGACTCCAACTCAAAAAAAAAAAAAAAGAAAGTAAAATTTAACAATACCCAAGGAAAAAAATTAGAAAAGTCTTTCAGTGAGAAATAAATTTACTATCAAGTATTAAATTTCTCAACTGAAGCACTTTCCAGATACTATGAAGTTATATTTTTAATTATTTGATGAATAGGAAATTTGAGGTGTATTTTTGATAATTTAAAAGTAAGAAATTTGAAACTGATGATTAGAATGTGAGAGCATAATTAAAATATTTTCAGGCATCAAAGACCACAGAAGATTTACCACATAAGAGTCACAAGCAGCTGAGTGTGGTGGCTCACGCCTATAGTCCCAGGCCTTTGGGAGACAGAAGTCAGAGGATTGCCTGAGCCCAAGGGTTTGAGACCACCCTGGGCAACTTGGTGAGACCTCGTCCCTACAATAAATCAAAAAATTAGCCAGGTGGGCATGGTGGTGCATGCTTGTAGCTCCAGCTACTTGGAAGACTGAGGCGGAATGATCTTCTAGGCCCAGCAGGTCGAGGCTGGCAGAGCTAGCCATGAGCTTGCCACTGCACTCCAGCCTGGGCAACAGAGTGAGGCTCCCATTCAAAACAAAAATAAAAACAACAGTCACAAGCAAAACTCAACAAAATTTTGAGTGAAATACTCTTTTAAAAAATAATAAGAAAAAACTTCCAGGTGATACAGCAAGACTTATGGCAATAAGTTTAAACAAATCTCTTGATAAAGTTAGCTATTTTAAAAATGCATACATACACACATATGTACATAACTAAGAGAAAAAAAGAGACAGTCTCTCTATAATAAATCAGCCTTAAAATCTATAAAATATTAACATGGTACGAGTATGAGAGGTAAGTGAGTCTCTAAGACATGGACCTGAGAGGATGAGAAAACTCTTAGTTTTGGGGGAAAATGACAGACATCATTTTAAGGTAAGCTATTTAAAAGAGACACAAATGAAGAGTTTGAAAGCATAAAGACAGAATAAACATAGAATAAGACAATACTAAGAATGCTGCTGTATCCACATACAATAGCCTTTAAGAATAAAACTTGTCAGAAAATGAAACAATTCTGAATATATATTGCAGTAAATCTGAGTGTGCCACCAGATCCTGCATCTTCAATGCTGGTGCATTCATTCCTCAGCTGTTAAAAATACTAGTAGCTATCAACTTGCAGGTGAGTCCATTTGATTATTACCCTCAACTGAAGCGTGGTACCTTGTCTAAAGCCACATCTACACCCAATGACTGGTCAATGCAAAAATATAAAATCTTGGATTCCTTGTCTTTTCGGTGTAACTTATAGGGTCCATCCTAGCTTCAGAGCTCCTCATAGGATTAACTGAGGCCTTTATTGAAATCATATCTTAGCTACTTCCTCTGCCTGCTTCAGTCCTTTACTAGTGAGTGTATTAAACTAATTCTAAAATGCAAATCTCCACCTCCGAATCCCTTTCCTAGGGAACTTGAACTGCAAGAGTTGATGCTTGGATTGCTGCCAGAAAGCAGTTGCTAAAGTAGGACTTTGAAACTGCTCACCTGTGGCCCAACAAGCAATAAGAATATCACTTAGTAGATATTCTTGGTAGATGAAATGTGGTAGCATGCCAATAGTTAAAACTTTCACCCATAATGAACTGGAATGGTGTATACATCGCGGCATGCCCTAGCTGGGGTGATGTATCAGATAGTATATGGTAAGTCCAGGGAAAATAAAAGCTATAAGAATAATGGAATTAGGTGAATATTTCTGGGGACAATTAATACTTCAAAAAATACAATGAAAGGCCCTAAGTATAAGTTAGAAAGCAGAGATTAGAGACACTGCTCAAGGAAAGTCTACTTTGTTCCTTTATGGAAAATATTCCCTTTCCGATGCTTAATTTGATTCAAGAACAGAGAGAGCACAAGGTTAATAAAAATGTCCTTAAACAGAAGTGTTTCATCAGTGGGTGTAAGCTACTCCTGTTTGGTGATTCAAGATCTGAGTCAAAAGGGGCAATTTGATAATAAGAGTTGATCTCTTACCTTGCACAATCCATGTCACCAGCATCTGTGTTCTGTTCTTCTTGTTAGGGACTCTAGGGACCAAGATAAGTTATGCTGAAAATTGCTACATCTGCTTCTGCCCTAAGCTTCCACTTCACATCTGATAAGAATTTGTATCTTAGGAAAATTAAATTGAAAAGTTAACATAACCTTTTACTTTGTGTAAGTACATGATTTTGCTAACTATCTTTTCATAATGATCTGACACTCTGAGCCTACAATTTCGCATATTGTCTATTGAAATGCTTACTCAGAACTTTGTGCATATTAACTTAAATTTGATTTTTGTACATCCATTCACAATGAGTTCAAGCAAACATTTATAATTGCTTGTCTTTTGTAGAGCCAAGTGTCACTCTTTGCCAGCTGTTAACCTCAGGCCAGACCAACGTAATTAGTTTTAGTAATTACTTCTAGTTCTTCAGGAATAATTGAAATTATTGCAACCTTTCTTCACTGTAGAGTTCCATTGATGGATTCTTCTCATGTGAGAACTTATGACCTTTAAGTCTACCTACTTGCAATATGTTCAAAAGCTAATTAAATATATTTTTTAAATCTTCCTTCTCTGTAGAGAAACATAATAATCAAAATGCTCCAAAACACACTTCATTCAAAGATAAAGTATGTTATCATACTGAGGTCATTAGTTTTTAATATTTCTGATTCTATGTGTCTGCTGGGATAGTTTCTCTTTACCACACTTGTGAACACTGGTTTAAGAAATGCACAGATAGAGATGGATGGTCCTAAGATCCTCAAGTGTTGCCAAGGTCGGTCATCGTCAGTGCATGTGTGCTCATGCAAACAACTAAAACGTCAGTTTAAACTTCAAATACTCTCTCACATCAGTCAGTGCATAATCAGCATTTATCCATAGATTTATTTGGGATTTTTCCTTCATTATTCTTGGAATTGTATACAGAAATACTTAATAACATTGATATCAGACATAATTGAGTTTTCTTGTCTTTCCGACTTATTAGCTATATTCCCTTGGGCTAGTTGCTTAATCTTGAATCCCTTGATTTTTTACTTGCATAATTAGGATAATGACTCATAACATTGTTTAGTGATTTAAAAAGATAACAAATATAACTTGATAATCTAAACATCCAAAGCATAAAAAAACACTATTCAAAAACAATTATGAGTATAACTATAGAAAATAACGCATTTTAATAATTGAAGTGCAGTTTGCTTTAGTATGCAATATTTAGATTTGGAATTATCCACAGGATTTTCAGGTTGGTGGCATCATGATGACACAATCTTTGTAATATAGAAGAGATGTTGCAGATAATAAGAAGCAATCATTTTAAAAGAGGTCTCTCTGAAAGCATGAGATGTGAGTTTTATTTAACAGTTTTTGTTTTCCTAAGTAAAGGTTTAGTGATATGTGTGTGTGTGTGTGCATGATGTTTTATAATAGGGAGCTAAGATCAAATAATCAAGAAAAGAGCAATTGATTCTTGTTAATTTGAGAAAGAAAACTGTATAATCTTTAAGCATGCTAAAGTTTAGCTATTGTGTTTGCTTCAAGAAAATCCATTGAAATAATTAATACACACTTATTGATTTTGAGACTAACACTACCATAACTGAAGTAGAAATGTGAGATCAGTTTTTTATTTATTGTTGAGAGCTTACCTGGAAAATACAAGCTCTTACTAATGAAAATGTTATGATATCCTCATTGTGACTTCACTCAATATTAAAAGAAGGTCAATTATTTCTAAGTTAATTTAATGTAATTTCATTAAAAAAATTTAAAAGGTGGTTTGTGGAACTCAATAAATGGATTCTAAACTTTATACAGCTAACAAATGTCTAAGAGAGGCCACATTTAATTTATTGAAGAATAAGAAATGATACTATCCTACTGTAAGTAAGAATTATTATAAAGTTATAGTAATTACAACAGTGTGTCATAGGCACAGGGATTGAAATACCAAGTCAGTGGACCAAAATAAAGAGCCTGGAAGCAGATCCAACAGTAATATGGGGACTCAGAGTATTTAAAAAGTCACATGGAAGTCACAAGAAAAATGATAGATATTTCAAAAAATTATGGTAGTAAAATTGACTGTATGTGTTAGGAAAGAGTAAACTTTACCTTCTTCTATATACAAAAATAATTACAAGAGTGCTAATGACTTAAATGACAAAAATTCAATTTTAAAACTATTAAAAAGCAAGTAAGATTAGAAATTCAAAGGTTTGGGGTAAAGTTCTAACACAGCAGTTAGAAAATCTTATACTAGTTTTGGGTATGACTGGCTTTATCATTCACAACTGACTAATGTGTCACTACCTCAGAAAATTCTTTCTTGACCACATTTTACAAAGTAGCATTCCATCTGCAAACACTTTCTAATGCATCACTTGCTTTAAAATATATATTTAAATATTAATTATATAATATATAATTTATATACCATATAATTTATATATAATATACAATTCATGTATTATATAACATATATAACATACAATTGCATATGTGTGTATATATACTTAGAGAATAATACAAAATTCCCCAGATAATTTATGACAGACTCACAAATCATTTATATTTTCCCCATTTGCCTTATTGTTATCTCTGTAGAGAGACATCTTATTTTTTCTGAAACATTTTAAAGTAATTTTAGAATATTTTGTTCTTTATTCAAGTGCTTGTTTTCTTAAGGGAGGGAATTTCTCTTATACAATCATAGTATAATTATAAAATTATAAAAAAGAAATTTAATAAAATACTATTTTAATGATGTGATGCAATTTGATGATTTTTTTTTTTTTGCAACTTGATTACTGCACAGTGAGCTATGATCATATCACTGTACTCCCTAAGTGGCAGAGCATACCCTCTCTCAAAAAAAAAAAAAAAAAAATCCCGAGTTCATGGATTGGAATACTTAATATTGTTAAGATGCCAATATTCCTCAACATGAGATGCAGACTCAAGAAAATTTTAGCTGACTTCTTTGTAGAAATTGCTAAACTGATTCTAAAGTTTGTATCAAAATTCAGGTAACTCTGAATAACCAGAACAATCCTAAAAAATAACAAAGTAGGAAGATTCACATTTCTGAATTTAAAAAGCTACCACAAAACAACCATAAAGATACTATGTTAAGATACCATATGTGGTACTGGACTAGGATGGATACATAGATCAACTTAAAAAAATTGAGAGTGCAGAAATAAATGTATGTGTCTAAGGTCAACTGAATTTCAACATGCTAAAGCCATTGAATGGGAAAAAATGGTGTTTTCAAGATATGGTATGGAAAGAATTTAATAGCCACATGCAAAAGAATAAAGATGTACTTTTACTTCATATTATATAAAAAGTTAACTTAGAATAGGTCAAATACATAAATGTTAGAGTTAAAACTATAAAACAATAACAACAAAAAAGAGAAGGGTAAATATCCAAGGTAAAGCACTTTGAATTTGGCAATGGATTCTTAGATGTCATGAAAAACACAAGCAACAAGAGAAAAAAATATAAATTGAACTTTACCAAAGTTATAGACTTTTGTGCTTCAAAGGACAATATCAAGTAGGTGACAAGACAGCCTAAATATTAAGAAAATATATTGTCAATACATATATTTGATAAACGATATAGTATTCAGAATGTGTAAAGAACATCTACATCAAATAGACAAGCATAGGCAAGTAAAACACGGGCAAGTAATTTCAATAGACATTTCTCCAAAGAAGAGATACAAATGGGCAATATACAAATGAGATGTCCAGTGTCATTATTATTTAGGAAAATGTAAATCAAATTTGTAAGATACCATTTTATATACTAAGATGGCTATATATATATCAACAACGGCAAAACAGAAAATAATGTGTTGATGAAGATTTGGAAAAATTGTAATGTTTATACATTTCTTGTGGTAATATACAATGGAGTAGCTGCTATAGAAAGAGTTTTGGGATGCTTGGCAAGATGGCAACAGGACAAGTCAAACAGTGAAGATCTCCAAAAAGGGTGGCTCCTGAGGGCAGTTCTATGCTCCCCCGCAGCTGCTTTCTACATGGGGGGTGGATGCTATAGCCAGTCCCATGCAGCAAACTGCCTCCATCTCACTACAGTCTCTGCAGGGGATTGCTGCTGTGGTGGTTATCAGGTGCTGAACAGTTGCTGTCATTGAGGCTCTTGGCTCCAGCCCCAGGGAATTACCAGCTCATTCCTCCACCCCAAGTTGCCCGCAGCACACCAAGCTGCAGTGCCCAGCTACCTCACTGATTTCCAGTGCCTGATGCCGGACACACACCATCATCACCCATCATAGCTGATAAACTGTGGACCTGATGAGTGGAGAGAAAGGATCTGTGAAAGACGAATCACCCAACACAGCCATTTTCCAGTCAGAGATTTGCATTGCCCCATCCATCTCAGGGAGGTTTCCACCTAGTTTTCTAAGGTAACCTCACCAAAACAGGAGACAGAAGCCCCTCCCCTGTGCTGAATCAGACACTGACAACTCAGTTCTGTGTGGCAGACCTGACATGCAGCAAGCCAGGGGAACTGACCCTAACTATGAATAACTCTGTTTGCCTACAATGAGAGCAAAGGGGAGGGCCGGAGATCAGAGCTGAAGAGACTTTAGACAATCAGAAAAGACCCCAAAACTAATCTGGTTTCTTATTTTGATTTTTTTATTTTATTGTCTTGAGTGTTTGTTTTGTTCACTTTTGTTTGCTTTTGGATTTAGATGACCTTTGTGTTGGAGAAAAACACATCAAAAGGCATGATTTTATTGGACTGTCTTTGTGTGATTACCGGTATGCTTCAGGGAATTTTCTTTGTTTCTCTGTTTTTTTTACTCTTTTCTGGCCTTGTGTCTCTTTTCATTCATTAATTGGTATGTATGTCTGTTTTCCCTCTTACTCTTCTCTCTCTCCAACTTCCTCTTTACCCTTCCTTCTTCCATTATTTTCCTTTTTCTTATCTCTTTTTGTTCCAGGGAGCAAAACTAAACCCCACTGCATGAACAGATTGTAAGGCAGCGGGAAGTGGGTTTCAGGGTGCCCATATACCTGGTGGATACTGAGATCTGCAGACAGATTCTGAATCACAGCTTTCCCCTCAATTAAATCTCAAAACTGTAAAACATACAGCCCCCAACCCACAGTCCAGCCTCAAAAGTGAACAAAGCCAAAGGATCATCATAAGGAAGAACAGGAGATTGAACAAAAAGAAGTAAAAGCAACCCCACCTTCCCTGAAAAACAGAATTACAGAAGAGGGGGGAAAGGGGAAGACAAAAATCTACAGAAATGAAGAAAAACCAAAACAAGAATATGGGTCTCTCACAGACCCCTGTGAGTTCAGACACAGAGAAAACAGACTTCAGAATGCAAACAATGAAGAACCCCCAGAATACTGGCTTCAAACTACAAACCCAGATTTCAAGACATTAAGAGAGATTAAAAATAATTGAGGAGAGCAGGGCTCGGTGGCTCAGCCTGTAGTCCCACGCCTTTGGGAGGCTGAGGTGAGTGGATTGTCTGAGCCCGCGGGTTCGAGACCCACCTGGGCAACGAGACCTCATCTCTACAATAAATCAAAAAATCACCCGGGCATCGTAGCGCATGCCTGTAATTCCGGCTACTCAGAAGGCTGAGGCGGAAGGATCGCTGGAGCCCAGCAGGCAAGACTGCGGTGGCCGGAAGCGGCCACTGCACTCCAGTCTGGGCAACAGAGTGAGATTCCAACTCAAAATAATAATAATAATAATAATTGAGGAGAGAAAAGAGGAAAATAGGAAGGAATTGATAACTGAGATAACAGTAGTAAAGAACACTGTGAATGAAATAAATAGCAAACTGATAAGCACGGAAAGCAGAATTAGACAAGCAGAAGAAAGAATCTCAGAGCTTGAGGACCAAAACATAGAACTAACCCAAACTGTCAAAAACATAGAACAGAAGCTTAAAAAGTTGGAATAAAACCTTCAAGAGATGAGTGATTACTTCATGAGACTGAACCTAAGAGTAATTGGACTTTCTGAGGCAGAAAGAGAGAAAGAGTCCACCCTGGAACTAACATTCCATGAAATTATTGAAAAAAACTTCCCCCATCTCATCAGTGATGCAAAAATTCAAACACAAGAGAGTCAGAGAACCCTTTCAAGACAACAAATGAGAAGACCAACTCCCAGACATATAATAATTTGCTTAAACAAAGTAGCTATAAAAGACAAAATCCTAAAGGCAGCACGAGAAAAAGGTCAGATTACCTACCATGGAAGACCAACTAAAATAGCAGCAGATTTATCTATAGAAACCCCTCAGGCTAGGAGAACTTGGAGCCCTCTCTTCAAAGTTCTAAAAGATAAACAATTTCAACCAAGAATAACCTACCCAGTCAAGCTAAGCTTCATCAGTGAGGGAGAATTAAAATCTTTCCCAAATATCCAATCTCTAAGAAATTATGCTGCCACCAGACCATCTCTACAAGAAACACTTAAGAAAGTATTAAACACAGAAGAAAAGAAAAAAAGAACAAAAACGTTCTTCACAAGAGTACAGGAAAAAGATTAAAAACACACATGAACCAACCCAAAAACCAAAAGAAAGACAAACAAACAAATGGGAACTACAACAACTCTATAAGAACCTCATGATAGGGATCAACTCTCACAGTTCAATAATTAGCCTGAATGAGAATGGACTAAATGAACCACTGAAAAGACATAGAATGGTAAAATGGATAAAATATCATCAGACAACAATCTATTGCCTCCAAGAGACTCATCTCACTGGAAGAGACACTCACAAACTCAAAATAAGAGGATGGGAAGCAAAATTTCAGGCAAATGGAACACAAAAGAAAGGAGGAGTTGTGATCTTAATCTGAGACAAAATACCCTTTATGTTATCAAAAATTTAAAAAGACACAGAAGGAAACTACATAATAACAAAAGGTTCAATCCATCAACAAGAAATATTCATCCTAAACATATATGCACCCAACATAGGAGTGCCAAATTTCATAAAGCAGCTTCTAGGTAAACTCCCAAAAAGATATTGACTCTAACACTATCATAGCTGGGGACTTTAACACCCCACTCACCACCCTAGACAGATCATCAGGACAAAATATCAGCAACAAGATCCAGAACCTCAATGTGACTCTTGACCAAATGGACTTAATTGATACAAGTTTCCTCCCAAACCCACAAAGACATGGACACTAAATAGCATGATGCTAAACAACTCCTGGGTCAATGATGAAATCAAAACAAAGATTAAAAGATACCTGGAAACAAATGAAAGTGAAGAAACATCTTACCAAAATCTCTGGGATGCCATAAAAACTGTAGTAAGAGGGGAATTCATGTCTCTACAAATGCACATGAAGATAATGGAAAGATCACAAATTAGCAGCCTAACAAGTCACCTAAGGAAGCTGGAAAAACAAGACCACCAAAACCCTAACTTCAGCAGAAGAATCCAGATCACCAAAATAAAAGCCCCAATCCGGGACATAAAAGACAAAAAGATACAACAAAAAAATCAATGAAGTAAAAACCTGGTTCTTTGAAAGGATAGACAAGATTGATGGTCCCCTAACTAGACTGACCAAAAAAAGAGAGAAAAAGCCCAAATAAACACAACCAGAAACACAAAAGATGAAGTCACATCTGACCCTGAAGAAATACAAAAGATCATTAGATACTACCATGTACGCTTGTATGGAAACAAACTTGAAAACCTTAAGGAAACGGAGGAATTTCTAACATCACACAACCTGCCTAGGTTGAAACAAGAAGAAATCGAGACCGTATATAGACCAATAACAATCAAGGAAATTGACTACATCATAAGAAAACTACCTAAAAAAAAAAAGAAGTGGACCAGATGACCTTCCCACAGAATTCTATAAGACATTTATGGAGAAACTGATACCAATCTTACTGAAAGTATTCCAGGCTATTGAGAAGATGGAACTCTCCCCAAGTCATTTTATGAAACTAACATCACATTGATACCCAAGCCAGGTAAAGACCCAACAAAGAAAGAGAACTACAGACCAATATCTTTGATGAACATAGATGCTAAAATTATCAACAAGATCCTAGCAAACCGGATTCAACAACACATCTCAAAAATCATCCGTCATGACCAAATATCATCCCCGGGATGCAAGGCTGGTTCAACATTTGTAAGACCATAAATGTAATTAAATACATCAGCAGACATCAAAACAAAACCACATGATTATATAATTAGATTCAGAAAAAGCTTTTGATAAAATCCAGCACCCCTTCTTAATAAAAACCTTCAAACATCTAGGCATATGTGGAACATACCTCAAAATAGTAAAAGCCATCTGCAAGAAACCCACAGCCAGCATACTCCTAAACAGACAAAAATTGGAACCATTTCTTCTGAAAACTGGAACAAGACAAGGATTCCCATTCTCTCCCCTCCTGTTCAATATAGTATTGTTCATCCTTGCTAGAGCAGTCGGAAAAGAGAAGGCGATCAGGGGTATCCAAATAGGAAAAGAGGAAGTCAAGTTATCTCTCTTTGCAGACAACATCATTGTATACCTTGAAACCCCAAGAGTGTCTGTCAAAACCCTCCTTGCACCCATAAAGGACTTTGGTAAAGTCTCAGGATATAAAATAAATGTGCAAAAAGACAATCGCATTTCTTTACACCAATAATAAACAAACAGAAACTCAAATAAAAAGCACGGTCCTATTCACAATAGCCACAAAGAAAATGAAATACCTTGGCATATTCCTAACCAGAGATGTGAAAGACCTTTACAACGAAAACTACAAAACACTGCTCAAAGAAATCAAAGATGACACAAACAAAGTGGAAAAATATCCCATGCTCATGGATTGGAAAAATCAACATTGTTAAGATATCCATCTTACCTAAGACAATCTACAGATTTAACGGAATACCCATCAAATTACCAGCAACATTCTTCTCAGATCTAGAAAAAACAATATAGGAATTCATATGGAAACAAAAACAACCAAAAATAGCCAGAACAATCCTCAGCAAAAAAAAACACAAACAACAAAACAAAACAACAACAACAACAAATAAAACAAAGCAGGAAGTATCACACTCCCACACTTTAAACTGTATTATAAAGCTACAATAACCAAAACAGCCTGGTATTGGTACAAGAACAGGCATATATTGCTGGGTTCGGTGGCTCAGCCTGTAATCCCGCGCCTTTGGGAGGCTGAGGTGAGTGGATTGCCTGAGCCCACGGATTCAAGACCCACCTGGACAGCGAGACCTCATCTCTACAATAAATCAAAAAATCAGGCAGGCGTGGTAGCACATGCCTATAATTCTGGCTACTTAGAAGGCTGAGGCGGAAGGATCGCCAGAGCCCAGCAGGTCGAGGTTGCGGTGGCCGGCAGCAACCACTGCACTCCAGTCTGGGCGACAGAGTGAGATTCCAACTCACAAAAAAAAAAAAAGAACAGGCATATAGACCAATGGAATAGAATTGAGATTCCAAAAGCAAAACCTCAATTTCTCAAGCAACTCAACTTCGACAAAGCCTCCACTACCTACCACTGGGTAGAGGAAAACCTATTCAATAAATGGTGCTGGGAAAACTGGCTGACCACATGCAGAAGATTCAAACAAGACCCCTATCCATCCCCATACACAAAAATTAACTTTAATGGATCGGAGACCTAAATGTAAAACCTCAAACCATAAGAACCTTAGAAAATGCAGGACACACCCTTATGGAAATTGGAGCTGGCATCCAATTCCTAAACAAAACCCCAAATGCTTGGGCCATAAGGGATAAGATAGACAAGTGGGACCTCATTAAACTGACAAGCTTCTGCAAAACCAAAGAAACCATCAAGAGAGTAGGGAGACAGCCCACAGACTGGGAAAAAGTATTTGTCAACTCCTTGTCTGACAAAGGCCTAACATCAAGGATCTACAAGGAACTCAAACGTGCTGAAAAGAAAAAAAACAACCCCATTACAAAGTGGGCATAAATAATGAACAGACACTTCTCAAAAGAAGACATACGAGTGGCCAACAGATACATTAAGAAATGTTCAAACTCACTAGTCATCCAGGAGATGCAAATTAAAACTACCCTGAGATACCACCTAACTCCAGTCAGAATGGCCGTTATCAATAACTCAAAAAATAACAGATGCTGGAGAAGATGTGGTGAAAAGGGAACACTACAACACTTTTGGTGGGAGTGTAAACTAGTACAGCCTCTGTGGAAATCAGTGTGATGATTCCTAAAAGCTCTAAAAATCGACCTTCCAAACCAGACTCGGTGGCTCAACCTGTAATCCTGCGCCTTTGGGAGGCTGAGGTGAGTGGATGGCCTGAGCCCGCGGGTTTGAGACCCGCCTGGGCAGAAAGACCTCATCTCTACAATAAATAATAATAAAAAAAAAATCAGCCGGGCGTGGTAGCGCATGCCTGCAATTCCGGCTACTCGGAAGGCTGAGGCGGAAGGATCGCCGGAGCCCAGCAGGTCGAGGCTGTGGTGGCCGGAAGCGGCCACTGCACTCCAGTCTGGGCGATCGAGTGAGACTCCAACACACACACACAAAAACATCGACCTTCCAGATGACCCCGCAATCCCCCTACTGGGAATATACCCTGAAGAACTCAAATCACTCAATAAAAAAGATACCCACCCACATATATTTATCGCAGTATTGTTCACAATAGCAAGATCATGGAACCAATCATGATATTCATCAAAAGAGGACTGGATTAAAAAATGTGGTATATATACACAATGGAATATTACGCAGCCATAAAAAAGAACCAAGTCCTGAATTTTGCAGCAACCTTGATGGAATTAGAGTTTATAATACTGAGTGACCTCTCACAGAAACAGAGATCTAAGTATCACATGTTCTCACTCATAAGTGGATCTTGAACAACTACCGTAATACTATAAGAAAAGAATGGACAGTGGTGGGAAACTATGGGGGGGTAGGGAGGGGAAGGGAGGTGGGATTAAAGGGAACTGTCTGGTGAAAGGGTGGCACACCTCATTAACAAGGGTACCTGCACAATGAATATTTGTATATCTAACCCTTAAATATACCCCACAATTTTAAAATAAAAAAAGATAAAAACAAAAAAGAAACAAATTCAAAAAGAAAGAGTTTTGTAGATCCTCACAAACTTATATATAAATTCTGCCGTATGTCCCAGAAATTCCACTACTTGGTGTACAGCTAGTAAGAATAATGGCTTATGTTGAAGCACCATAGTTTCTGGTCAACTGCTGAATGGATTAACAAAATGTGGTGCATTCAAACATTAGAATACTCTGCCATCAAAAGGAATGAATAAGTGATACATGCTATAACATGAATGAAACTTGTGAACATACGAGTTCACTAGTGAAGCACAAAAAGCAACATTATGTATACATATATACACACACGTGTATATATATATATATGGAATATTGGCCCAATGTTTACTTTTTTATGCTCTATTTTCTGGTTTTTCTATCAGGACAATACTGGCTTCATAAAATGAGTTAGAAAGTGATTCTTCCTCTTTTACTTTTTGGGTAGGATGAACACAAGAAGGATTGGTATTTATTCTTTCTCAAAACTTGGCAGAATTCACCAGTGAATACATCTGCTCTGGGTTCTTCTTTCTTAGAAGTTTTTGGATTACAGAGTCAGTCTCTTTCCTTGTTATATGTCTTTATATTTTCTCTTCCTTCTTCAATCAATTTTAGTAATTTTAAGTGTTTCTACAAATCTATCCATTTAATCTAGGTTTTTCAATTTGTTTGAATAAAACCGTTAATATTACTGTCTTATAATCCCATTTATTTCTGTTAGGGTTTAATTCTTGGCTTTCTATTTTATTCCAGTGGTCTATTTGTCTTTATACCAGTGCCATAGTTTTTTAAAGGGTAGTTTTGTAAGACTTTTTGAAATCACAAAATGTGAGTTCTACAACTTTGTTCCTGTTTTCAAGATTGCTGTGGATATTTGGGGTCTCTTGAGATTCCATATAAATTTTAATTTTAGGATGTTTTTTCTACTTCTG
This sequence comes from Cephalopachus bancanus, assembly GCA_027257055.1. Taxonomy (NCBI): domain Eukaryota; kingdom Metazoa; phylum Chordata; class Mammalia; order Primates; family Tarsiidae; genus Cephalopachus; species Cephalopachus bancanus. The sequence goes on from JAPVLO010001084.1 coordinate 137,437, forward strand.
CAAAAAATAAAAATTTGGATTTTGAGAAAGACTGTACCAAATCTATAAAATACACTTGGTAGTATGGACAACTTAGATTCTTTCACTTAGCAATATGCATTTCAAGTTTCTCTTTGTCTTTTTGTTGTTTGATGGCCCAATTTTTAATCACTGAAAAATATTTCATTGTACAAATGTCATATTTTTAAAAATTTTCCTATTGAGGGACATATTGGTTGCTTCCAAGCTTTAACAGTTATGAATAGAGCTGCTATAAACAACCATGGCAGATTTTTGTGTGAACATGAGTTTTAAACTCATTTGAGAAAATACTTAGAAGATTGATTGCTGGATCACATGGTAAGCATGTATTTAGTTTTAAAATGAACTGCCAAAACATCTTCCAAAGTAACCATGCCACTTTGCATTTTCACTAACAAGGACTGAGCGTATTTTGTGTATTTTCTTACTCTACGTACTTGTTTGCATTTGGTGTTGTCAATTTCCTTACTTTTAGCCATTTTAGATGTGTAGTGGTATTTCATTGTTGTTTACACTATATATATGTGAGAGAGAGAGAGAGAGAGAGAAAGAGTGTGTGTCAGGGTCTCACTCTGTTGCCCAAGCTGGAGTGCAGTGGCAGGATCATGGCTCACCACAGCCTCCAACTTCTTGGGCTCAAGCTATCCTCCTGTGTAAGACTCCTGAGTAGCTGGGCCTACAGATGTACACTACCACATGTGGCTAATTTTTAACTTTTTTTTTTGTAGAGATGAAGTGTCCCTATATTGCCCAGACTGGTCTCAAACTCTTGGACTAAAGAAATTTCCTGTCTCCACCTCCCAAAATGCTGAGATTATAGGCATGAGCCACTGCACCCAGCCCTGAGCATCTTTTCATATCTTTATTTGGCATCTGTTTAACATCTTTATGAAATGTTTGCTCGGAATTTTTCCAATTTTTAATTTAGTAGTTTTTTTGTTATAGAGTTTTATGTGTTCATTTTATGCTCTGGATATGAGTACCTTATTAGTTATATGATTTGCAAACATTTTGTCTCATTCTGTAGCTTGTCTTTTCATTAATATTTTTTTTCACAGATCAGAAGTTGTTACTTTAAATGAAGTCTAATTTATCAATTATTTTTATTTTAGGGACTGTGTTTTGATGTCATATCTAAAAAGCCATCACTAAATGCAAAGTCACTTAGTATTTTTTTCTTTATTTTCATCTAGAAGTTTTAAGGTTTTGCATTTACAGTTAAGTATATAATACATTTTGAATTAATTTTGTGAAAGATAAAAGTTTTGAGCACATTTTTCATGTGCTTATAGGCCATTAGAATATATTTTTTTTCTAATGTTCATATATAGGCCATTTGTCCATTTTTATTGTTTGCTTTGTTGTTGTAGCAGTGCTTGATATATTCTTGCTATAAGAACTTTGTCAGATATATGTTTTGCTAATATATTGTTTTCAGTCTTTGGCTTGCCTATTCATTTTAACGCTATATTTTGATGAAAAATATAATTAAGTTTAATTTATTATTTTTATGATTATTATTTTTTTCTGGCCTGTCTGAGAATTATTTTCCTATCTCAAGGTAGCAAAGATATTCCCTAAATTCATTCTAAAGTTTTAACATTAACATTCAGGTGTCTTATTCATTTCTAGTTATTATTTCTGTTTAGTAGGCTTTATTGTTTTTGTTTTTTTTTTCATGTGAATATCTAATTTTGCCATCACTATTTGCTAGAAAGACTTTGCTTTCCCCATTGTATTGCTTTGGTGCCTGTGCTTAAAATCAGTTGAGCATATGGCGGCGGGTTTATTTCTGTACATTTCTTTACACTGATCTCTTTATTTGTCCTTATTCTAGTACGCACTGTCTTCATAATTGTAGCTTTAAAGACAATTATTATATGTCCTGAATCACTGCTACCCTTTTAAAAGGTGACTTTGGCTATTCTAAGTAATTTAATTTTTTTATATGAGTTTAAAAATTAATTATTCAAATGTGCATTTACAGAAGACTTTTCCTCATTGATCTCTGGCAACCAGCAATCTATCTATAACATTTTCTATTCAAGTATTTTGTATAAATTGTATTATACAATATGTAGCTTTTAGGTTTGGCCTTGTTTGCTAAGCATAATTTTCTTCTCCTTTTATTTATTTATTTTTTTTTTGAGTTGGAGTCTCACTCTTGTCACCCAGCCTGGAGTGCAGTGTCACACTCATGGCCACTGGAGCCTCAACCTGCTGACCTCTGGCAATCCTTCCACCTCAGTTTTCCAAGTAGCTGGAACTACAGACACACGCCACCATGCCCGGCTAGTTTTTTTTGTGTTTTATTGTAGAGACAAGGTCTCACCAAGTTGCCCAGGGTGGTGTTGAACCCCCAGGCTAAGACAATCCTCTCACCTCAGCCTCCCAGAGTGCTGGGATTACAGGCAGAGCCACTGTGCCCTGCATAAGCATAGTTTTCTTGCAATAAATTGAAGTTGTTGCAAGTATCAATAGTTTGTTACTTTTTTTTTTACTTAGTAGTCTTTTATAATGTAAACATAGCACAATTTGTCTGATTATTAACCAATTAAACATTGTTTTTTAAAAGTTTTTTGTCTATTACAAGTAAATTCGCTATAAACAATTGTGCACAAGTTTTTGTGTGGACATAATTTTTATTTTTCTAGGATAATGTTTAGGAGTTAAATGGCTAGTTCATATGATACGTATACATTTAGTCTTTTTATGAAACTACCAAAGTGTTTTTCAGAGTGGCTTCACCATTTTACATCCACTCCATCAATGAAATGGAAATTCAGTTTCTCCACATTCTTGAAGTCTTTAGTTTTGTCCACTATTTTTTTTACGCGTTCTAATATATATTATTGTTATCGCATTATGCTCTTAATTTGTATTTCTCTAATGGTGAGTGATATTGTCCATATTTTTCATGAAATTATTTGCCATTTCAATAGTCTATTAAATGAAATTTTTTTCATTTTCTTTGATAATTCTCTAATTTTATTTACCTTTGTACAGTTTTTTTTGTTTTGTTTTGTTTTGTTTTTTTCTGAGTTGGAGTCTCACTCTGTCGCCCAGACTGGAGTGCAGTGGCCGCTCCCAGCCACCACAGCCTCGACCTGCTGGGCTCCGGCGATCCTTCCGCCTCAGCCTTCCAAGTAGCCGGAATTACAGGCACGTGCTACCACGCCCGGCTGATTTTTTTGATTTATTGTAGAGATGAGGTCTCGCCAAGTTGCCCAGGCGGGTCTCGAACCCGCGGGCTCAGGCAATCCACTTACCTCAGCCTCCCAAAGGCGCAGGATTACAGGCTGAGCCACCGAGCCCGGCTCCTTTGTACAGTTTTAAGTTTCCTTTATTTGTCCTACATAGGAGTTCATTTTTAGATATGTGGTTTGTAAGTATTCTCTACTAGTCTGCGGCATGTCTATTTTCATTTCCTAAAACATAATTTTCTCAGATAAAAATGTATGATTTTAACAAATTTCAATTTAGCGAGTTTTTTCTTCTTTTATGGATTGTTCTTTTGGTGTCATGTGAGCCCTACAGTGCTTTTTTCCTTAGGTTATTATCTAAACAGTCTATAGTTTTACATTTTACATCTAAATCTATTATCTATTTTGAGTTAGATTTCCATAAGATGTGAAATTTAACATGAGATTTAATTTTCCCCTATGGATATCCACAATGCTCCAACATCAGTTGTTGGAAAGATTATTCATCCTCCATTAAATTGATTTTTAATCCTTACAAAAAGTAAGTGAGCCATATTTGTTTGGGCCTTTTTCTGTTTTTCTTTTGTTTGTTTATTATATTCCATTGATTTATGTGTTTATTCTTCTATCAATACCACAACAGTCTTGATTACTGTAGCTAGAAAATGAATTTTCGAAATCATACAGAGCCGGGCTCGGTGGCTCAACCTGTAATCCCGTGCCTTGGGAGGCTGAGGTGAGTGGATTGTCTGAGTCCGCGGGTTTGAGACCTGCCTGGGCAACTTGGTGAGACCTCATCTCTACAATAAATCAAAAAATTAGCCGGGTGTGGTAGCGCGCCTGTAGTTCCAGCTACATGGATGGCTGAGGCGGAAGGATCACCAGAGCCCAGTTGGTCGAGGCTGCGGTGGCTGGGAGCAGTCACTGCACTCCAGTCTGGGCGACAGAGTGAGACTCCAACTCAAAAAAAAAAAAAAAAGAAATCATACAGGCTTCTTCCTTTCCTTTTTTCCTTTTAGATTGTTTTCAAAATTCTCATACACTCTGGTTTTTTTGCCTTTACATATAAATTTTAGAATCACTTAGTCTATATCTACAAAAACTCTTACCGGAATTTTAATAGAAATTGTATTTAGCCTGGATATCAATTTGAGGACAATTGTCATCTTTACTATATTGAGTCTTCCAATCCATGTACATAGTGTCTCTTCATTTAATTTAATCGAATCTTCTTTTTTTTGTTAAGATGTTGGGGACAGTTCAGTGTTTAATCTATAATTCTTTTTACCAGTGTTTCATAGTTTTCAACATACAAGTTCTAGCCATGTTATATGAAATTTACACTCCACTTCATTTTTAGGCACACTAAATGATACTGTATATTTAAATTTCAGTGTTCACATATTCACTGCAAATATATAGAATTACAAGGACTTTTTAAATGTTGATCTTGTGTTCTACAACATTGCTAAACTCACTTCTAGAAGTGAATTCTAAGAGGGCTTTTATGTTTATATTTAAATTCATTGATTTTTTTGTGGAGTATCATATTGTCTGCAAATATAACAATTTTACTTTTTCCTCTTCAATTTGTATGCCTGTTATCTTCTTATAAAATTGCCTGAAGGTCTATTTGAATAGCAGTGGTGAGAACACCATCTTTACCTTGTTCCCAATCTTAGGGGGAATAGATTCAGTATTTTGTCATTAAGTATGTTAGCTTTTTGGCAGATGTTTTCTATCACATTGAGCAATGTATCCTCTATTCTTCTTCTTTATAATGAATATTGTTGAATTCGTCAGATTTTTTTCTGCATCAAATGATTTTATCTTGTAATTTTTCATCTTTTGTCTGTTAATAGGGTTGATTAGACTAGTTGATTTTGAATATCAAATCAGTCTTGTATGCCTAGAATATAACTAATCATGTTGTATACTTCTCTTTTGTATTTCTGATTTCTATTTGATAAAATTTATTAGGAATTTTTGTAATAATATTCATAAGAGATACTGTGCATAGTTTTGTTATAGAATGCCTTCTTAAATTATTTATTTTAAATATGTGGGATACAATTCAGAATTAGGTATACAAATGTTAATCATGCAGGTACCCTTGTTGATGAGCTGTGCCCCCCTCCCCTGACAGTTTCCCACTATTGCCAATCCCGCCCACTCCCATTAATTTAATATCAACGAAAGGGTAATATTAGCGCCATAAAATGTGTTGGAAAATGCTTATTTCTCTTGCATTTGGTCGAAATGTTGCCTGGAATTGGCATAATTTTTTTTTTAGTATTTGCAGAATTTTTATTTAGTAAAACCATTTAGATCTGAGGATTTCTTGTGGTTATTTATGAATTTTAAATTAAGATGTCAATTTCCTAAATAGTTTTGTCTATTCAAATTATCTATTTTATGATAGGAGATTTGTGGTAATTCTTTTTGAAGAATTAATTCATCTTAATTAGGTTGTTAAATTTATATCTGTACAGTTGTTCATAATATTATTTTATTATTATCTACTTGATGTTCTTGGGGTCTGTCATGAGGGAGACAATCATAATCCCAAAACACAATCCCCAATGACATAATCCTCAATGTTGAAATCCTGAAAGATCAAAATACTGAAAATATAATTCTGCAAAAAACTTTTTAAACAAAATTTTAAAAGATGACAATTCAGAAATTCATATGAAAATATAAAAGATCACAAAGAGCCGAAACAATCCTTAGCAAAAGAAACAAAATGGGAGGAGTCAGACTTCTAGATTTTAAATTTTACCATAAGAATACAATACTCAAAATAGCCTGGTATTGGTACAAGAACAGGTATATAGATCAATGGAACAGGATAGAGATTCCAGAAGCAAAACTGTAATTTCTCAACCAACTCATCTTCAGTAAAGCCTCCACCAACAACCCTGGCTGATCACATGCATAAGATTGAAATAGGACCCCTATCTATCACCATACACAAAAATCAACTCTAAATAAATCAAAGACCTAAATGTAAAACCTCAAACTATAAGAATCTTAGAAAACACAAGAGACACCCTATGGAAATTGGAATAGGCAACCAATTCCTGATCAAAATCCCAAATGCCCATGCTATAAGAGATAAGATAGACATGTGGAGCCTCATCAAACTGAAAAGCTTCTGCAAAACCAAAGAAACCACGATGAGAGTGAAGAGACAGCACACAGACTGGGAACAAATATTTGCCAGCTGTATATCTGACAAAGGTCTAACATACAGGATCAATTAGGAACTTAAATGTGCCAAAAGGGGAAAAAAACTGCCCTATTAATAAATGAATAGACATTTCTCAAAAGAAGGTATACGAGCAGCCAACAGATACATGAAGAGATGCTCAGCTTCACTGTCCATCAAAGAAATGGAAATTAAAACTACACTGAGATAACACCTAACTCCAGTAAGGATGGCCACCATCAATAACTCAAAAAACTACAGATGCTGTCAAGGATGCAGGGAAAAGGGAACACTTCTACACTGTTGTTGGGAGTTTAAACTAGTACAATCTCTGTGGAAGATAGTGTGGCAATTACTGTAAGATATAAAAATCGACCTTCCATACAACCCAGCAATCTCCTCTCTTGGAATATACCCAGAGGAACTTTGATCACCATATATAAAAGACACCTGACCATGCATGTTTATTGCAGCATTATTCACAATAGCAAAAACATGGAGCCAACCAGGCTGCCCATTGAAAATGGACTGGATAAAAAAAAAGGTGGTACATATACACAATGGAATATTATGCAGTCATAAAAACAAACAAAATTATAGACTTTGCTGCAACTGGGATGGATTTAGCTTGTAATACTCAGTGATCTATCACAGAAACAACAAACTGAGTACCACGTGTTCTCACTCATAAGCAGACCCTGAACATTTATCATAATACTATAAGAAAGGGATTGCCAGTAGCAGGAAACTGCCAGGGAGGGAGGTGGGGAGTACATAACATTAATAAGGGTGTCTCATGTCAATCCAGAAATGAGGATCAAAAGGAGGCCCAAACTGTACCTGTACGATGGCCACTTATCTACCTAATTCCGAATTGTACACCACTTCTTTAAAATGAATAAAAGTAAATTAAAAAATTAAAATAAAGCAAGAAAAAGATGTTTATTTGCATTTCAAAAGGGGATTTATTTGAGAAATAAGCATAACACCCCATAGCCACTTTACACAATAAAATAAGCAATAATAACATACATATTTTTTCAAGCATAAGCATACAAGTATACTAATGATAGCCACACTGGTATAACAGTTATGAACAGATGAGTCATATTCAAAAGATATAGGTCATGAATGGAAATGTATGAACGTGTATCACTATACTTGTCAATTGTGTGCACACAGCCTTAAAACTGTGATTATCTGAACTACAAAACCAAAGTCTTTTGATGAAATTGATTAAAAATGACAATGGGTCACCGCTGTGTATATGCAGTCACCCAAAGAGCCAAGTTCTCGAGAAATTTTATTTTTCACAAATGCAAATGTACAAAAGGACTACCAGAATACCAGTTCATTTACTGAAAACGTTTCAATGTTTTTATGAACATGCACAATGCTTACACACAAAGTCAAAGTTGTGACAATGCACTTTCATGGAGTCAAACTTGAAAAACATTGCATAAAACAAATCTCTAAAATTCTCCACACAATTTGGACTTCTAGTTTTGGACCTCATCTCTACAATAAATAAAAAAATTAGCCGGGTGTGGTAGCGCATGCCTGCAATTCCGGCTACTTGGCAGTTTAAAATAGTGACAAAAACTTTTTATAAAACTTAAAAAAGAGAAAACCATAAAAAAAAATTTAACATCTGAAGAAGTGTACTACTGAGATAGACTATTAGCAATTGCACAAAGACAGTCCAAAAAAACTGACCTAATATGGTGCAACTATCCTGCAATCGTACAAATTATATGTTAGGAATTTAGAGCTTTAGGATTTTGATCTTTTGGGATTTTCAACATTTGGAATTGTAAATTTTGGGATTATAACCCAAAACATATAGTAATATTCCCTCTCATGTCTTCTTTCTTTTTCATTGTCAATATAGCTAAAGGTTTATAATCTAATTGTTCCATTCAAGTAGTAAGATTTTTACTTCCTTGATTTTATTTCATTAATTTCTGACATTATCTTTCTTTATTTCCTTTTAATGCTTGCTTTTAATTTAGAGTTTCATTAACTGGAAACTTAAATTATTGATTTAAAACTATTTTCTTTTCTTTTTTTTTTTTTTTTAGTTGGAGTCTCACTCTGTTGCCCAGACTGGAGTGCGGTGGCCGCTCCCAGCTAATGCAGCCTCAACCTGCTGGGCTCCGGCGGTCCTTCTGCCTCAGCCTTCCGGGTAACTGGAATTACAGGCACGTGCTACCACGCCCGGCTAATTTTCTGATTTATTGTAAAGATGAGGTCTCTCCAAGTTGCCCAGGCGGGTCTCGAACCCGTGGGCTCAGGCAATCCACTCAACTCAGCCTCCCAAAGCGCGGGATTACAGACTGAGCCACCGAGCCTGGCTTTCTATTTTCTAATGTAAGCATTTAGTGGTTTACATTTGTCTGTAAGCACAGTATTAGCTATGTCCTAAAAAATCTGTTTTGCTGTATTTTAATTTCTATCCAGTCCAATGTATTTTTATTGCTTCCTGTATGACACCCCCATGGATTATTTAGAAGCATATTGTTTATTTTTCAGGAGTTTGGAATTTTTTATCCTACACCTCTATTATTGATTTTTAGTATGATTCCATTGTGTCCAGGCAGCAAACTCTATATGATTTTGATTATTTTAAGTTTGTCGAAGTTTGTGTTATGGCCCAAGATCCATTGTATTCTGATATATGTTTTATGGATGTTTGCAAAAAATATATACTATGCTGATTGTAGGGCATAATGTTTCCTAAATATCAATTCGATTTTTAGGGATTGATAATGTTGTTGAGTTTTTATATATCACTGATGATTTTATATATAATTAACTTATCGATTATTGATACATGAATGATACAAAATTGCGAGACCTCATCTCTACAGTAAATCAAAAAATCAGCCGGGCATGGTAGCGCATGCCTGTAATTCTGGCTACTTGGAAGGCTGAGGCGGAAGGATCGCTGGAGCCCAGCAGGTGGAGGCTGCGATGGCCGGGAGCGGCCACTGCACTCCAGTCTGGGTGACAGAGTGAGACTCCAACTCAAAAAATAAAAATAAAAAAATTTTTTAAATATCTCCTTTCTGTTCTATTATTTTTATATTAATATATTTTGTACTTCTGTTGTTTGGTGCATACCAGTTTACATTGAATTTAAAATGAGATTTTTGTAGTCAGGATACAGTTGAGTCATTTTGAAAATTCACTCCACCAATCCCTGTTCTTTAAAGATATAACAGTCTAGGACATTTAATGTAATTATTGACATATAGGGCTTAAATTTGAAATTTTTGTTTTTTGTTTTTTGTGTTCTCTTGTGCCTTTTGCTTCTTTGTTTTTTCTTTACTGCCTTGCTGTGAGTTTATTAAACATTTTTTAAGAATATTGATTCACCCATGGTGCTTTTGAATGCGTGTATCTGTATAGCTTGTTTTGTGACTGTTGTGGTTACTACATTATTTATCACGGTCTATTGGTGTTGGCTTTTTACTAATTTGAGTAAAGCGAGAAATTAAAAATATTCTTGTGAGGACTTCCGTTTTTAGAAAGATAGTGTAGTTAAAACCCTTGGGCATCATATATGAAATATACATAAGAACAGTCTAAAGTTGGAGAGAAGACAGACTGGCTAGGGTCCATGAGGCCTTTGATACACTGAATTGTGCTCCCCACAAATTCATATGGCATAGTCTTAACCCCAACGTGGCTGAATTTGGAGATAAGGGCTTTATGGAGTTCATTAAGTTTGAATGAGGTCATAAGAATGGAGCCCCAATCTGATAGGACTGTAGTCTTATTGGAAAAAAAAAAAAGGAAGAGAGAACTCTCTTTCTCTCTCTTTCATATGAGAATACAGTGAGATGGCAGCTGCAAGTGAAGAAGAGAGACCTCACCAGAACCCAACTATGCTGGGAACTTTATTTTAGACTTCCAGCTCCCAGAACAGTCTATTATTTAAGTCCCCCAGTCTGTGGTATTTTGTTATGGCAGCCCAAGCAGACAAATCTAGGGTCTGAGTAATGATGTGGTGGAAGGAATCTTGGAACATCAGGAAAGGAGAAAAGAAAGAGCAAAACTGTGTTAAATTAAATACACTTTACTTTTTCTTTTGAGTTTTTAAAGTTATTTTAACAGTGTCTAACATGACTCTTACTCTATGTATAGGGAATATTTAAGACAATTACACACGAGAGAGAGAGAAGTAATGCACCACAGGCTTCATTTTTAAATAACAGCTTTATTAAAATATGATTTACATACCATATGTTGGGAAATATAATTAAAAACAAAATTTGTGCCAACCCTTCAATAACCTCTCTGCAAAAAGATGGAAAAAAAGAAAACCAGTTTTATTACTGAATAAGCATTAAACCAGAATGTTATACACATTACAGAAAATCTGCTAAAGAGATTCTGAAGACAGAAAGTTTACCCTTTTATACAGTCAAACAGATGAGACCCACTTAATACATTTTTGTCAAAGCAAATAACCATTTCTTAAATAAGAGAACTTGACATCACCGTCACAAACTGTTAATCCTAAATTCACAGTTGCCAAACGATTTTCCCAGTTTGTGGGTTGTCTCCTTGGTCTCTTGATGGTTTCTTTGGTTTTCAGAAGCTTATCATTTTGATGAAGTCCCACTTGTCTACCTTGTCTCTTATGTCATGGGCACTTGGGGTTTTGATCAGGAATTGGTTGCCAGTTCCAATTTTCATAAGGGTGTCTCCTGCATTTTCTAAGGTTCTTATAATTTGAGATTTTATGTTGAGGTCTTTAATACATTTATACTTGATTTTGGGGTATGGTGAGAAGCAGACATCCTGTTTGAATCTACTGCACATGGTCAGCCAGTTTTCCCAGCACCATTTGCTGAATAGGTTCTCCTCTCCCTAGTGGTTGATCATGGAGGCTTTGTTGAAGATGAGTTGATTGAGAAATTGAGGGTTTGCTTCTGGAGTCTACATGCCTGTTCTTGTACCAATACCAAGCTGTTTTGATTATTGTAGCTTTATAACAAAGTTTAAAGTCTGGAAGTGTGGTAGTTCCCACTTTGTTTTTCGTGCTGAGGATTATTTTAGCTATTTGTGGTCATTTATGTGTCCATATGAATCCTTGTATTATCATTTCCAGTCTGAGAAGAATGCTGCTGATAATTTAATGACTATTGCATTAAATCTACAGATTGCCTTGTGTAGGAAGGACATCTTAACAATGTATATCTAACAAAGGCTTAACAGCTAGGATCTACAAGGAACTCAAAACATGCCGAAAAGTAAAAACAAAGAGCCCCATTACAAAGTGGGAAAAGATGCGAATAGACACTTCTCAAAAGAAGACATACAAGCAGCCAACAGATATATGAAAACGTGCTCAGTCTCACTAGTCGTCAAAGAAATGTAAATTAAAACCATACTGAAATAACACCTAACTCCAGTCAGGTTGACCATCATCAATAACTCAAAAAAACAGATGCTGGAGAGGACGTGGAGAAAAGGGAAAACTTTTATACTGGTGGTTGGAGCATAAACTAGTACAACCTCTGAGGAAAACAGTTTGACGATTTCTAAAAGATCTAAAAATTGACCTTCCATACAACCCCACAATCCCCCCTACTGGAAATATACCTGGAGGAACTCAAATCACTCTATGAAAAAGATACCTGCGCATGCATGTTTACTGCAGCATTATTCACAATAGCAAAAACATGGAACCTACCATGCTGCCCATCAAAAGAGAACTGGATAAAAAAAATGTGTTACATATACACGATGGAGTATTATTCTGCCATAAACAAGGACAAAATTATGAAATTCGTTGCAACTTGGATGGACTTAGAGTATATAATACTGAGTGATATATCACAGGAAAAAAGAACTGAAAACCACATGTTTTTTACTTATAAGTGGACCTTGAACAATTATTATAATACTATGAGAAAGAATTGGCAGTAGTGGGAAACTGCTGGAGGTGGGGTTGCACACCTCATAAACAAGGGTGCCTACATAATGAACATTTGTATATCTAACTCTGAATTGTACCCCACATCCTTAAATTAAAAAAAAAAAATCCTAAGTTCACCTTGCAACTGAGGTAGCCACCCATGTTTGTTGTTTTTAAAAAAAATAAAAATAAAATGCACATATCTTTATGATAGGAAGTAGGTTTACAACTTGGAGCTAAGGACCAGTTAAAGTAAGGCTCCTATTCACCCACAGAAACTAGGAGATAGGGTTATCTTCCTGAATGATTATATTCCAAAGTGATGGTCTCCAGGCTCTTGAAATAAGAATTATGTGTTGTAAATCTGGCAAGAGGTTTGTTTGGCTTTTCAAAATATTTGCATACATATTTAAGGGACAGAGGACAAATTCATAATTATATCGACTTTTTACAGTAAATGTTCTAAGAAAAGAGCGGGTTTAGTGTCTCTTTTGCTTTTTGTAGCAGAGAAAATTTTTTTCTTATTTTTAATTTGTGTGTACTTAAATACATATTATTTACCAATTTGAAGTGTGTAATTAGACAGTGTTTAGCATATTCATGGAATTTAACAATCACCACAATCAACCTAGAACATCTTCTTCTCCTGTCAAAGAAACCAGTTCTCCATTAGCAGTCATTCTCCATTTCTTTCTACATTCCACCTCCCAGACTTCGGTGATTGCTAATGTATTTTCTGTCTCAATAGATTTGCATATTTTAGAAAGTTTATATAAAGGAATTATATAATACGTGGCATTTTGTGACTGATTTCATTTATTTAGTAAAATATTTTCAAGGTTCACCCTGGTTATAACATGTCAACATTTCATTTGTTTTTATTGCTGAATGATATTTTGTGGCATAGATATGCAATGTTTTGTTCATCTGTTCATCAGGTGATGATAATTTGTGTTACTTCCACTATTTTTGGCTGTTATAAATAATGAATATTCAAGTATAAGGTACTGTGTGGACATATGTTTTCACCTAGGAGTGAAATAAAAATAAACTTTTTGTTTATCCTTCTGAAGAACTGCCAGGCTATTTTCCCAAGTGAGTGCGTCATTTGATATTTTCTTTTTTTTTTTTTTGAGTTGGAGTCTCACTTGGTCGCCCAGACTGGAGTGCAGTGGCCGCTCCCGGCCATCGAAGCCTCGCCTGCTGGGCTCCGGCAATCCTTCCACCTCAGCCTTCCGAGTAGCTGGAATTACAGGCATGCGCTACCACGCCCGGCTGATTTTTGATTTATTGTAGAGATGAGGTCTCGCTGCCCAGGCGGGTCTCGAACCCGCAGGCTCAGGCAATCCACTCACCTCAGGCTCCCAAAGGCGCGGGATTACAGGCTGAGCAACCGAGCCCGGCTGATACTTTCATCAGTAATTAATGAAAGTTGTAATTTCTCCACATCATTACTAACAATTGTTATTATCTGTAGTTTTAATTTTTCCATCCTAGTAGGTGAGATGTTCTATTTAATTATAGCTTTGATTTGTATTTTTCTGCTGACTAATGACATTGGGCATCTTTTCATGTGCCTGATGGAAATTTGCATATTTCCTTTGAAATGCAGTATATTTTGATCACTTGTCCATTTAAATTATTTGTCTATATATCATAGCTATAAGATTTCCTTTGATATTCTAGATGTAACTCCTTTATCAGGATTTATCAGGGGAAAATATGTTTTAAATTACTAGTGAAATTAAACTGTGAATACTAAAAATATTCACCTAATGTAAAAAAAAAATGAAAATGAGTAAAAAATGCTATGAGATATATACAAAATAAAAAGTAAAGAGCAAAAATATAAAAGATAGCATTAAATTTGAATAGATTAAACAATTCAATCAAAAGGCAGTAATTGTCAGACTGGATGAAAGAAACAAACAAGAACCAACTGTGTGCTATTTACAGAGACACACTTTACATTCAGAAATGCAAATACAGTTGAAAATAAAGTAATAGAAAAAAGATTATGCAAAAAGCAACTATAAATAAGCTTGATTGACTATGCTAATATGAAACCAAAAAAGATTATTAGAAACAAAGAGGAACATTTTATGGTGAGAAATAGTCAATCAGCAAAATAAAATAATTATAAAAAATATACACCTATATAGAGAGTTTCAAAATACATAAAACACACAAAGAATTAAAGGGAAAAACAAGACAATTCAATAAAAATATTTGTAGATACCAAATAATAATTTAACCTTCCACATTAACACACTAAAAAAAAGGACAAGCAAACTAAACCTAAAGTGAGCAAAAAGAAAATGATATAGCCGGGCTCAGTGGCTCAGCCTGTAATCCTGCACCTTTGGGAGGCTGAGGTGAGTGGATTGCCTGAGCCCGTGGGTTCGAGACCCGCCTGGGCAGCAAGACCTCATCTCTATAATAAATAAAAAATCAGCTGGGCGTGGTAGCATGAGCCTGTAATTCCGGCTACTCGGAAGGCCGAGGTGGAAGGATCGCTGGAGCCCAGCGGATGGAGGCTGCGGTGGCCGGGAGCGGCCACTGCACTCCAGTCTGGGCGACAGAGTGAGACTCCAACTAAAAAAAAAAAAAAAAAAAGAAAATGATATAGATTAGCATTTAATTGAATGAAATAAAGAATAGAAAAATAATAGAGAAAGTAGATGATAATAAAAGCTGGTTCTTAAAAAAAAAAAACTTGAATTGCCAAATCTTTTGTTAGGTCAACCAAGAAAAGAAAAGAGAGAAGATTCAAATTAATAAAGTTAGAAATAAAAAGGGAAATATGATTACCAACTATACAAAAATGAGGGAAAATCAGAATATGAAAAATGTATTTAAAAGAATTACATAACTTGGAAGAAATAAACACAGTTCAGTTCAAGAAAAACAAAGATTATCAAAACTAAATCAAGTAGAAACATAACAACCTAAACAAACATAAAAATTATTAAATTACAAAAGTAAAAACTTCCTCAAAATAATAACAAGGCCTAGATGGCTTTATTGATAAATTCTACCAAACACTTAATGAAAAATTGATACCAATTCTTCACAAAATATATCAAATATATAAGTGGAAATACTTATCAATTCATACTAGTAGGCCAAAATTATCCTGATAACAAAACCAGAAAAAAAATCACAAGAAAAAAACTACAGACCAATACATCGTATGAATATAGATGCAAAAATCATCAACAAAACATTAGCAAAGTAAACCAGTGATATATGTCAAGAATTGCAAACCACAGCCAATTTTCTTTATACAGCACAGCCAAGATGATTTTATCCTAAGAATTCAAGGGAGGATTAACATCTAAATATCACTTCATGTAATACGATCCATTAATGGAATAGAGAACAAAAGCTACAAGTCATCTCAATGACACAGAATAATATTTGAAAAAAGTGGAATACCTCTTCACAACAAAAATATTCAACAACTCAGGAATAGCATAGAATTTCCATCACCTGCTAAAGGGCATGTATGAAGGACTCAGAGGTAATATCATAAATGAAGTCCTTGTGACCTGAGTAAGGCTAAGTTTTCTTATATATGACACCAAAAGCACAAGCAATCAATATAAAAATTAGATAAATTATACTTACTCATAATTAAAAATTGTGTACTCCAATGCATTTTATCAACAAAGTGTAAAGACAATGTATAGAATGGGAGAAAATATTTGCATATTGCATATTTGTCTTGCATATGTAGCTTAATCTGTTTTATCAAATTCGTGAAGTTTTAAGCCACTATTTCTTCTAGTGTATTTTTTTTCTAGTTTTGAAATTCCTATTATATGTATGTTGGGGTGATTCAGTGAATTCATTAAACGTCTGTTCATTTCTATTTTTAAATTTCTTTTTCTTTCTGTTCTTTAGATTGTATAATCTCTATCACTTTACTTTCGTGTTCAATTTTTTGTCTTACCAGTTCAAATCTATATTATGTCTCTAGTAATTTTTATTTTAGTTATAGTTTAATTTATAAAATATGAGTTTGTATTTTTAAAATAATTTCAGTCTTTTATTTATATTCTCTATTCAGTGAGATATCATCATCATACCTTCCTTTAGTTATTGAGGTATGGTTTCCTTTAGTATTTTGTGTGTATTTATAATAGCTGCTTTAAAGTTGTTATCTCAAAAATCTAACATCTGGACCCTGCCACAGGCATTTTCGGTTACCTAATTCCTCTTTATATATGATTTATACATTTTTGAAACTTTGCATGTCTTTTAACATTTGTCTTTGAAACTAGAACATAGTAGGTCACATGTTGCAGCAAACCTGGATACTTATGCATGGCCCAGGTTTTGTTGTGCTCTTCACTTGTTCTTGGTTGGATTATTTTAGTAACATCTATTTGTCATATAATGTGAAGCTTCTGATGTTGCTGCTCAGAGATCTTTATGCTAGTTTCTGGGCCAGTGCAGAGTCCGGGAAGTTCTCTGTGTTAGTCTCTGGGCCTATGAGGGCAGAGGGTGTCTCCTATGGATAGAATTAAAATAATCTGTGGTGGGAATGTGGTCCTTTGGGGATCTCCCTTAGCATTTAACAACAGCAGGGAGAAATAGGATCTCACCTGAGCAGGCTGTCTTGCTTCACTCGTTTTCCTCTTCTTATGTGTTTTCTATCATTTCTCTGTTGAGTTCCAGTGTTCTCTCTTAGATGATCTATTGGAAGTGTAAGTATCTACTTGCTATTTTGGTTCTTTTTTGTGGAGAAGCCCATTTTAGATGACTCCAGTCAGTCATCTAGGAGCACCTTCCTTTATTATTAACATTTAAATCAGGGACTAAGTAAAGCAGATTACCCACTTTAATGCACATGAACCTCATCCAATCAATTGAAGACTTGCATAGAACAAAAAGGCTAATTTTCCTCTGAGTTAAAATTATTTCTGCCTGACTACCTTCAAACGGAGACATCAGCTTTTTCCTGCCTTTAGACTCAGACTGAAGCATTGACTTTTCATGTATCTCAAGGCAGCCAGACTTAAGTTCTTCTCATCCTCAGGTTTTCAGAGACTGGAACTATACCATCAGCTCTCCTGGGTCTATCAACTTGCCAATTCACCCTCCAGTTCTTGGGACTTGTCAGACTCTATAATTGCTTGAGCCAAATTTTTATAATAAATCATAAACATAAACACACACACACATACACACACACACACACAAAGGTATTGCTTGTCTTTTATTGATTCTCTTTCTATTGATTTTAATAATACCTTGGAGGCATAAATTGCCTGACAACCCTATCCAGTTAAACTTTGATTCCTTTGCAGAGATAGTATTTGTCGTCAATTTTTGAATTTTATTCTGAACTTCAGAGGTCTTTTAAGCTTCTCTACAAGTGAACTCGAGCAAGGAAAATCAGTGTGCCACTATTCTTGGTATGCCATACGTGGGATACAGAGTTTGACCTACAAATGGGAGTCAGGTGGAAGAGGAAACCCTTGATCTCTTGGCTACACAATTCTTGAATTAGTTTTTACATCAAGTACCTACAGAGAATGAGAAATACTGAACGTGTGTACTAGCAGGAAAATGCCATAGCATTTCAGAGATGACTAAGGAAAAGGGAGTTCTGTGGTTTTCATCACCCCCACTCAGAATGAAGTATCCATTACACTGAACTGGAAGAAAGTCTAGGAGCAGGTTGTGGCTAAAGTGCCACATACGCCAGCTGTTCCTTTCAACATTTAATCACTTTTCTTAAATGAACCTTTCTTCATTTGATGTATGCCATTAGAACAATTTTCAGATATTTAAAATTTTTTTAAATTGGCCAATTATGGCTACTTCACTGGAGAGTGGCTCTACAGACTCTCAAACTTCCATTTCAGAAGTGGGTCTCTGCTTTCATTGTGGAAGAATATTATATATATATATATATATATATATATATATATACACACACATATATATACATGTATATATATATGTATGTATATATGTGTGTGTGTCATATAGTTTGATATTTTTTACCTTCAACAAAATATATAATTTGCTTGTTTTCTAGACTCCATTATTTCTGAAGTGAATCAGATACAATTTATGGTATTTTTCCCTTTTAACAATAATTTTTAGATGACTCCAGTCAGTCATCTAGGAGCACCTTCCTTTATTATTAACATTTTAGTGACTAAGTAAAGCAGATTACCCACTTTAAAAACAATAATTTTTTGTTTTTGTTTTTGTTGTTTTGTTTTGTGTTTTTTGAGTGGGAGTCTCACTCTGTCGCCCAGACTGAAGTGCAGTGGCCACTCCCAGCCACTGCAGCCTCCACCTGCTGGGCTCCAGCGATCCTTCCGCCTCAGCCTTCCAAGTAGCCGGAATTACAGGCATGCGCTACCACGTCCGGCTGATTTTTTGATTTATTGTAGAGATGAGGTCTCTCTGCCCAGGTGGGTCTCGAACCCTCGGGCTCAGGCAATCCACTCACCTCAGCCTCCCAAAGGCGCGGGATTACAGGCTGAGCCACTGAGCCCGGCTTTATAATGTTTTAATTTATGCTGGCTGCTTTGAAAAGTTTCTCTTTACTTTTGGTTTTTCGCTTTTTGCAAGTGATGTACTTAATGATTTATTGAGTGTTTTTAACTCCTACTTGGATTTTGCTGCATTTCATAGTCTATAAGTTCACAATTTTCACTATATTTGAGGAATTTTTACCATTACCTTGTCCAACATTTTTTTTTGTCATACTTTAATCTCTTTTTTCTCTTAGGGACTCTATTATACATGTGTTAGACCTCTTAAAGCTGTTCCACAACTTCTTAAAGTTTAGCTCACTTATTTTCGGTTTTATTAAAAATTTTAAATGGGTTTTTTTTATTGATAACCATTCAATTGCATGGATGCTCTCTTTTTCTATTTCCGTCTAGTATAATTTTCATTTTTAGATAGTGGAGTTTTCAGTTTTATAGTTTCCACTACTATAATTTTTTTAGTTTCTTATTCTGCATTTCCACATATTCATTCAATGTAAATTTATTTTAAAAATTTGTGTACGTATATATAATAGCTATTTAAATTCAGTGTGATAATTCAAATTTCTTCCTTGTCTCAAGTTCTTTTATTTTGATTTTTTAAAAATGAAAAGTGGGTCACTCTGTTGCATGTCTAGTGAATTTTTATAGTATTTTATGATTTATAGATTTTGTAAGCTGAGACTCTGAATTTTGATGTCTTTCTTAAGTGATATATTTTGGTATAAATTTTAGAGGTACAAGTGCACTTTTGTTACCTGAATATATTGCATAGTCTGGGCTTTTGGTGTAACCATTACTCAAAATATTTAAATGTTTAAATGAATGAGTGAATGGATGAATTAATGATAAGAATTTGATCAAAGAGTTGTTTTTGGAAATTGGGCACCATTATACAAAAATAAGAAAGGAAACTGATCACATCGAAGGATAAAGGCGGCATATCTTATTCTGAATAATAAGGTAGGTCAACTATGAGTGAGAAATGAATGAAAACAAGTTAAAAGTTACTATAAAGAAACACACCTACAAAAAATATAATGCTGTGTTCACAGTATTTTCTTGCATATTCATTTGTAGGAGACATTGGAATTACACCAATTACCTCAAATAATTTGCACTATATATTTAATAAATATATTTCATGCTTTCTGTAGTCTAAGTTTCCCATAAAAATTGATCATAAAATATAGAGTTTCCACATACTTCCTCCCCACATACACACGTATTATTTACATCTTGTATTAATGTGGTACATTCATCACAATTGATTAACCAATATTGACACATTACCATTAACTAAAGTACATGGTTTATATTATAGTTCACTTTTTGTGTTGTTTATTATATGGGTTTTGACAAATGTATAATGACATATATCCATCCTACTTTGTCTTACAGAATAGATTTATTGCCAAAAAATGCCCTTTGTTCTATTTGTTCCTCTCTCCCTCCTGCTAGCCTCCTGCAACTACTTATTTCTTTACTGTGTCCATAGTGTTACCTTTTACAGAATGTCATAAAGTTAAAATAATGTGTGATCTTTTTAACTTAGCAATATGTTTTTAAGGTTCATCCATGTCTTTTCATAGCTTGACAGTTCATTTATTTTATTATTTATTTCTAATGAGTCATAATTCATTGTATAGATGTATCAGGTTTGTTTGTTTTATATCCATTTACCTGTTGAAGGACATCTTGATTGTTTTCAGTTTGGACAATTATAGAATAAGGTTGCTCAAAAATATATGTGTGACAGTTTTTGTGTGGACATCTTTTAAACACATTTGGATGAACACTAAGGAGTGTGGTTGTATGATAAGAGTATGGCTAATTTTATAAAAATTCCTCAAACTATTTTGCAAAGTAACTGTTCCATTTTGCATTCCCAACAACAATGAATGGGAGTTTTTATTGCTCCATATTTTTTCCAGTGTTGTTGATATTTTTGATTTTAGCCCTTCTAATAGGTGTATAGTAGTGGTTCATTGTTATTCTAACTAGAAATTTCCTAATGACATATGATATTGAGCATATTTTCATGTATCTATTTGTCATTTGTATATCTTCTTTGGAAAGCTGTTTGTTCAGATATTTCTCCCATTTAAAAAATTATGCAATTTTTTTTACTGTTCAGTTTTAAGTATTCCTTGTATATTTTAGATACAAGTACTTTGTCAGATATGTGATTTACAAACATTTTCCTCCAGTCTGTAGCTTGTCTTTTCATTTGCTTGACAGTTTATTTTTGTAGAGCAGAAGTCAATTCTAATGAAGTCCAACTTATATTTTTTTCATGAATTATGATTTTATTGATGTATTTAAAAAGCTATCTCCAAGCCAGGTAAAATAGTTCACATCTGTAACCCCAGCACTTTGTTGGCCAAGTCAGGAAGATTGCTTCAGGCCAGGAGTTTGAAGCCAGCCTGGGCAACATAGCAAGACCTCATGTCTAAAAAAAAATTAACCTTGGGCTTGGTGGTGTGTGCCTGTAGTCCTAGCTACTCAGGAGGCTGAGGTGGGAGGATCACTTGAGCCCAGAAAGTTATGGCTATAGTGGGCTATGATCATACTACTGCACTTCAACCTTGTCCTCAGAGTGAGATCCTATCACTGAAAATAAATACATAATAAAAATTAAAATGATAAAAATATAAATAAATGAGTAAAAGTCATCACTAAACCCAGTGTCAACACTATATATTATAGATTATTTAGATTTTGCTTTTTGTCACCCTCATTGTTTTTCGACAAAAATATGCTTTCATTTTCCAAATATGTTTAAAGGCTTTGAACAGGTCTTAAAAATATTTTAATAGTCAAATGCTATTTTATAAATGTTGAATTTAAAATAATATTTTAATTTATATTCTCTTTATATTTAAATCATAGAGAGTGCCTGTCTTTATTTTTATTATTTAAACCAATGAGATCTAATGCTACGAAGTTGCAAAAATGTAAGCATTTTTCAAATCTTAAAAGATACAGATAGAAATGCTTTTGTATTTTAAAAAGTTGACACCCTCTTATAGATTTTAAATAAATTATATTTGATTAGCTTATATTTAACATGAAGGTTTTTTTTAATAATATTGAAATTCAGTCACACCCTTTCATCATTCTCAGTGTTATGGTTAATTGCATAAGGAGAAAAATAAATTAAGAGTAGTTTGAAATTAAGTAGCTTCATATGTATTGCCCTCCCTTTTGAATCCAAGTCTCACATTTATAGAATTAGCACTTTCATCTTCACAGACCATAAGGGGATTTATAAATTACAAATGAAATACTTTAGTTCCTGCTGAATGACAGCCATCTCAAGCATATAAAAGGTACCGCAAGCTGACAAAAAAGGTTTAAATGAGGATACTTTGAAATCATACTAAAAAGCTCTGAAATTTGAGGAAGATATGTTTAATTGTTTAAAACAGCATTTCCCCAAGATAGAGTTAAATATTTATTAAGCTATCATGATCACTCTAATACAAAGTTGGAAGATTTCGTTTTGTATATAAGTACTTGAATTATCACAATGACAAAAATTCATAAAAGTACATATTACATATTTCTCTCCGAGTACCTTTTTTTTGGTAGAACTCTCAATAATATCTACTTCAGCAATGTTCAGGTCTGTGCATTCCATAGGAAATGTCTATGCTCTGACAGCATACATTTATTGATGTTTTTCTTTTACCATGATACTGAAATCAAGAAAGTAGATTTTGGAAATATTAATTTACCAAGATCTCGCATTGCCTAACATCTAACATTGCACTTATCTATTTTCATTATACAGATCAGTGGGTATATAAATCATCAGAGAAAAGTGGAAGTTAAATACAATTTAGTCTCTCCCTGACTGGAAATACCTAATTTCCAAATGTTCTACACTAACCCAAGGTCTACTTATTACTGTTACGTTTTCTGGGTCATTTTCAGAAGTGATAGTTAGCACAAGAATTACTGTTGAAAATTTTTTTTTTCAAAAACCTCTCCTTTCATCTCCATATTCAAATAACAATCCTCAAGTTTCTGACACCACTGGGTCTGAGTTAGGAGACAGGAGATAATTTTGCTTTGCATTAATATCAGGTCATTTTGTTTTGAATTTAATTCTGGTAACCTGTTTCTGATTACCATCAGTGCTGCCTGTTTTGAAATTAACTATTATCTTCGTTACCTTAAAGTACAGACAACATGCCATACTCTTTTCAGTGTCCCAGTAGATCATACAAGATAGTGGCCTATCTACCAATGTTCTGAGTGTTGTCATGTCAGATTTCAACAACCTTCTATTCCAAGCATCCATCAGGAAAAATCTCACTGGTTACATTAGATCCTATAAACTCACCATGTTTTTTGGGCAGATTGAATTTCCATCACCATGATTTGTACTAGACTAGCTGTCCCAGTGTATATCCTTTCTTACAGTAGATTTGACTGAGAATCTGACTCTCATTCTGCCATGGGACAGAATGCTGAATTTTGATAGCATGCAAGCAGGGTCATACAAAATTATAAAACTATTAACTAACTCATGGAATTTCTAAAAACTAGAAAAAGCAAACATTGTAGAAATGAGTTTCTCTTTTATTTGAATTTCCTCTTTAAATTTTGAAAATTTCTGCCTGCACAATTTTATCTCAGTTGTAATCTACAACTCTTAGAAATGATGGCATTTTGAGGCCATCATTAATAAAACAAAAAACAACAGATGCTGGCGAGGATGTGGGGAAAAGGGAGCATTTATCCACTGTTGGTGGGAATGCAAACTAGTTCAACTTCTATGGAAAACAGTGTGGCGATTCCTAAAAGAACTAGAAATTGACTTTCCATACAACCCAGCAATCCCCCTACTGGGAATATACCTGGAAGAATTTAAATCACTCTACAAAAAAGATACCTGCACAAGTATGTTTATTGCAGCACTAGTCATAATAGCAAAACCATGGAACCAACTGTGCTGCCCATCAAAACTGGACCGAATTGTTTAAAATGTGGTACATATACCTGATGAAATATTATGCAGCCATAAAAAAAGACAAAATTATGAACTTTGCAGCAACTTGGATGGATTTAGGGTCTATAATACTCAATGGTCCATCACAGAAACAAAGAACTGAGTACCACATGTTCTCGCTCATACGTGAACCCTGAACATTTATCATAATACTATTAGAAAGGGATTGGCAGTAACCGGAAACTGCCAGGGGAAGGAGGGGTACATAACACCAATAAGATACCTGATCTCAAACCAGATGAAGTGGGGACCAAAGAGAGGCCCAAACTTTACCTGTACAATGACCACTTGTATATCTAATCCTGAATTATATCCCATATTTTTAAAAAGATGTCATTTGGATTACTGAAATATATATATATATATATATATATATATATACACATATATATATATACACACACACATATATTTGAATAAATATTCAATGTATATATGTATAAATAATAGTTTTGGCTTATATCACAAAGAAAAATGAAGTACTTTTTGATTTTTAAATTAAATTTATAGATCTCTGTGTTAGTTTTTCTACCTTTCATGTGAACCAAAGTTTAGCTAGCATTTTTGCCATCAATAACTGCAATATTTTCACAATTTTCTATAATTCTGATTGTCAGTGCTCACACATCTAATCCTCCCAAAATTGTCATTCCTTCTTTGAATAAATGGTATTTCAATACTTTTAGAGTTTATTAAAATTAGTTTTTGTCATGACCTATAAAAGCATATTTCCTATTTATACCTAGGTCATCTTTAATTTTTCTCTCTCTTCCAGATCTGTACATCTCTTTTTGAGATTTGGTGACACTCTTTGGAAGTTAAAAGTAAATAAGTGTAGTTATCAAAGATTATTTTAATACATATAATTCAGTTCTTATCCTGGAATTAATTATTCTTGCTTAGTCTAGTGATAAAATCAAAGCCAGTTACATAGGTGTGATTATCTATACATATATAATAATTATAAGTTGCATGTATTATTATGCATAACATATAATTATTGACATGTGCATATATACAGTCAGTCCTCATTATTGTGGATTCCTATTTGCAAATTTTGCCCACTCTTTTATATTTATGTGTAACTTAAACCAATACCTGAGGTGCTTTAGCAGTTATTTGTGAACCTGTGCAAAGCTGCAAAAATTTTGTGTCACCCAAAGTTCAGGTTCCCAACTGAACTTGAACAAGGTGCAATTCTGCCATCTTGTTTCAGCTCTCATACAAGAAACAAATATCCTTTCTGTGGTCTATGTAGTTCCATATTTTTCACGTTTTTGTTGGTGATTTTGCTGTTTTAAAGTGGCCCAGCACAGTACTGAAGAATAAAAAAAAAAAGCCGTGTTGTGTTAAGTAAGCTTTGTTCAGGCATGAATTATAATACTGTTTTTGTGAGTTCAATATTAATGAATCAACAATATATATTAGATAAGTTATTTTTTAACAGAAACACACATAAAATGAGGCTATGTATTGATCAATTGACAAAAATGTGAACAAGGGCTACGGTAACCAAACTCTATTTCACCTAGAAACAATGGTTCAGTAGTCCCTAATTCTATTTTTCTTAGAGACATAACAACCATGAATAATAAGGATTGACTGTATATGCAGAGAGAATGAGACAAGTAAGTCTGTCTTGGTTTATATCAGTTGCTGTGGATTAACCAAGGAAAGCAAAGTAAATCAGTTTTCCACCTACACACCAAAAGGGAGAATGAAATTTTTAGCTATCTGAGCTTTCATTACATCTTCCTACTCTTACTCTTGCCACTATTGAATAGATTTTATGTTTTAGAATTGTTAAGAAAGAATCAACCTTTTCAGCCCTGAGGTCAAAGACTAAAGTTTTGAGTTACAGAGTTGAAGGGCTCAAACTTGGATGTGGCTTCCATGATACACATTGAAAAGAGGCCTCTGGTGAAAGGGAATTGGGCCTATATTAGACCACAACAAACCAGGATGTGGCTAGGTTGCTAATTTGATAATGGATGGAAGCCTGAGATAAGAATCCCAAGCATGAGTAGACCCAAAGGAAAAGATTCCCATGGTCAAATGTGGCAAGGACAGAGTAGAACTACTTATTGAGCAAATAGTTAATGAAGGCTTGGACAAATCATCTAGAGTGAACTGCAATAGCTTCAACATGAGAGATACCTCTCTTTTCAAATTTGTAACTTTCATCGTATTATTTCACATGTTGCTCAAACCGTCCAAACTTCTATGGGGCACCAGTGGGTTTTAGATTTATCTGATTCTGAAAAATAAATGTATATGATATTTTTTATTCTTGAAATTGTGGAGCAAAATTACATGCATGTGTACTTGTGGTTCCAGTTGTCATTTAACTCTTTATTTTACAAGTTTATGTTAGTCACATTGCCTTTATTCTGATCAACTTTAAAGCAAATACATTGGAACTTCTCTTGTTGAAAATATAGAGAATGAGAGCAAGTATTAAAGTTCTTGAGTGAACTCTGCACACTATTAGTGTTTCAAGTAGACCACTTTAAAATCAAGTACTTTAAGTAGATCACATCCCCCTAGTAAAAAACAAAAACAAAAAACAAAAAAACATAACAATGATGCATATTCCTTGTGATTTTTTACTCCACAATTAGAGCCAGCCTATTTTCTGGGCAATTCATTTTTTTCATATTATTCTGTTCAGTTTCTTTAGTGGCAAAAGGATGTTGCACAGTTTTAACTAATGCACTTTTACACTGCATATGAATGAATGGTTAATGTGCATTTTATTACACCTGTACTGCAAGTTGAAAAAATAAAAACTTTGATACCTATTGAGTCTACCAAAATAGAACTAAAATGTTTTTATTTATTTTTCATAAACAGTTAGTTAGTAGTTACTAAATATAAGGTACTGTAGCATACAGGATGGTTTGTTTTCTCCATAGGATATAATTCATCTTATATTCATTCCAATTATTTTAGAAATATGAAAAATATTGTGTTTAATGGTTTGTTTTTAATCAGGTAATCTCCATTTATTTTACTTTTAATAAATTTGAATAATTCTGCATAGGAAAACATACGTATCTCTAAGGATATTGAAAAAGTTATAGTAGCAATAACTATTGAAAAATGATAAACCATGATTTATTTTACTGCGATGTATTAAAACAATAAAATAAACATATCTACCACTCTTTACATATATACATACATATGTACACACATATATGCATACTCAAATATCAGGTATAGATTCTACAGAAAACAAAATATGTCACAAAAATTTTCTCATTTTAGTATAGTCATCCAAATAACAGTCCTAATTTTTGCCACAGATTAGTCTTTTATAACAAAAATCTTTTAAAATGGACCTGTATTTCTTTTAAATATTTTTTAAAAGTTGGAAGTGAAAATCCCACAGTAATTAATGATTATTTCAAAGCATAATTTTCCCCAGAGACCATTTGATTTCCAAAGTATTCATGAACCATTTCTCTGTAAAGCACTGTTATCTAAGATGCCTTCCTCAAACACAGAAAATAAGAAATTAATTGTTCAGTAGGTAAGTTTTTCAGTCTTTTCTCTTTGTTAATTTCAAAACTAGTTAAAAATATCTTGAGAAGTCTTAGAAGTGATGTGTTACAATAAATTATTTTATTTTGTTTAATGTCAATTTGCATCATTATATTTAAAAATGCAATTTAATCCCTTTTTAATGTCAATACTGAGTATTTCATGTTATGATAAACTTAAAACATCTAGTATAGCCATTTTATTTTAATTCTTCCACTTACGGGAACATGGGCAATAGGGATAGGGCATTCATCAAAATTGAGACAAGCCAAACCACAGGACTTAATGTCAACTCACCAGAGATTCATTTCTCTTGGTATGTTGAGGTAAACACACTGTTCTCTTTTGGGAAACAAACAAGTCTTATACTAAGTAATCCATCAAGCGGACCAAAGTCTTCATATTATGCTAAAAGTTTATTCTTTTAGTGAAGGGCAAATACTTTAAAATATTTTACATAAATAAATTTTGACATACCTGTAACATATATTAAAACTATGATGTCTTAACTGTTTCATGGATAAACTTAATCCCTGCAAGCCAGGTTTCACCATTTTATTTACTCTCTAAATTTCTGAAAAATATATTAATTGGTAAGTAAGGGTCAGTGTTACTTAAGACAGCTATTACATGATATGGAAAGCAAATGCATATCTACTTAACAATCACACCTAAATATGTAAGTAAATCACTTTCTATGAAAAGTATTAATAAAATTATAATTTACAATTATCGGTTTGTCAAATTAAGAGTAGCTCTGGAAATGAATGACTCCTGAATTGGTACAGCTGGAAAATGCTCAAATAATTGATCTATAATACAATTTCATTGTATAATGTATTGTATATTTCAAAATCGCCAAAAAAAGAGATTTTGTAAATGCTCTCACCCCAAAGAAATGACAAATATTTGAGGTGATGGATCTGTCCATTAGGCTGATTTAATCATTCTACAATGTATGCATGTGTTGAAACATCACACTGTAGTCCATAAATATATGCAATTATTATTTATTTTCAATTAAGATGAAACAAACTAAAAGTAAACTACAGTTAATAGTTCAATATAATACTATATTTTGAAATATTCTGAGTGTATGCATATATAATTTATAATTAGCTAAATATGGTCTTGTTTATAAAACACACTGAATAAAAAATGTCTTACTATGTTCAATTGTGTTAAAACTATAATTACATATAAAATTAGCAATCATCACATCAAATTTATCTTGTATTTATTTTGTGATCATGCCAGGGCAATTTAGGCTGCACAGAACAGTTGGAATTCAATTTGTGAAATGGCCACCTCTTTGAGCAAATTTGTTCTGTATAGCACTCTCAGGAGTAGGTAAATGCTGGCACATGGGTTAAGATACAAAAGTAATTACTTTATCCAACACAATGCAAGAAAGTTTCCCTGGCTCTGCAGAATTGCATTTTAAAGGCATCCAAAAGATTTTCCTTTGAGAAATCAAAAGAACTTCTCCCAGAGTTCTCTCAATCATTAAAGTGTTTAAACCTAGCCATTATCAAACATACTCACACAAATTTTTATGCTTTTATTAAAACTTATTTGCTATGTAAGAAATGCTGTTTAACCAAATTATTAATTTAAATCTTCATAAAAAACCTTTGCAGACTTTTAAAAATATTGTAGATAAGTTAGTTAGATTTCAGAAATATACACAATAAAGTTTCTGTAAAGACAGTCAAATAGTTGATGCTGTTTAACAATTAAATAGGTTGTTTTGGGAGATAGTAAAGCAGTAATCTCCTTCTCACTTGTATTCAATCAAAATCCGGATGTTCTTCCATTGATTAGATAGTAAATGATGGCCTGGTTCGGTGGCTCAGCCTGTAATCCCGAGCTTTGGGAGGCCGAGGGGAGTGAATTGCCTGAGCCCGTGGGTTCGAGACCCACCTGGGCAAATTGGCGACACCTCATCTCTACAATAAAACAAAAAAATTAGCCGGGCGTGGTAGCGCGGGCCTGTAGTTCCAGCTACTTGGAAGGCTGAGGCGGAAGGATTGCCGGAGCCCAGCAGGTCAAGGCTGCAGTGGCCGGGAGCAGCCACTGCACTCCAGTCTGGGTGACAGAGTGAGACTCCAACTCAAAAAAAAAAAAAAAAAAAAAAGATATTAAATGATACAATTAACATATATTATATATCTTTATAATTAGCTTATGCAACTAAATCCTATGGTTAAATAGAGATATTGAATAAAAATTATCCGACAGGGAGTGAGAGAAGCATGTTCTCATTTCATCTATTTTTTTTTTTTTTTTTTTTTTGGCTTCTGGGATGTTTTAAGGAATTTGGGCAGTGAACTAATACAATATTGGGAGATTTGGCATGATAATGTAGAGCTTATACTTTTTTCCTTATAAAAATACAAAATATTAAAATGGAGCAAGGAAGATTTGATAATTTTAATAGTTTGTCTTTTCAATTTGAGGACCTCTGAAAATTATTTGTGATATGCTCACAATCTAATGCAGTGGTTCCAAAGTGTTGTCCCCAAATCGGCAGCATCAGAATCACCTGGGAATTTGTTAAAATGGCAAACTCTCCGTTGTCACACATCTACTAAACCATAATATCCAAAGGAGAGACTTAGCAACCTGTGTTTTAACAATCTCTCCAGGTGATTCTGACGTACAGTCAAGTGTTAAAGTAACCATCTAATATTTCATAAGTTTAGACTTTCAGGATCTGAGGTATGATAAACTAATGTCAAACTAAGAATTTTTTCCCAAATTAGATCTCAACTTGTTTCTCCATCAAATCTTCCAAATTGTTCCAAAATCTACATCCTATATGAACAATGATGAAGTTGATACCTCAATAGCACTCCAAAAGTGTGAACATCCTGAGTGAATTACTGTGTTAACTTTAAAATTCATTATCTCCATAATTATTTTCAAACAATTATCAATGATTTATTTACCAAAGTTGTAACTCATACATTATTTAAGGCACAAGTTTAAACAGGCCAACTCTGTATGATTAAATCTTGAGTTGATTCCTGAAGGACCAAACATCCAGTTATCACTTGTGAAGAATCAGCTTAAAACAAAAAATCCAGATGATAGAGCATTATAGATGATCCATTAATTTTTATCTTCCTCTTTAATTTTTTAAATATTTAGCCTGATGTATGGTAGGGGTAACTCAACACTTCTCATAAATACTACAGAAATCATGCACACAAAATATTTTGAGTTCTTCTGATAACAAGTATATACATTAATACATTGTTCTTTTTTTGCCTTAGGTTTAGTAGATAAGACAACATACTTATTTCAATTCTGTATAAAATATATATTTATAATGTATGTACTTTCTGTTTACTGGTATCTAACTATCAAATGTAGCCAAATATGGAAACTTATAATTAGTTTTTAAGCTTGTTTAAAACTAAGCATCTTTTGCACCGTTTTTTTTCCCATAAGCATCCATACACTTCTTTCAACCCTGTAAATAAATCTACTAAAATGATTTTTGATCATCTTATAAAATTAATTTGGCAGTTCATTGCAAGTGTGATTGGGACAAAAGAATAACACACAAAGAGCACACCACACATTGCAAAAATCAGAGTGAGAATAATTTGTATGTGGTAATTGCATTTGTATGTATCTGCAGAAAGAAAAAAAAAAAAACTGTGATTCATTCTTACCCCTAGTTCTTTATCCTCATGAAAGACATTCTGTCAAAATTATTGGTTTCTCACTTCAGAGAATAAATTTCTGCATAGAAATGATTCTTCAGGATTAACTAGAGGCTGATTTTTTGCAGTTCTGAGATATTCTTTTCTCCTTGACTTCTCTGAATTTTCTTTCCTTTTTATTATTAGTAAGGTACTTTAGGACATCAGCCTGGTTTTTCACATTCATTTCTACTATCCTCTCCCTCAGAGTGACCTGTGTCTCTCAGTTTGCTTTGGTTCTGAATGCTGTGTTACTGCTGTGGGCATTCCACTTAAATTTTAGCTATGAGGGTAAACGTCAAACTTTTCCTTTTGAAGGTGTCACTTTTGTTGCTTCTTAAAAGTAAAAAGAGAGGAAATCAGAAAGAGAGTTCTGTTCACTATTATCACAGGTTACTTTCTCTTCAGTCTGTTTGACTTTGGAACTCAGCACTCCTGCCTTCCTGTCATTCATATATTTTGCTCCTTTGTTAGGTAAAGAGAACGTAAATAACAAAATCTTACATTTTTAATTATCCTCTGCATATATTCCTACTATTTTTTAAAAAATCTAATAAATAATAGATATTTTATATATGTACTTATATGCCTTAAATCTCTAATATATAAGAAAGAAAATTCTACTTACAGTGATCTCTATGAAACTGGAAAACGTTGCTTGTGGTACAATTTAAATAAGTTCTATTCTTGAAAAATGAATGGGATAAATGGCTTGCACATGAAATTGAATATGTTATCCATACACAATAAAATGGACTTTTGCTGGATAACCATTAGATAAACTAAACATGTATTGGAGATATCTTCAAAGCAAAGGTGCCCCCAAATAATAAAGTATTAAGAAATGATATAGTACTTGATATATTATAATGTTTTATTTTAGTCATCATAGGAAAGGTTAGATACTTGTGGACAGTTTCAAAATTTTGTGGGTTTTTAAAAAATAACTTCCTAGTGGCATATTGGCAGTACAGAGTGGGAGCAGTTGTCAAATAAAATCATTTAAATGCTTTTCGTCTCAAACATGTGAATCCACCTCTGACCAAAACCTGACCAGGGATTTATTCTTATGTAACTATATTTCTTTTTGTTGTTGTTGTTGTTAAATTGGAGTCTCACTCTGTCACCCAGGCTGGAGTGCAGTGGCACACTCATGGTCACCCCAGCGTCGACCTGTTGGGCTCCAGCGATCCGTCCACCTCAACTTTTCAAGTAGTCAGAACTATGGGCGCTTGCTACCACATCTGGCTAACTTTTTATTTATTGTAGAGACAAAGTCTCACCAAATTACCCGGGGTTATCTTGAACCCTCGGGCTCAGACAATTCACTAGCCTCAGTCTCCCAAAGTGCTGGGATTACAGACCGAGCCACCAAGCCCCGCCTGACTATATTTCATCAATTTATTTTCCAGAGAAAAATGGAGCAGATAAATGGAGTACTTGAAAGTTAGGAAATAAAAATAGAAATATGTACTACATTAATCACAATGTATTTTTACTTATCAAAAAATCTGAAGTGAGGATAATTCAAAGGTATTTAATCACTATATATTATTATCTTTGTAGCATTTACACTAGTATGTGGATCCCTTGTTTAACATTTTGCTGTTTGTAAAGTTCTCATTTTGTGGGTTCAGTGATTTACAGCTTTATTGTTATATGTATAAAGAGAAAGTCCTGAATTCTGAGACAGGACATTTACTTCAGACAAATTTCAATGAAATTACAACAGCAATAATAGCTAATATTTATTGATTGATTTCTATGGGTTAGCAATGGCACCAAGCATTTTGCTATAATATCCTATTGGATTCTCAAAACAGTCCTATACAGAAATAAGCATGAAGAGTGTCTAAAATTTATACAGTTAAGTGTTGCAGTTGAGATTTTTTTTTTACCCATGTAAATTGACCTCAGAACTATATAACGATGAAGATATTCTTTCAAAGGACATCTATTTAACAATATATAAAAATTATATATAAATATTTACTTTGATTGCTATTTTACCTGTCATCAGTGTCACGTAGGGGATTCTACAAGGCACTGCCCTATTTTCCTCAGAGTGCGAGTTGACCTAAGTTCAAAAAGAACTTCAAAAAATCACTCTACGTCATTCTATAATACCTAACTCAAATACCAGCTTAGTGGTAAATTCAATTTTTCAAAGATATTTTCAATGATTAAAATCATATCCCAAATGCTCTTTTAATCATCAAGAGGTGGTGTCTAGGTTTCTCCCCATGAACCTCGGCTAAGTGTTATTACCGCTTTGATGAATGGAATTTGGCAAAAGTATTGATGCTTCGTGCTCTCTTTCTCTTTCTTATGCTTTGGGAGCCCTGAACTACTATGCTGCTCAGATCACAGAAAGAATCACATAGAAAGAGACACACCTGAGGTGCCTCAGCTGTTCCAAACCCAAGCTGATCCCGTCATGCCAACTAGGGCATTAGACAAAAGAGTAAAAAGCCTTCAACACGACTGCTATAAGTCTGACTTTAGCCTCTTGAGAAACACTAAACAACAACCAATTAGTTCAGCTGCTCTTGAATCCATGATCGTTATTATTTTAAACTGCTAAGTTTTAAGTTAACTTCTTGTAAAGCACTAGATAACTGGAACAAATACTCTCACAAATCTTCTGTAAGTCCCTCCATTACCACGTGACATTCTATAATGGAGATAGCTTGTTTCTCATATTGGTTTTCTAAAGAAGACAATACAATTTTGGAATGCATATGTGACTCCGCGTCACTAGATGAACTTGCAATACTGGTAAAAAAAAAACAAAAAACAAAAAAAGATTGAAAATTGAGAGTTTAGAAAGGCATTGTTGCTACATAGAGTTTGAGTAAACAAAGTGATTGATTCTTCCTATGACATTGTATGAAGGAACTTGATGAGATAATTTTATTTTGATTTTCTTATTTTAGTGCTGTGGAGTACATGTGAGGATTTACTACATAAGTAAATTGTGTGCAGGTAAAATTTGGGCTTCTAGTGGGTCTTGTCTTCCCTGGAGTGTGGTGGTGTGTCCCTTATCCCTCCTTCTCTCCCTCCTTTAGTAGTGTACATCATCTGTTATTTCCACATTTGTGCTCATGTGACCAGTAATCAGAACATGTTTATGAGTGAGAACATGGGGTATTCAGTTTTTTGTTTCTGTGACAGTTCACTTAGTATGATGGTCTCCAGTTGCATCCATGTCGCTGCACAGATCATGATTTTGTTCTTTATGGCTGCATAATATTTCATCATGTATATGTACCACATTTTCTGTATCCTGTCCACTTTTGATGGGCATCTGGGTTGGTTTCATGTTTTTGTCATCGTGGATAGTGTTGTAATGAACATACATATGAAGGTGATTTTTGGTAGAGCAATTGATGTCCTCTGGGTATATTCACAGAGGTGGGATTGATGGGCCATATGGAAGCTTGATTTTTTTATTTCTTTGAGAAAACGCCACACTGCTTTCCACAAAGGTTGAATTAGCTTACAGTCCCACCAACAGGGTAGAATCCTTCCCTTTTTTCGGCAACCATACCAGAACCAGGTTTTTTTTGACTTTTTAATGATAGTCATCCTTACTAGTATTAGAAGGTATCTCATTGTAGTTTTGATTTGCATTTCTCTGATGATTAGTGAGGTTGAGCACTTTTTCATGTGTTAATTGACTGCTTGAATGTCTTTCTTTGAGAAGTTTCTATTCATGTCCTTAGCCCACTTTATAATGGGGTTTGTTTTCTTCCTGTCAATTCCTTTAAGTTCCTTGTAGACACTGAATGTTAGGCCTTTGTCAGAGGCATAGCTTGCAAATCTTTTTTTCCCCCATTCCAATGGGTTGCCTCTTTACTGTGTTGATGTTTTCTTTTGCTGTGCAGAAACTTTTCAGGCTGATAAGGTCCTACCTTTTAATCATAGCTTTTGCTGTGTTTGCTTTTGAAGACTTGGCCATGAATTCATTGCCTACTACAATGTCCAACACCATATTCCCTAAGTTTTCTTCTAAGAGTCTTATAGTTTGAGGTTTTTCGTTTAAGTCCTTGATCCATTTCTAAGTTAATTTTTGTATAGGGTGATAGGGGTCAAGGTTCATTGATGAGATAATTTTAGAAAAAGGTTAGACTTTGAGGACTCACCATGATGCTTGTAAAATAGATTGAATAAAGCACTTGCATGAGAAAAATTCAGAAAATTTGATGAATCAGTTCTAATTGGTACCAAGACAGGCCTAAGTCTAGTGAATGAAATAAAATTAGAAATAATTATAAAGTTTAAATTATTTGGTAACTTGCATGGCAAGATAATAGATCAACAACAACTGAAAAGACCATATACACATGAGGAAATTGAAGTTCAGAGATATTAAACTGAATTGCTTGAGGTGATATGGGAGCTGAGCCTGCACAAGTGAATAATTGTGCTTAACTGTCTGGATCCTGACTCATGGCCTCAGAACTATCTTTGAGAGACTAGCTTAGTAAGTGGCTTTTCCAAGTTACCCTAAATTGAGAATAGAGCTTTAGGAGTGAGACAAGCTAAAGTTTGTTGTTGTTGTTGTTGTTGTTTTGAGTTGGAGTCTCACTCTGTCACCCAGGTTGTAATGTAGTGGCACACTCACAGACACCACAGCCTTGATCTGCTGGGCACAGGTGATCCTTCCACCTCAGCCTTCCAAGTGGCTGGAACTACAGGCACGTGCCACCATGCCCGGCTAAATTTTTGATTTATTGTAGAGACAAGGTCTCACCAAGTTATCCAGGCTGGTCTCGAACCAGTGGGCTCAGGCAATCCTCTCACCTCGACCTCTCAAAGTGCTGGGATTATAGGCGTGAGTCACCACGCCCTGCTGGTTTTTTTTTTTTTTTTTTTTGAGTTGGAGTCTCACTCTGTTACCCAGACTGGAGTGCAGTGGCCGCTCCCGGCCACCGCAGCCTCGACCTGCTGGGCTCCAGCGATCCTTACGCCTCAGCCTTCCGAGTAGCCGGAATTACAGGCATGTGCTACCACACCCGGCTGAATTTTTGATTTACTGTAGAGATGAGGTCTCGTTGCCCAGGCGGGTCTCGAACCTGCAGGCTTAGGCAATCCACTCACCTCAGTCTCCCAAAGGCGCGGGATTACAGGCTGAGCCACCGAGCCCAGCTTTTTTTTTTTTTTTTAACTGATTCATAATATTTGTACAATACAGAAAATATTTTATTACTTGCATAGAAAGTGTAAGTCAGACTCTTTAGGATATCTATCACCTCAAGTATTTACCATTTCTGTGTATTAGGAACATTTTAATTTCTCTCTTATAGATATTTTGAAATGCATGATATATTGTTGTTAACTGTAGTCACCCTACTCTGCTATCAACCACTAGAACTTATTTATTTTATCTAACTGCATATTTGTACCCAATAACCAAATTTTCTTCATTCGCCCTCCTCCACATACAGTCTTCCCAGTGTCTGCTATCATTCTACACTCTATCCCCACATAGGAGTAACTGAGATATTTGTCTTTCTGTGCTTACTTCATTTACCATAATGATCTCCAGTTCCATCTATCTTGCAAGTGACAAGATTTCATTCTTTTGTAAGGGTGAATAGTATTCCAGTGTATGTATGTATAAACATGGGGCTGCAAATATTGCTTTGATGTGCAGACTTTCTTTTCTTCAGATAAACACCCAGTAGTGAAATTACTGTATCATACAGTAGTTCTATTTTTAGATTTTTGAGAAATCTTTCAACAGCTTTTGATGTGGCCCTGTGATAATTCACATACCCACCAAAAGTGTATAATTGTTATCCTTTCTCTGCATTCTTGCCATCATCTATTATTTTTTCTCTTTTTCATAATATCCTTTCTAACTGAGGTAATATGACATTTCATAAGGGTTTTGATTTACATTTTTCTGAGTACTTTTCACATATTTGTTGGCCATTTGTACACCATCTTTTGGGAAATGTCTAGTCATATCTTTTGCCCACTTTTTAATGGCATTATTTGCTTTTTATTGTTGCTTTAGTTCCTTGTGTATTCTGTATATTATTACCTTGTTGGCTAAATAGCCTGCAAATGATTTTTCCCATTAAACAGGTTCTCTTAACTCTGTTGTTTCCTTTGGTATGCAGAAGTTTTAGCGTTTAAAACAGCTCCATTTGTATATTTTTGTTTTTGTTTTCTGTGTTTTTGAGGACTTAGCCATAAAATGTTTGCCTATACCAATGTCTTGAAGTGTTTACCCTATATTGTCTTCTAGTATTTTTATAGTTTTAATCTTACATTTCAGTCTTTAATCATCTTTTAGTTGATTTTTGTATATGGTGAGTGATAGAAGTCCAGTTTCATTCTTCTGTATATAGATTTTCAGTTTTCTCAGCACTATTTATTGAAGAGGGTGTCCTTTCCTCGATGTACGTTCTTAGCATTCTTTTTGAATATGAGTTGCTGGCAAACACATGGATTTATTTCTGGGTTCTCTATGCTGTCCATTGAACTATGTGTCTGTTTTTATATCAACACAATGCTGTTTTGGTTACTATAGCCTTGTAATAGATTTTGAAGTTAGATAGTGTAATGTCTCCACCTTTTTCTTTTTGCTTAAAATTGCTTTGACTATTTGGGGGTTTTGTTTGTTCCATATGGATTTTAGGATTTTTTCTATATTTGTGAAAAATAACATTGGTATTTTGATAGAGATTGCATTGAATCCTTAGATTACTTTGGGTAGTATGGTCATTGAAACAATAATTCTTCCAATCCATGAGCCTTTCCATCAGTTTGTATCATCTTCAATTTCTTTAATTAATGTTTGTAGTTTGCCTTGTAGAGATCTTTCTCCTCCTCGGTTAAATTCATTTTTTTCTTTTGTAGCTATTGTAAGTGGAATTGCCTTCTTTATATCTTTTTGAGATCATTCATTGTTGATGTACAGAAACTACTAATTTTTGTATATTGGTATTGTATGCTGCAACTTTACCAAATTTATTCAGACCTAAGTATTTTTTGGTGGCGTCTGTAGGTTTTTCTAGATATAAGAGCTTATTATTTGCAAAGAGAAACACTGTAACTTCCTCTTTTCCAATTTGAATGCTTTTTCTTTGTTTTTCTTGCATGAAGATGTATTATGGTCTTAGTTGCATAGTACATTTTAACTTTGATTCCTGCACATGCAGAAGTATAGTTTTACTGACAGTGAATAGCATCAGAGGTGTCTGTGATTTCTTCGGTAGCAAAGGATGAAGTTTTGGTGGAGGCTATGCTGAAGTTTTGCTGATAATGGGGATGCTGGGTGAGTGAGTTCTCAAGTCCCTATGTTGGCAGTGGCAGGCCTAGTGTGCTTGTATACTCGGGCCCCTGTGTAGTTACACTGGCTCTTGTGAGAGCAAGTGTAGGCAGGTCAATTCTTGGCCTTTTCAAGGCACTTTGCTTGGCTGCTGAAAGTGGCATTGGTAGGCCAGGTGGTTTAGTGGATCCTTGGGCCCCTGGGCAGCAGGTGTTGCATGGGCATTGGTAGTAGTAGTAGCAGTACAATTCTAGCTTTCACATGGTTCAATCTGGTGTTGTCAGTGGCTGAGACAGGGAGGTTAGACAGTCCTCAGGCTCACAGGAGGCATGTATGAGTGGTTGTCAGCTGTGGAAGTAGTGGCTGGCTGACTGGGTCCATTTTTAGATCTCCAGAAGGAGTGCTCACGGGTCATTTTGAGATCCTAGCCTCTACCAGAATGCACTCGGGTAAGCAGGAGTGGGGGTGATCCCCAGACCCCCAGCAGAGTCCACAGGTGGGGGCTGTAGCATTGGTTATGGGTAAGGGGAGACTGCCTACAGGGTGCACATAAGTGTGCTGTGTGTGTTGTTGCTGGAGAAGGCAGGGTTGCTGTCAGTGGCAGTAGCCACAGGCAGAAGGCTGGGGATTATGCCCTTCAGTTAAAGGGAGCAGTTGCAGATGGGGGAGCTTTTTCCCAAGCATGTGTAAATGTGCAGCAGTCCTACTGCTGGGGCCAGCCAGGTCATTACCAATGGTTGTGCTTTGGCCCCAGCAGCAGCCAAAGCCTGTCTTCAAGGTATGTGCAAATACAAGGAAGCATTGTTGCTGGAGTTAGTGGGGTCACTGCCATTTTCTTGAGCTTCAGCCCCTGTGGCAGCATTCATAGCAGCAGTGGTGGCTGCAAGTAGGCTATTTCAGTGGAGCTCCAGGGAAGTGGAGATGAAGAATTTTGTATTTTAGAAGAAGGCAGGGTGCAGTCTGATCGAGGCCAGGCTCTCAAAATGGCACTGTGCTGTGGCTGCTTAGGTCTCTGAGGTAATGTGGGACTCAGCATGAGATCTTTCTCTGGAGCAATGTATTCACACAGTCTCCAGTCAGCATTTTGTGTTAGTCTCTGGGCCAGGAAGGATTAAGGGACTCTCATACAGCTAATATTATAGTAATCTGTGGAACTTTCACTTGCACTTCTCCTGCACTGGGGAGTTCTCATCAAGCTAAAGTTTTAAGTGCAAGCTTAACTTTAGAATTCAAAGTAACATATGCGTATGCCAAATCTGGAGGGAAGAGGAAGAATAATTTGTGAAAAACTAGATCAAGAATCAGAAAGTGGATCAGGATAGAAATAGATTATAATTCCAATAGAAGTGTGTCACTATGATCATTTTGGATACTCTGAGCTCAGGTATACATATTATTATGCTATATCAGCTGGCTGAAAGAAATGAATCAAGATAGTCAACCAAAAATCTGGAGGCAGAGCTGAGAGTAAATTCTAGCTTTCCCAAATGAGAAGAAAGAATTATGACCAATCTTAAAACTCAAAACAGATAATGTGGACTTTTCATTTTCAAATCATTGTGGCCCAGCTCTTTTTGCTTTATGTTTTATTATTTTCCATAGATTTCATGTTAAAGTATTTTCCATACATAGCTCATCCTTGTATCTAAAGAGATTTATACAGACCCAAACATCAAGAATGAGCAGGATGAATCTGAGAAAAATAGACACTAATGTTTAGAACATACATTGATCATATTACCCAGCAACTTTAGTTTTCAGTATTTATCCCACAGAAATAATTATTTACATCCTCTCAAAAACCTGTACATGGTGGTTTATAGCAGCTAATTTGCAACAGTCAAATATTAGAAAACATCACAATGTCCTACAATAGATGAATGATCAACAAACTATGTATAACTATACCCTGGGATAATATTCAGCAATAAAAATAAGCTAATTGACTGTTGATGCACATAGCAACGTTAATGAGTCCCAAGAATGTTATGCTGAGTGAAAAAAAAAAAAAACCTCAAGAGGTAGCATACTTTACGATTTATTTATATAACATCTTAGAAGTAACAAAATTATAGATATGGAAAAACTGATGAGTGGTTGTCAGGGATTAGAAATGGTGGAGAGGAGAGTGAAAGATGTGTTTATAGAGTGATAGAATGAGGGAGATCCTTGTGGTGATTGAATAGCTCTGTATTTGGATTGTGGTGGTGTGTATACAAATTTACATATGACAAAATGACATAGAACTATACATATACACTGCTTCAAGTTGATTTACTGGTTTGAATTTTGTAGTATAGGTATATGAGATATAACCATTATAGGAAACTGGATGGAAAATAAATGAGAACTCTGTATTGTTTTTTTTTTTTGCAAATTCCTGCAACTCTAAAAATATTTCAAAATAAAAAGCTGGAAAAGATTTAGAAAAATTTGTGACAAGTAGCACATAAATTATGTAAGAGAATACAGAGTTTTTAACACAAAAATAATTATTCAGAGGACTAAAAGCTATACATACAAAGCAATGTGATTATATGTGTCTTAGGTAGCTATTCCAATATATTGCACTTTAGAAGAGTTATCAATAACAAGTGATATAAATAACAGGATTTAAAATTAATATTGGGAGTCAGAACAAATTAATGGTTAGAATATTAATGCCATGGTGACCCTTCATGTATATTTAAATCAACCTTGTAAGTATGACTAAAATATGAGTTTACCTCGAAATAAGGCAAAGAACCACACAAAGTAAACACTATTATGTTTTCAAGGGCTTATGTCTGTTCAGTAATAGAGTGACTGCTCATGAATGGAGAGAAATGGAATTGGAATTATTGATAAAGCAATAAATAACATAAGGTAGAATAAAATAAGACAAAACCAGAAAAAAAAAGCATGCCCAGGAAAGATTATGTTTTGTAAACAACTGAAGTATATACTAAATCAACTGTGAAACTAAGATCTGAAAGATAAACAGTAAGCATTCAGTAGAGATGTGTGATCTCTTTATTATTTTTGAATAAATCTAGGATGGAGTAAAAACAATCCCTTTCAGTTATCTGAATGCAAAGAATAAGTATTACCGTGAGCATTTCTTATATCTTAAGATCTTCCTCAAAGAAAATAAAAGGGAAAATGACAGGATAGGGCAGTGTAACTAAGCATTTGTTTTTTTTTAAATAAATCTGCAGTTTATTTGTTAAAAAAAGGCAAGAAATTAAAACATATAAAACATGTAAAAGGAGTTGCTAGAGTAAATCAATCATCTATAATGATTTTTGTGTTAATATGCAACAGGAGGAAAGCAAATGGAAACTGACATATGGAATAAATTTGTAAGCAGGTCACATTTGCAAACTTGATTCTATTGTTCTGTTCACTGTCTACATTCAAATCCAAATGCATTAAATTAGTATCTCTTTTCTAGTGACTGTGTCTCCATGACGTCAAAACACTACTCAGTTTAGTGAAAAACAATCAGTACAATCAGAAGAGAGTTATGAAGATTATATGGTCATCTCTCTGAATGTATAAATGTGTATTTATGTGTGAAAGAGACTTTGACTGAAATTTTTGAACATGACCTTCCAATCCCAGTCTAACTTTTAATCTGCATTTGGTGCATTCAATACTCACAAATAATTGATAATCTATAACTTTTGTGAATACAATTTCAAATTAATTGTTTTAGTCTTTGTTAACTGACAATTCAAACTTGCATTCTCCTCTGACTAGATTTACCAGCAAAAACATCAATTTGAAAAGAACTCATTCACTTTTTCTATCTGTTGATAATAGAGGATAGAAAATCTCAAGGAGTCAAAAACTTTAATGCTTTTAGAATTACTTCTTCCCATCATGCGCTTTTCTCCCTGAAGCAGCAGAGAAAATAAAAGTGCTTTTCAATCAATTTACCAATAGGTACACAGAGGTAACTTTGGAGTCAAAAGATGTCCACAATAATGTTGCCACTAAGATTATTCAAACACTGAGACAGCTGTTATAATTTTTTAAAAAACATTGTAAAGATCAATAATCCATTTTAATGTCATGTGTTTTTATTTATAAATTAGCAAAGTTAAGGAGTGGATGGTTTGCTTATACTTACATTACCACTCAGAACAAATTTCTATCCAATACTTTTTTTAAGAGAATTTAATTAATTCAGTTCCTGTCTTTTCCTTCTGTCAATTTTTCTTTACTATTTTCCTCCTTCAATATTTACTGTCACTTTGTCTTTTTCGTCAACAACCCATCTCTTAGCACATATATGAATATACATATATATTTGAATAGTCATGTATCATAGAATAATATAGAGAGTTTATTGCTTCACTTAAGAATGATTTTTAATATTTCGGAATGCATGCTTATTTCACTGCACCTAATAGTATACATCTTCATTTTAATTTTCCTTTTCCCAGAGATGGACACTTAGTTTTCACAATATTCTATTACTACCATCAATGCAGTAATGAACACACACACACACGTCATTATATTGATGCATGTTCTAATTTCTTCTTGGATATGTTTAGGATAGTATCAATGTAATACATTGAATGGCAATGTCTTTCAGTTTATCCAAGAGAATTTCATTTTATGCCAATTGTCCTAGGATAGTTATAGCATATTTCAGCTTGTGTGATAAATTATAAACTCATTCTAGACATGGGTGTGTGCATATTTAATTTAGCTAAGTATTTTCCAGATTATCTCTAACATTTTACACTTCTTGCAGAGCATGAGAATTCCTATTTCAACACATTCTACCAAGATTTAGCATTAGCTGACTTTCAGATTTTTGCAACTCTGATGGCTATAAGTGGTCCCTCTTTGCTATTTTAATTTGCGTTTTTTCATATTGTTACTGAGATTTGATTGTACTTTTATTTATTTAGTTTTAGCCTTTTGGGATTTTCCATTTGTGAATTAACTACTTATGGCCTATGCTTATCTTATTTTGAATGTTCTGTCTTTTTTATATTCTAAATATTAACCACTTTTCAGTATCTGTTAACATTGCATCATGTGATGTAATTTGACTCAAAAGCTGTAGTGTTAATGCATTCAATCACATCCATCAAAATTTTGACCTCTGGCTTCTTCATGTGGGGATATTATTTAAGAAGGCCCTACCCATTCCAGGGTCACAAAGTAATTTTCCTATAATTTAGTTTATTATTAAATTTAATATTTTTATACTATATGTACTACATAGTCAAATATTTTGTTCATCTAAAGTGTACTTTTCAGTAATATTGTGAGGTAGAGAATCAACTTTATTTTTTCTTTATATACTGATCCAGGTTTGCAAAACCAACTATGAAATAGCACATTTCCATATCAGCGTGTGGTGGCCCCTTTATAATATATTCATTCCTATGCATATGACACTGCTTTTGAACTTTTTATGTATTTTTTTGCCCTCTTTGTTCTTCATGTCCCAATGTCACATTGTTTTGTTTTGTTTTGTGCTTTGTCATGACTTTGTAGATTGTTATATTATATATTGTGGAGAATCTCTGCTCTTTTAACTTCTTATTTTTTTAACATAGTATTTATGTACACCTAGTTTTTCATATACATTCTATGAAACATTTTAACTGCATTGGAACTCCAGCTATTAGTGCCAGACATAAAATGAACGATGATCTTAGATTACATGACTTTGTTAAAGTCTCTTTTTAGAGCCAATAGTTTGCTTATTGAGTTTTGTTCAATTTTCTATGTAGCTAATTCCATCATATGATAATATAAGTTTTTTTCTTATAATTCTACTCTGTATTTCTTACATTGACCAAGATCTCCAATTTTGTAGCAAATAGAATAAGTGACAGCAGGAATTATTTTCATGTTTGAAATCTTAATGTGATTAAGTTTGAAAATTTTGAGGTCCCTTTGTTTACTTGTTTCAATATTATTTTTAAAGCTACAGATGAGTTTTTGTTTTATGTCATCTTTTATTGTGATGAGTCAATTTCTTTTTGATCACAATTATTATTTAAGGAATTGAACATTGAGGTTCTTAATTTCATTTAAGATAATATATATTTATTGGTTTAAACATATTAACCTTATGTTAACTTGCTTTATATTTTCTTAAATATATCAATTTTCTAAAAAATTAAAATTATCACACTTAATAGTGTCCCCATAATTTTCAAGTTGTGGCTTTATTATTCTATGCATATGTAAATAATTGATTTATATTTCTCATTTCCACTCTCTTTTTAATATTTTTCAAA
The DNA here is from genome assembly GCA_027257055.1 of Cephalopachus bancanus. Taxonomy (NCBI): domain Eukaryota; kingdom Metazoa; phylum Chordata; class Mammalia; order Primates; family Tarsiidae; genus Cephalopachus; species Cephalopachus bancanus. The sequence goes on from JAPVLO010001084.1 coordinate 182,137, forward strand.
TAATCTTCAATTTTTATAACCTTTCCTATCATTTAGTTTCACAGGTACCCAGCAATGCCGGTTCTTGAGAATACAGATTAGTATGTCAGATTGGTTATCCGTTTTACCCATTGTAACAAAGCTAATTCAATTTTCACTTGTCCATCTGCTTCTCAGTTTTTGAAATCATGTTGTTCTTCTCTATGTGTTATTTCTTTGTTTTATATCTTAAACGTTCCTTTATTTATTAAACAATTTTTAGCAGGTGTCAGGAGGATAAATAATTATATATTTGTTCAATAAGCTATTTTAACAAGAAAGTTCCTATCTTTATTTTTTTGCAAAGTTCTACCCCTTCAACTTCTGTCAGCATTATTTTTTTTCTCTCTTTCTTGGACTTTGAATATATTGATATTAAATCTTTCAATTTGATCCTCTATTTCTCTTACACATTCTTTTTATTTCTCATTTTTATCCCTTCCTTTTTTGCCTCTTGAGAAATATCCTTGAACTATTCTTCCATTTTCTGAGGTAATTTTAAAGACAGTTCTGTCTTTCATTCTGGAAGTTTAATTATGTATTTTCGTTATGTATGCTTCCTGTAAGGATTTTGAATGACAGTACTTTTGCTAAAGTTCATGTTGAAATGTTTTACCCACTCTGATGGTATTAAGAGGCTGGGCCTCTTGGGGAAGTAAGCCATGAGGGCTCTGCCTTCATAAATGGTATTATCATCGTTACACAAAATCTTGAGGTCGAAAAGAATACTCGCCTGCTCTTTCCATTTATTTTGTCATGTGAGGACACAGCATTGGTCTTCTCTAGAGAATACAACAACAAAGTATCATCAAGGAAGCAGAAAACAGTCCTCATCAGACATACAATCTGCTAGCACCTTGATCTTGCATTTCCAGTCTCCCACTGCAAGAAATAAATTTTTTTCTTTGTAAATGACCCAGACTCCAGTATTATGTTATAGCAGCACAAATGGACTAAGATAATTTCTTCCCCAAAACGTATTTCCTCTCTTTATTCTACTTTTGTGTGCTCAAATAATATTGATACCTCAATACATTTTAATAGTTTTCTTATGCAGTCTGTGTGTGTGTGTGTGTGTGTGTGCATGCGTGTGTGTGTGTGTGTGTGTGTAAATACAGGAGCAACTGTAGTTACATTCTGTTTTGTTGGTGTAATAAAATAATAAAAAATATAAATTTTCTAAATAGATAAGTTGCTTATGTCAAAACTGTCAATTTGGTATATTACTATATACCACACAATGGTTCAAGAAGTTCTATAGAACTCCTGTGAGATCAGTAAAAAGGAAGCAAATCCCAGCACACAGTAAATAATGGTAAAATTGCTACAAATCCAAAAAAATGAAAAAATGTTAAATTCAGAAGAGAGATGTTACCTTCAATGACATGCCAAATAAAATCCTAATTGACTTCTCAATAGAAACTATAGAATCCAGAAGACAATGAGATTGTATTTTCAAATTATTGAAAGAATTTTTCATTCAGCAAGAATAATATTAAAAAATTATGTAGGTATAAAGAAATTTTCAGATGAACAAAAACTAAGAAACTTGTCACTAGTGGAAAAAATCTAAAATAAGTATTAAAGGGTCTTCTTCAGAAAGAAAGCTGATGCTCCATTGTGGAAATCTGAAAATGTAGAAAACATTAGAAAGGTAGAAATTTCAATGTGTGAGTAAAAATTAAGTGCATTTTGGCCACATGAAAAATAATTTTGCTTCATTTGGGGATTTAAAATATAAATAGAATTAAAATACACAAAAACAAAATGGCAGAAATTTTATACATGAAGTTAAGATTTCTGAGGTTGTCATGTGATACAAAACGTAGTAAAATTTTTTAACATTTTGATGATTCCAGGATGCATGCTGTAATCTCTAGAGCTCAAAATAATTTTCAATTACTCTAAAATTACAAATATAATATGGAGGAAAGGAATGCAAAGCAAGAAAAAAGCATTAAAAAAGTAAAAATGGTAAAATTAAAAATATATAAGAAATTACATTAAAGGTAAAGGAATTGAATCGTCTAATTCGAATGTAAAGATTGTATCCGGTTAGATAAAAATACAATCATGAGTTGACCACCCCATTTCAACTTATTAATACCCAAGAGAGTAAAAGATCAGGCTTTTTAACTTTGTCTCCACTGATACTGCTTTCAGAGGGAGATGTGCCTCTTTTCTGTTAGATGAGGATGGAAATCCAGGTAAATCTCTTGATCTACACTGAGGCTACACTGTTAGGAAGGAGAAAGGGCACTTCATTACTATCACGAAGACTTTGAAATCTAGGTTCCCTATTTGGCCACTGCTGCTACTGTGGAGAGGAGGAGGAGTGTTCTGTTACCAGTGGACAAGAGAAGTTCTGGTTCAGCCTTTCCTGACACCTGGTAGGAAGGCGGAATGGCACCAGAGTAAGGGTGGAATTCCAGGCTTCATTCACAGTGGTATGCTGACACCACTCCAGTGGTGAGGTGAGAAAGGAGCCTTGGTACTGTTGAGTAGAGGGCGGAAGTCTAATCTCCCCAAGTGGCCTCCACTGATACCATGAGGTTAGTCTAGGAAAATTCCTTATCATTACTTCTATGTAGTGGTCGGAGACTAGACTCTCCATTCAAGTCCCTTCTGAAACTATGTTGGTAGGGAATAGAGGGGTACCTTGTCACTGTTGGGTAGATATGGAAGTTCGTGCTGGTAGGGGAAAAGTCTTGCTGTTTAGCTAAAGTAGGACAGTCATTATCAGAAAAGGTCTCTCCTTTCCAGGTCCATTGGTAAGAATGAGCAAGATTCTCTTGAGGTTTGTTTTATCGTCAGCATTCATTGGCATTTCTGGGTTGTGCACTTCTTCAGCACTTAGTTCGGAAAATATAAATGGCAAAAGGAAACTCGAAATATGTGCTGCTACCTCCTTTCACTTTTCAGAGTCTTCTTATGTGTGTTTTATATATAATACCTAGGACTTTTAGTTGCACATACTAGAAGGACTAGGGAAAAAATGTGTCTACTTCGGTTTTTTCTAAAACTGGAAGATTCTAAATTTTTGTTTCTTTTAACTTTCCATATTTATTTTTCCATTTTATTCAGAAAATAAGACCTGTGACATGTCTGTTTTGTAACATAGTAAAATTTATTTTTTTCTAGTTTTTGAGTACTTTTTTCAACTCCTGTTTGTACTTCCATTATTTCGTTTCTTATAGCTAATTCTATTTGTTACGATATATTTTAGTAAGCTTTGCAGTTTGCCTTTTTATTTCTTGGCTTTTCACATTTTTTGTCATTCATCTCAACATTTCTGACTACTTGCTCTTTAAATGAATATTATTAATTAATTCACAAACGCATGCTTTGCTTAAGCTATACAAATAATACAGAGGTATGTAAAGCAAAATAGAAATGTCCACTTTGTTACAACACCTACAAACATGTAAGCAGTTTTTTCCTGCTGTTTACATTTTAATAAAATATTAGGCTGATGTATAAGTTCATAGCGTTTGTTTTTGATATGGCAATACTGCAGTGTTGGGAGTTTGCTTATCATTTATCTTTGGAGAGCCAATGTTGCGTTTATGGCCACAACTTGCATTTTGTAAATCGGAAGAAAGTTAGTGCTATCTGTGCGCTAGAGATGGAGTGTCAAGTGGAAAAAAGGGGACACTTCTGACATATTCTTCTGTTTGAGTTTAACAGAGGAGTAAAGGCAGCAAAGGTGACTCAAAACAATTGTGGGAGCATGCATGGTAAGAAAAAGTTTTTGTTGTTTCAAAGAGGGCTACTTTTACCTGAGTGATTCCGAATGTTCAGGAGGACCATTGGACTTTGATAAGGACTAATGAAACACTTTAATCCATGATGATCCATGTCAGTGAACCCGAAAATTGGCAAACGTGATGAACTGTGACCAGTCAACAATCATGCAACATTTGCATTCCATGCGCAAGTAAACTTATGTTAACTTATGCATCAGCCCAATATAATACTTCTTTATGTTCTGCCATCTTTTTTAACTGTTAGACTGAGGAGATTCCTATATCAATATATACATATATATGCATCTATACATATACAACTTTTTAAAACTTCCATTTAGTAGTTCAAAGCAGCATGATTAATTACTTTTTATATTCTTGTTATTAACAATTACTAATCTTCTTCGCTAACACCTTTTGCATATATCTCTGAGATTAAGTTCAATATAGCACATATAAAAAGAAAAATCTATTGGTTTGTATAAATGAGAAGTCCAAAGGTGTTATTGACATCAGGCGTGGTAGGATCCAGTGTCTTAGGCAATCTTTTTGTTTATTATTCATGATGTTCTGTTTATTTTTTAACTTAATTTAATTTTAAAGTTGTGGGGTACAAGTCAGGATTGTGTGCATAAGTGATTTAGGTACGGGTGGAGTTTTGGGCCTCCCATTGGACCTTACTTTGTCTGGATTAGGATCAGGCACCCATATGTATGTTATGTGCCCCCGCTTCCCCTCGCAGTATTTTTTATAGTATTCTGATAGGTGTTCAGGGTCCACTTATGAGTGAGAACATGTGGTACTTAGTTCTTTGTTTTTGTGATACATCACTGAGCATGATAGACTCCATATCCATCCAAGTTGCTGCAAGCTAGGTCTTCACTTATCAGTGTTCTCATCTGTCTGTTATTCCATTACCAAAGAGAGGCTGGGAAAGATAGACCTTCAAAGCCCAATTCCTTTTATTCTCATCACTCTATCAATAAAAATATACAAAATTTCATGGAAGGACTTTAGGCCACTTTAACATGACTATATGCCACTTTGTGTCGGGAGGTATAGGCTTCCATCCATCCCTGACATCCCTACCAGTACCACATGGACTGAGAAAGAAGTGCATTCGTTAAGTTTGAGTCATTAATAGATGAAAGTCCAAAACAGTAAATCAGCAGAGTATTTCTGTGAAATTGATTGCTTGAAGTGAAAATGCTGATAAGTGATTTTCACATTTCAAATTCTGATGGATTCTGTCAATTCACCTTCCCAAAATGTTTTATCCATTTATAGTCCCATCAATAATGCAAAGAGCATATGTTTTTCCATATCTTCACAAACATTGCACATGCTTAATCTTTTAAACGTATGCCGGTCTACTGAATAAGTTGCTATGACTTTGTTGTTTAAATTCATTTTTCTAATTAAAGGTGATATTCAACATAGCTTGAATAACACTGCCACATTTCTACTTCTGTGCTTTATTTATTTTTGCTATTTCTATGTTTATACTTGCAATGATTATTTTTATAATTTCTTTTTAAAAATATGCAAACCAGATGTATTTTTTCAAATTCAGTTCATTCACTTTAGGAATTTACTTTTAGAGATTTGCTCTTCATCTAAATTTCTATGAAAAAGCTATTTTTTTGTATGTCTCTTGTTATATTTTCCTTCTTATATTGCTCATCCTTGAGTAAGAGAGGATTTATACAGATCTAGTATACACTGCCATATTTTGCTCATAGAATCTCACTCACAGGTCTAAAACTGAATAGCGAGTTTCCAATAGAGAGTGGATTTACAGATAATGTGTCCTGCTGGGTTATGGTGAGCTTTTTTCCTCTTCCAGATATTTTGTTCCATCTTTGAGAAATGGAATACATGAAAATAAAATTTCCTCGATGCACTGTAATCAGAAATCTTCCTATCTTTCTCTTGTCTCCAATGCTTTACTTGTGCGAACTGTATCTCCTAGGCTACAATGCATGATGTGAAGTGATTTTTCCTCTACTTGCTTGTGTATTTACAAAAAAAGTTTGTATGAATCCACACTTCTTGATATAAAAGCCATATGTTGTTCATTCTTTGCTAGACCACCCTTGAATATTGTTATTCCTCCTAAAACATGACTGCTATGCACTTAAAGTAATTTAACAAGCATATAACCAATACCATGTTGATATACCTTCCACATGTAAATACATTCTCATAGTCAATATAAATATATTCTCAACATGTATGTAGAGGCAAGTCTGAACATTGCAGACAATATGAGAGAAGGAATATCATGAAAGCAAAATTCAGTTTCTTCTCTGTTGTCCTCAGTAATTCTTTCCAATCTCCCAACCTTTATGATTCACTCATCTAAACAAAAGCCCTGTCATCAACTGAAATCAGCTTTCCCCAAACCAGTTAATTAACTATCATTTGTTCTTTTAACTTGCCGCTTGAAGGAGGATTACTTGTTCTCAACCACTAACCTATATATCCTGTCAAAATATTCTGCCTAACAGGTGGTCACTGTAAAAGACAGCCAAAAGTGATTTTTAAAAACATATTTTATTCAGGGCTATTGCAAAAGGGAAAAAGCAATTTCAGTATACAACTGTGTTCAACTTCAAATGAGTGAGAATGTATAGCCAATAGGATAGAAACCAGTGAATGGTAAATTAGTAAGAGGAAGCAACAATGATAAAGGGAGATTCTGGCTGAAGGACCCTAACAGCATTCTTGCTGAAGACAGGCCACAGTGATCAGACATCTCTTGAGGGATGGTAGAGGATAGGAACCTAGTCAATTATTGAATGTGGTGATTCTTGCTAAGCTAACTTAGCAAGGTTCTTGATAAAACTGGATTTTACGAGGAAATGCACAGATGGGCCTAGGAAAAGGTTAGAAACCTGACTAAAGTTTAGTCAAGCAAAGAATCTTTGCCAACAGAAAAGTTAAATTTTCTCCATATTCTTAAATATTCAGCAATGTTTGAGTGATACTAAGTACTGTCATAACAGAAAGTCATTCTTAGGTATTTTATCCCACAGTTCATATTTGCATAACAAGCAATAAAAAATTAAGGTAAGCCAGGAGGAGTAATTAGTACTTGCAATGTTAGCATTAGTTCGCCTTACAAGTGATGTAAAAAGAGTAGCAGGTAATATTTTTTCCAAATGAAGTTGCATGTGAAATTTCATATATGTTATGCAGTTAAAAGAAGTTTCCTGTTATAATTCGGGGTGGGGCAAGTTCAGGTATTTGTTAAATTTTCACTCTCTCCTTACTCAAAATCATTGAAATACTGTATTTCAGTTTAGATAATTTTATTCAAAGTATTTTTTTAACATCTTTATTCCCATAAGAAAATGTTAGCTGTCCTCCCTGTTTTCAGTCCCTCTCCATTTTGCCAAACTTATAAATTCTCAGAGACTACCTTTCCAAAGGACAGTGTTTGTCCCTTTTACCCAATCCTTAAATAGCTCCATATTTTCTATAAAATTGAACACAAAATCCCCAATGCTTCATCAAAGATTTTCAAAATTAATTTTCAAATTCTCAGCCAGGTCGACTCCATGTTGTTAGCTGAAACTCTTCCTGTATTTTACTATGTCCACATTTTTGCTACTGCAGTATATACTGATTGAAATGCCATTCTTTTTGACCCAACTCGTTATATTATGTCTAATGGGTCTTTGAAGGCATACATTAAATGGTATGAACTCTGAAATCTTTTCTTTTGTTTTTCTTCCCAAAGTGAACATAATCACGTCTTCAAATTCCTTCTAGTGGATACCTACTGTTTTCCCTACCCATGTTTCCTTCAAACCCCCATTTATGGGAAGTCATTTTTCCTCATTTGACTATAGTCTATCTTGACAATAAATGTTCTGGCCTGGTCAGTCAGAACATGATATAATCAAGATGGTAGCAATTATGTCTTGTGTGGTACATGAATGAATTTGTCTTAAGATTAAATTTGGGGATAAATATTGGAAAAGAAATTCCGTCTTTCTATTCAGGTTTTTGAGATAACCTAATGTCAGGATAGTGGCCTGATCTTACTAGCAGTCATATTGTCACCCAGAGGAAGTTGAAAGCCTACGATGGAAGTAAAAAGAACTAGCACAGAAGAAAGTAGATCTTGGGACTGGAGATGCAAGAACAAGTACTGATAATATCATATGGCTTCAGTCATTTCTAAAGTCAGCAATATCTCTAAATGTTCAGGTCTGTACATCACTAAATTTTGATTTATGCTTAATTCATTTTGGTTGGTTTTCTGTCACTAGCAAATGATAGAGTACTCAATGATTTTCTCATATGGTATTTAAATCATGTTTGTTTCTTTGGCCCTTAATGGAATTCTAATGTGTATTATGACTAAATTTGCATGTATTTCTTCTTCTATCCCCTCATATGTCTCCCTTCTCAACTTAGCCTTTCTTAAGCTATGCAACTTCTTATAGGACATTATTCAAATTTTTCTCCATCAAATCTTACAAACTTCCTAAAACAGAGAAGATAATTAGTACCTGAATTAAAATGAAATTGTAGCTAATCCATATGTCTCTTAGCATGTGAAGACAAACTAAAATAGCAAACCTACTCTTAAGTGAAGTGTTTTCATTAGAATAAAAGGCATATGGATGCCAAGAGCCCCATTTTTCTAGCAATTGTCCATGCAAAGAAGAAAAATGTATTATTTCTATGACCATGAAAGTTAATTTATTTTTAGAGTTTTAAAGATTTTTTGGCAAATGTATTTAGATTCAACTTCAAAACTAAGACCTAGTAGAAAATTCTCTGTATTTTTTAGAAGCAATCCTGGACATTCACTTATGAATTTTCCACATATTTAAGGAAAGCAAAATTAAAGTCAGCTACCTCTTGGTGCTTTTGTCCTATAAAATTGATGCTTATTTCAAAATAACAATAGATTAAACAAGGAATTGAAGTAATTTCGTAAAAAGAAAAAGAAAAAGAAAAAGAATGACTCTCCCTGCTGGCAGATTCAGAGAGGCCATAGGCATTTTTCAGTTAAAAATGTGTAAGAAAAGAATTAATCATATTTTGTCTATTTCTTTATCTATTATTAAAATATCAAAAAGCAATTAAGAGGAAATAATTTAATAGACTAACTCTTCAAAAAGAACAAATTTCTTAATTTTTTAGTAAAAGGTTAATGAGACCCTGACACTACACTTATAAAAAATTAAGCAATTTTGGATCATTGAAAAAAATAACTCCCTATAGTTTGTGGCAGTCTAATGATTCTGCTTGCTATATACATATTTAAATACAGATGTCTGGATGCATGTGACCTGCATTGTTAATAAATAATGTAAATACTTCATATCTCTAAAGATTTTTTGAGAGGAAAATAAAGATGCCATTTAAAATTCTTCTATTATGATATTTCGAGTGGATTCCATTCAAACATATTGAATAGGATCATGGAATTGAAGCAAAACAAAGTGGTCAGCAAAAGAAAGAATTGGTTTTTTTTTTCTCTGTAGCCCTTGCTTTTTGCTAATTCCACACTTCACAAGGCATGTGATTTTATTTCAGTCAGAGGGGGACTATCAAGAAATTAGCCAGCAGAAAGTGTCTATGAAAGTAACAAGAGGCAATTCTTTACTTTGTAAACCATAGGAAAATAATGTTTCATAGAACTATGGCAAGAATTCAGCAGAGAAAGCCTTTGTGTTTACAATATAGTTGCAATAACTTTGAGCTTTATTATAGCTATAATATTGCACTTATTCTACATCTGCTATTTTATTATAAATTCTTGGACTATTACATGAAAATTCAACTAAAGTCCTATAATGAAGAACCTATTGGATATTCAAGGTATTTTCATTCTTTAAATTAATTGAGATGGGAACATTAATATCAATTCTAAACCTAGAGTGTATATTCTTTTGCTTATTGTAAGTCAATAGCAACGAATAGAAATAAAGTATCAACATGTTGCCAGTGGGGGAAAATGCTTAACATATAAGATTTCTCAATGTTATGGTTTTGATACATTATTTATAAAACTTGTTAATTTTTGTTTGAAATGATCATATAATGTTAGTATGAATGCAGAAGAGAAATAGCCATGTTATTCCTTGGAGGTTACCTCTGGGGAACTGGGAAAGTAGGTCTATGAGGATTTCAATTAAGAACCATTTATAGTGCAGTATATTATACCAACGACTTAACTCATATATACCTAGAAGACATTAACACTGACCTAACTAACTTTTATATTTCACCTTTTGAAAAACAAACACATTAACAGTGTTTATTTCTCAAAGCTAAGGTTTTAGAGTCCAAAGCTACAGAAAAATATGTAACAAACAGTAATCACTTGGTTTGGTGATTTTAGTTTAGACTACTTCACAAGAGGCATCACAATTTCTGTACAGGAACTCTTGGTCTTAGAAATTGGCTTGCTTGAGGAGTATCTAAGTACTTTTATTTATCCCATGTGAATCCCAGTATGTTAGTACTCAATCAAACTCAGGAATTTTAATCACCATTTGTTTTGAGAACTTCTCATTTTTTTAAGTAATAAAACACATGTGTCTTATCAGTGATGAAGCAAAAGTGCCACTTTAAAATTTAGAATTAAAAAATTCTGTTAGCGTTCAGAATATAAATGTATAAAGTATAAAAATCACATTTTGTAACTGAATATTTTGTGATATTTTATTCACAATCACATGTATTTCCACATGCACACAATGCACATAATTATGTGTTAGTATGCACTATGTATATGTACAATTTATAACCAAACATATATTTAATATATTTATTAATGAAACCTGCATGTCCCAGAGGTAAGTATGGTGAGCCAGTATGTAAGCTAATCATTTTCTTTTCATTGTTTTTTTTTTCTTTTGGGTCAGAGTCTCACTGTGTTGCCCAGGCTGGAGTGCAGTGACAAGCTCACAGCCACCACAGCCTCGACCTGCTGGGTTCAGTTGACCCTTCTGCCTCAGCCTTCCAAGTGGCTGGAACTACAGGCACATACTACCACACTCAGCTAATTCTTTGATTTATTGTAGAGATGAGGTTGCTCCAAATTGCCCGGGCTGGTCTTGAACTGGTGGGCTCAGGCAATCCTCTCACCTCAGGCTCCCAAAGTGCTGGGATTATAGACGTGAGCCACTGTGCCCGGCTTTCATTGCTTTTTAATTTCTCTTTTAAATATTTCACATTTACTTACTATCGAACATATATTTGTGGGAGATTCTCTAATTTACAGAAATGATAAATGGTACTTTGAAAGATTGATGTGTGAAAATAGCTACTTGAAATTTTTTCCCATATTTCTCATGACGGAGCCAAGTTCAAATTTTCTCACATTCTTATAATGACAATGCAGTTTTTGTGAATGTGAAATTTTGTTATGGACAAAATCATAATTTTAAAAATTTTCTTTCAGGACAAAACATTCTCACTTCTTCTGTTTCTTTTTGTGAGATGATTGTTACAAAATTTTAAATTAAAGGAAATCATCTGATGTGTTTATCACTTTATTACTGAGTAATGCAGACCTATAAAGATGGTTGCAGCCTTTGAAAGTAGCAAAAGTTCAATGTGAAAATCATTCTAAAACTATAAAAAAGTATCTATACACAATTTGTAAGATATTATCATCTCTCAATTTAAACATAATTTATAGAAGGGGTGAAAGAGGAAAAAAGTCTGAAACTTTTATTTTAAACCAAAGAAATTATCAGTAAAAGAAGGAGAATCCATCAAATGCAAGAAATTTTGCATGTTAATTTTCTTCTACAAAAACCTTCCACAAATCTCAGAAATACATAAACTGTGTATGAAAAATTTTAAGAATGGATGTGACAAACTCACTTTGATAGATCATATAGTTCCAGTATGGAATATTGATGATGGGAAGTTCTTTCTAATATTAAACCAAAATCAGTCCATTAACAGTTTCTGCTCAGTTTTCAATTTCTCCTTTTGTAGACAATTGTTTTACTCAGTCTGGATATAGGTGGCTGACTTTGACATGTGCCCCAGGTTGTAAATTTAACTCTAAAAATGTGGCACACAATTTTAGCACTGGGAATGACTGTTGATGAGGAAAAAAAAATTATCTTTTGTGTTTTCAATTTTTAATTTGTGGTAATACATTTTAAAATATATATATTTAAAATACTTTGGCCATTTCACATTTGTTTCATATTTAGTTAAACAAAATTTAATTAAAAAGAAAATAACAGGCCAGACATGTTGGCTCAAGCCTTTAATTCCAGCACTTTAGGAAGCTGAAGCAAGAGGATTGCCTGAGCCTGCAGGTTTGAGACCAGTCTGGGAAACATGGTGAGATTTTATCTCTGCATAAATCAAAAAATTAGTCAGACATGGTAGTGTGCACTTATAGTTCAGGCTACTTGGAAGACTGAGGCAGAAGGATTGCTGGAGCCCAGCAGGTGGATGCTGGGATGTTTATAAGCATGCCACTGTACTCCATTCTGGCCGACAGAGTGAGACTCTGTCTCAAAAACAAAAAAAACAAAAAGAAAGAAAAGATCATTATTATTTTTAAATAAAATATTAAAATAAAAATTGAAATTAGTTAGATTTATTGAATTACTTAAAAAATTCAAGAATAACTGTGTGTGTTTGTTTTCTATGCCCTGACTTTTTAAATGCTTTTAATTTATTATTTCCATAAGTAATTTTTCAGGGTTATTTGTTAATATAAAGGGACCTTGAAAATCAAAGACAGCACAAACAAGTGGAAAAATATCCCATGCTAATGGATTGGAAGAATCAACATTGTGAAGATGTTCACCTTACCTAAGGCAATCTACAGATTTAATGCAATACCCATCAAATTACTAGCAACATTCTTCTCAGACTAGAAAAAAACAATACAGGAATTCATCTGCAAACACAAATGACCATGAATAGCTAGAACAATCCTCAGCAAAAAAAAAAAAAAAAAAAAAAACAGAACAGGGGGTATCACATCATAGGATTTCAAACTTTACTATAAAACTACAATAATCAAAACAGCTTGGTATTGGTACAGGAACAGGCATATAGACCAATAGAATAGAATTGAGATTCCAGAAGCAAAATCTCAATTTCTCAACCAACTCATCTTCGACAAAGCCTCCACTTACCACTGGGGAGAAGAGAACCTATTCAGTAAATGGTGCTGGGAAAACTGGCTGACCACATGCAGCAGACTCAAACAAGACCCCCTATCTATCCCCATACACAAAAATTAACTCTAAATGGATCAGAGACCTAAATGTAAAACCTCAAACCATAAGAACCTTAGAAAATGTAGGACACGCCCTTATGGAAATTGGAACTGGCATCCAATTCCTGAACAAAACCCAAAACCCACAGGCCATAAGAGATAAGATAGACAAGTGGGACCTCATTAAACTGACAAGTTTCTGCAAAGCCAAAGAAACCATCAAGAGAGCAGGGAGACAGCCCACAGACTGGGAAAAAGTATTTGCCAACTCCATGTCTGACAAAGGCCTAACATCCTGGATCTACAAGGAACTCAAACGTGCTGAAAAGAAAAAAACCAAACGACCCCATTATAAAGTGGGCAAAAATAATGAACAGACACTTCTCAAAAGAAGACATACGAGCAGCCAACAGACATATGAAGAAATGTTCAACTTCACTAATCATCAAGGAGATGCAAATTAAAACTACACTGAGATACCACCTAACTCCAGTCAGAATGACCATTATCAATAACTCAAAAAATAACAGATGCTGGTGAGAATGTAGTGAAAAGGGAACACTTCTACACTCTTGGTGGGAGTGTAAACTAGTGCAACCTCTGTGGAAATCAGTGTGACAATTCCTAAAAAGCTCTAAAAATCGACCTCCCATATGACCCCGTAATCCCCCTACTGGGAATATTCCCTGAAGAACTCAGATCACTCTATAAAAAAGATACCTGCACATGTATGTTTATTGCAGCGTTGTTCACAATACCAAGAACCTGGAACTAACCATGCTGTCCAGCAAAAGAGGATTGGATTTTAAAATGTGGTACATACACATGATGGAATACTATGCAGCTATAAAAAACAACAAAATCATGAATTTCGCAGCAACCTGGATGGAACTAGAGTCTATAATACTGAGTGATCTCTCACAGAAACAAATATCTGAGTATCACATGTTCTCACTTGAAAGTGGACCTTGAACATCTATCGTAATACTACAAGAAAAGGATTGACTTCCGGCAAGATGGAAACGGGGTAGCTCGGTCTGTAAGACTCTCCACTGAAGAGATCACAAAGAGACTCTGGTTCTCTCCCCAGAGGCTGTAGATCCCATCGTCGGCAGCCTGCTCTTCACTCAGAGCTAGGCCGTAGACCTCTCTGAGGCATCACCGCAGTCCGGGCTGCTACTGTGGCTGCCGCTGCTGCCGCTGCCGCCATGACTGGCAGCCATTTCACATCGCACCACAAGTGCCTGAGGTGAGCCGCCGCTGCCACCGCAGTCACCGCCGCCACTGCCACTGCCTCCGAGGCAGCCATTACACATTGCTCCACCTGTGCCTGAGGCCAGGTGCCTTCGCTACTGCTGCCACCACCCCAAACCAGCCATTCCACATTGGACCGTCAGTGCCTGAGGTGAGCCACAGCCATCAATACAAAGCAGCCATTACACATTGCACAGCCCCATGCCTGAGGCAATCCACGACTTCAGACCTTGAAGCCCCTGCGAGCAAGAACTGCTGAGGTCTACTACCACTGGACGTCCTACCAGGCTGTGGGTTTCCTCCTGTGTACGTCCATGCAACATCTCCCTCCCCTTAGGGGCAGACGAGCAGCTGTGCTAAAAGACCATCTGGAGTAAGGGATAACACCCCTTGCTGGCGATTCAAGGTAACAACACCGAAAGGGGAAAAATGGAAGCCTGACAGACAGGTCAGATCTGAGTAGTGAACGGGGCAGTGGGGAACTGAGTGATGATCTGAACTGCCCTTCACAGCAGGCCAGGGGCAACTGATCCTAACCTTGAACAAACATACTAGCTTGAAAAGATAGCTAGAAATCAGAGCTGAAAGGACTTTTGACTTAAATGAAAAGTCTCAGAGTGTGCTTGATTGGTTCTGTTAGTCTACTGACTTAATTCTATTCCTTCTGTTTTATTCTCCCCTTGTTTTCCTCCTTCTTTTCCCTTCTTTTGTTTTCTTCTCTCTGTAAACCATATCTTTGTGTAGAGGAATAGCACACCAAAAAGGAGGTTGGTAAACTTGGATGTTAGCAACATTGTATGTTTTAGTTTTTTTTTGTATGGGAGTTGGTTTAGTTTGTAGGCGTGGTCTATTGTTTTTATATGTTTCACTTTTTGTCTCTCTCTCCATTTGTTGGTTCACTCCTCTGTTTTCATCCTTACTCCTCTCTCTCTCCACCCCCCTCTCCCCCCCACTGCCTGCTCCATTCTCTTCCCTCTGCTAACCACATTTTATTTTCAGGGAGTAAACCTACAACCCCACTGCATGGACAGATTCCAAGGCAGTGGGAAGTGGATTTCAGATTATTCATACACCTGTCAGTGGATACCAGGACCTGCAGATAGATTTTGAATCACAGCTCTCTCCTTAAGTAAATCTCAAAACTCCAAAAAGGACCACCCCCCAACCTACACTGCAACTCCAGAATTGAACAAAGTAAGAGGACATACATAAACAAGAATAGGAGATTGAACAAACAGAAGTAAAAACAACCCCTCCACACCTGAATAATAAAATTAAAGAAGACAGTGACGTGGAGGGGAGGAAAAAGTAGGGAAGGGGGAAAACTGCACAAATGAAGAAAAACTAAAAGAAGAATATAGGTCTCACACAGACCCCTGGGAGATCAGACACTGGGAAAACAGATTCCAGAAAACAAACAATGAAGAGTCCCCAGAATGACTGGTCATATGTAACAAACCCAGACATCAAGACATTAATAGAGAGAATTTTAAAAATTGAGGAGAGACAAGAGGAAAACAGGAAGGAGCTGATGTCAGAAATAACAGCAGTAAAGAATACTGTGATGGAAATAAATAACAAACTAATAAGCATGGAAAGCAGAATTAGCCAAGCAGAAGAAAGAATCTCAAAGCTCGAAAACCAAAACACAGAACTAACCCAAACTGTCAAAATCATAGAAAAGAAGCTCAAAAAGATGGAACAAAACCTTCAAGAGATGAATGACCACTTCAAGAGACCGAACCTAAGTGTAATTGGCCTTCCTGAGGCAGAGAGAGAAACAGAGGTCACACTGGAACAAACATTTCATGAAATCATTGAAGAAAATTTCCCTCATCTCATCAAGGATGAAAAAATTCAAACACAAGAGATTCAGAGAACCCCTGCAAGACAACAAATTAGAAGACCAACTCCCAGACATATAATAATTCGCCTAAACAAAGTAGGTATAAGAGAAAAAATCCTAAAGGCTGCAAGAGAAAAAGGTCCGACTACCTACCAGGAAGGACCAATTAGAATAGCAGCAGATTTATTGACAGAAACCCTCCAGGCTAGAAGAGCTTGGAGCCTTATCTTCAAAGTCCTAAAAGATAAACAATTTCAGCTGACAATAACCTACCCAGCCAAGCTAAACTTCATCAGTGAGGGAGAATTGAAATCTTTCCCAGATATCCAATCCCTAAGAACCTACACTGCCACCAGGCCACCACTACAAGAAACACTTAAGAAAGTATTGAACACAGAAGAAAAGGAAAAAAGAACAACAACGTTCTTCACAAGTGCAGGCAAAAGATTAAAAACACACATGATCCAACTCTAAAACCAAAAGAAAGACAACACACAAACAGGAAGAAAAATAACTCTGTAAGAACATTACGATAGGGATCAACTCTCACACCTCAATAATTAGTTTTTAATGTGAGTGGACTAAATGCACCACTGAAAAGACATAGAATGGCAAAATGAATAAAACATCACTAGGTAACAATTATTGCCTTCAAGAGACTCACCTCACTAGAAAGGACACTCACAGACTCAAAGTAAGAGGATGGGAAACAAATTTTCAGGTGAATAGAACACAAAAGAAAGAAGGAGTCACAATCTTAATCTCAGACAAAATACCCTTTAAGCAATCAAAAATTTAAAAAGATACAGAAGGCCATGACATAATGATAAAAGGTTCAATCCGTCAACAAGAAATATCCATCCTAAACATATATGCACCGAACATACGAGCACCAATTTTCATAAAGCAGCTCCTAGGTAAACTAAAAGAAGATATTGACTCCAATACCATTATAGCTGGGGACTTTAATATCCCACTCCCAACCCTAGACAGATCATCAGGACAAAAAATCAGCAATGAGATCCAAAACTTCAATGTGACTCTTGATCAAATGGACTTAATTGATACCTACAGAACCCTCCATCCAAAGACCACAGAATACACACTCTACTCATCACCATATGGAATGTACTCTAAGATCGACCACATACTTGGCCATAAGTCAAGCATAAGCAAGTTTAAAAGGACTGAAATTTTACCATGCACCTTCTTGGACCACAGTGGAATAAAAATAAGCATTAACACCAACAAGGTCCCCCCCAAACCAACAAAGACATGGACACTAAACAGCATGATGCTAAACAACTCCTGGATCAATGATAAAATCAAAACAGAGATCAAAAGATACCTGGAAACAAATGAAAATGAAGAAACATCTTACCAAAATCTCTGGGACGCCATGAAAGCTGTAGTAAGAGGGGAATTTGTATCCCTACAAACACACATGAAGAAAATGGAAGGATCACAAATTAACAGCCTAAGAAGTCACCTAAGGAAACTGGAAAAGCAAGATCACAAAAACCCTAATTTCAGTAGAAGAATCCAAAATGAAAGCCCAAATCCAGGACATAGAAGACAAAAACATAATACAAAAAACTCAATGAAACAAAAAGCTGGTTCTTCAAAAGGATAAACAAGACTGATGGTCCCCTAGCTAGACTGACCAAGAAAAAGAGAGAAAAAGCTCAAATAAACACAATCAGAAACACAAAAGATGAAGTCACATCTGATCCTGAAGAAATACAAAAGATCATTAGAGACTACTATGTACACTTGTGTGGAAACAAACTTGAAAACCTTTCTGAAATGGAGGACTTTCTGTCCTCACACAACCTGCCTAGGTTGAAACAAGAAGAAATTGAGGCTCTAAATAGACCAATAACAATCAAGGAAATTGACCAAGTAATAAGAAAACTACCTACAAAAAAAAAAGCCCTGGTCCAGATGGCTTTCCAGCAGAATTCTACAAGACATTTAAGGAGGAGCTTATACCAATCCTACTGAAAGTATTCCAGGTGATTGAGAAAGATGGAACTCTCCCCAAATCATTTTACGATGCCAACATCACATTAATACCCAAGCCAGGTAAAGACCCAACAAAGAAAGAGAACTACAGGCCAATATCTTTGATGAACATAGATGCTAAAATTCTCAACAAGATCCTAGTGAACTGGATTCAACAACACGTCTCAAAAATCATCCATCATGACCAAGTAGGCTTCATCCCTGGGATGCAAGGCTGGTTCAACATTTGTAAAACCATAAATGTAATTAAATACATCAACAGATTTCAAAACAAAAACCACATGATTATATCATTAGATGCAGAAAAAGCTTTTGATAAAATCTAGCATCCCTTCTTGATAAAAACCCTTGAACACCTAGGCATACAGGGAACATAACTCAAAATAGTAAAAGCCATCTACGAGAAACCCACAACCAGCATACTCCTAAATGGACAAAAACTGGAACCATTTTCCCTGAAAACTGGAACAAGACAAGGATGCCCACTCTCACCCCTCCTGTTCAATATAGTTTTGGAAGTCCTGGCAAGAGCAATCAGAGAAGAGAAGGCAATCAGGGATATTCAAATAGGAAAAGAGGAAGTCAAGCTATCTCTCTTTGCAGATGACATAATCATGTAACTTGAAAACCCAAGAGAATCAAAAACCTCCTTACACTGATAAAGTACTTTGGCAAAGTCTCAGGATATAAAATAAATGTTCAAAAGACAATCGCATTTTTTATACCAATAATAAACCAACAGAAACTCATATAAAAACCAAAATCCCATTCACAATAGCCAGAAAAAAGATGAAATACCTTGGCATCTTCCTAACCAGAAACGTGAAAGACCTTTACAATGACAACTACAAAACTCTGCCCAAAGAAATCAAAGATGACACGAACAAGTGGAAAAATATTCTATATCATGGATTGGAAGAATCAACATTGTGAAGATGTCCATCTTACCTAAGGCAATCTACAGATTTAATGCAATACCCATCAAATTACCAGCAACATTCTTCTCAGACCTAGAAAAAACAACAGAGGAATTCATATGGAAACACAAACGTCCAAGAATAGCCAGAACAATCCTCAGCAAAAAAAAAAAAACAAAGCAGGTGGTATCACATTACCAGAGTTCAAACTTTACTATAAAGCTACAATAATCAAAACAGCTTGGTATTGGTACAGAAACAGGCATATAGACCAATGGAATAGAATTGAGATTCCAGAAGCAAAACCTCAATTTCTCAACCAACTCATCTTTGACAAAGCCTCCACCACCTACCACTGGGGAGAGGAGAACCTATTCAGTAAATGGTGCTGGGAAAACTGGCTAACCAAATGAAGAAGATTGAAACAGGACCCTCATCTATCCCCATACACAAAAATTAACTCTAAATGGATCAGAGACCTAAATGTAAAACCTCAAACCATAAGAACCTTAGAAAATGAAGTACATACCCTCATGGAAATTGGAACTGGCATCCAATTCCTAAAGAAAACATGAAACCCACTGGCCATAAGAGATAGAATAGACAAGTGGGACCTCATTAAACTGACAAGCTTCTGCAAAGCCAAAGAAACCATCATGAGAGCAGAGAGACAGCCTACAGACTGGGAAAAAGCATTTGCCAACTCCAGGTCTGACAAAGGCTTAACATCTTGGATCTACAAGGAACTCAAACGTGCTGAAAAGAAAAAAACAAGCAACCCCATTATAAAATGGGCAATAGATATGAACAGACACTTCTCAAAGGAAGACATCCGAGCAGCCAACAAACACATGAAAAAATGTTCAACCTCACTAATCATCAGGGAGATGCAAATCAAAACCACACTGAGATACCACCTAACTCCAGTCAGAATGGCAACTATCAATAACTCCAAAAATAACAGGTGCTGGAGAGGGTGTGGCGAAAAGGGAACATTTCTACACTGTTGGTGGGAGTGCAAACTAGTGCACCCTCTGTGGAAAACAGTATGGCGATTCTGAAAAGCTCTAAATATTGACCTCCCATGTGACCCCGCAATCCCCCTACTGGGAATATACACTGAAGAACACAAATAACTCTATACAAAAGATACCTGCACACGTATGTTTATTGCAGCGTTGTTCACAATAGCAAGAACCTGGAAACAACTATGCTGCCCATCAAAAGAGGACTAGATTTTAAAAATGTGGTACATATACACAATGGAATACTACGCAGCCATAAAAAAGAACAAAATCATGAATTTCGCAGCAACCTGGATGGAACTAGAGTCTATAATACTGAGTGATCTCTCACAGAAACAAAGATCTGAGTATCACATGTTCTCACTCATATAGTGAACCTTGAACATCCAATGTAATACTATAAGAAAATGAATGACAGTGGTGGGAAACTATGGGGGTGGGAGGGGAAGGGAGATGGGATTAACAGTAGTAAATATCTGTCTGGGGACGGGGAGACACCTCTTATCAACAAGTGCCTGAACGGTGCATATTTGTATACCTAACCCTTAACTATACCCCACAATATCATTTTAAAAAAATTGATTAAAATTAAAAATGAAAAAAAAACATGAGGCAGAAGGTTCAAAAAATTGAATTTCATGCATAATTGTGGTGCTCATTACAGTTGATAATTACTATTACAAAACATTAAATGTAACATGCGAATAATTGGGAGACTGAATGGGTTAATAAAATTACTCTTGGAATGTAAAAAAAAAAGAAAAAAGAAAAGGATTGACAGTGGTGGGAATCTATGGGGGAAGGGACAGGGAGGGCAAGAGTGGTGGGATTAGCAGTAGTCAACATCTTCTGGGGATGGGGGGATACCCCTTATCAACAAGGGTGCCTGAACAATGCATATTTGCATACCTAACCCTTAACTATACCCCACAATTTGAAAATAAAAAATATGTTAAAAAAAGGGACTTTGAAACATTGCAAAGGAAATGGTACAATTACAAAATATAAACATAAATGATGATAACTTACTGTAATGTATTACCAAATTATATCAACATATTTGAATTTTATTTTAAATTATAAATTCACCAAAAGTTGTCAATTGAAAGGATTGAAAAATTAATTTGATCAAAATATCAGTGTTTAACTATGAACTTACAGTAAATACAAAACATTCCTTTTATTGACATAAATGGCCTCATAAATGGAAAGTAATCTATTTAGGTAGATCATTCTAGAGTTTTTAAAACAAAATAATTTTATTAGTTGCTGATGCTTACCAAAATAAAATCTACTACTATAAAATTTGTGTAATTTCTCTTTTCAGTGTTTTGAATTACATTTCATTTTGTGTACAGTGATTTTGTATTGCCATATTATAAGTATTTTCTTTCTTTTTAAAAATCTCATGACTCTAATTTGTAAGATTGCTTATAAATATATGAAATTGTTGTGTACAAATAAGTCTGAGAGGGAAAAAGGCAATCTAGATTTAGAATGGTCTGAAATGAAGTTAAAATTGAGGTATAATAGAAGATCTGGAACAGAAACAGAAAGGCACCACAGAGTATTCTCCATGAAAGAGAAACTCAAGTACATCTTCAGAAATTCCTGTTTTCAAAAGGGGTCTTAACACTCAGAAACGAACATGATTAAAGAAAGTTTCTGTGTAAAATAGTATAGAAATTGGATGTTTGAGACAACTCTAATAGCAAGTATTGCCTAGGCAATTACAAATAGTTATGTGTGTGAGAGAGAGATATATAAAAATATACATCAGATTATTTTTAAGGTGTACCATCTTTATTTTTTGTTGTTATTAAAAAGTTTTCTTCAAATTTAGCTCTAAGACAAATATATCAACATTAAAAAACCTAACCTTCTTGCTAATTTTCAATCTGTACAACCTACCATAAAGAAAGCTAGTTTCTAGACCATCACTGTCCAACAGAATTTTTTCCTACATATGCACTAGATGGTTTAAATAAAGAGACTTATATGTCCAAATATTGGCAAGGATTTAGTACAACCTGAACTCGCACATATTTCTAATGAGAGTATAAAATGATAAGCCAATTTGAAAATCAATTTGGCAATTTATCATACCATTAAACATACACCTATTTTGTGACCAAATAATTTCACTCCTAAATATTTACCCAAGAATAATGAAAGTATATATCCATAAAAAAAAGTTTAAAAATTGTCAAAGCTACTTTATTTTCAAGGGCAATATTTCCTTTTTTAAACACAAGCATGATAGTTCTCTCAAATACCCATTTGCCTGTTAGTTTAATAAGAAGAGTAATCAAAGCTTATATCTTTATTACATTTATTGCCCATGAGATTATAATTATCTCCTTTTCTCATAATAGTAAGTCTAATGAAATCAAGGTTCCTTGACACTAATTATATAAAAGAAATAAGGAACTTTTGTATGACTAACTGACATTGATTATTGTCTTGTTACATGATGACTATCTCCCTGGAAAGTTGTAGCTGTATTGATGTCTAAGTTAATTATCAGTAACACAAAAAAATTTGCAAGGGAAAACCCAGGAGACAAAAATCAGAAAACACAAATAAGCTAAAAAAATTTAAAATTCATGTACATGTAGTTTTTATGCCCTTATTTATCAATAAAAACTAATTTTTTAGAAGTAAAATATATTTTTAAAGGTTTCTTTGGTAGTAGCATTTAGTGTTCAAAATAGAATTATATTATTTTTTGTTTTAGCTTTCACTTTGAGTAGCTTTAATGTGAGGTATGATGAATATTCACTCATAGCCCAAGCTCTATTGTACACTGCTCATGATTTTCATTTATATTCCAAGATACTAGGAAAATATCAGGCACTGTCTTGTTAGATTTTATGAGTCTGAGGTATTAAAAAACAGCAATCATTGATTGAATTATCTGGGTTTCTAACTGATTGGAAGATGGGCAAAGTTAGTTGGATAAAAATAAAAATGCTTACTATATTACTGACAGTTATTAAAAAATGTGTATAAATTCAGGAGCAAATAACTGCCATTACAGACCAAGACAGATTACCTTGATTTGCAAAATAAAATTAAACATGTGAATCTGGATATTAATATGAAAACACTTTATTTAGGAGGCTTATTACAATAGGGAGATGCTCAAAGCCTAAGCCAGAAAGGTCTCAGGAAAGGGATACATGAACACAACTTTTATATGTAGAGACCAGGGGTGTGGAAAAGGAAGAGGGAGCTACCAAAAACTGCTAGGTGGATGTCTTGAAACTTAATAAACTGCTTCAAATATTGTAATAAGGAGAAGACTGAGGTGCATGGGCAAGTAAATTGGGGCCAGAAATGGAGCAAGCAAGATATAGTGTGAAAAGTTCATATAAAAATTTAAGATCAAGCTGTCTTTGTCAAGCCAGCTTAAACTTATGTAAAGTATAGCATCTGATGAGCCTTGTAAATTACTTTTTATGTTTGAGACAGACTTGGAGACACTGTTTTTGAATAACTCAGAAAAAAGGGAAATCCTAAGTACAAAATGACTGAGTGAAATATTCATCAGGGTCAGATTTTTCTTGTTGGTAGTGTTCCCGAAGGACCGCTTGTACTCTTTGTTGGTATGCTGTTTGACTGATAGTTGTTGGGTGATTCTGTTGATAAAGCATTCGATTAATGAAGTACTTTTAAAAATAAATATAAGGAGAATGATTAGTGGATGGATGAGAGAGTAAAACTAGGACTTTATATGAGTGGAAATAAGTCAAGTGGATGTATATTATAGATAGAAAAGAATCTTATTGGTGGAATGGCTGTGTTGATGTGATGAATTTCCCAGTTTGAACACCACACTGTCCCTTCCATAACGGAAGCAATCCAATGTGCTTATCCTGCCACATTGGCTGTCTGCACACCAAGTAATTGTGCCATATTGGAGACTCAGTGTTGATCTCTGCAGCTAGTAGATTGGGCACTTAATAGTGACTGTAGTAAGGTCAACTGTGATGAGTGGAAGTCCATGTTTTTTAAATCCATGCATAATTTGCATCCCTGCCACCATGGACACTTTTGAAATGATCTTATTGGGTCATGGGGGGTGGGGTGGGTGACTAGGAAAAGAGGCTGACTGGTATCCACAAGTAGGCTACCCTATCTATTTGATTATTGAAATCTTTTTCTGCTGAATTTTCCCCTTGGTCAGCATTCATATGGGACACAAATATCTTCATGTTTTTTCCCCTTCGGAAGAGTCTATCCACATATTTCTTCCCCAAATTTCTGTGTCCCAATTTTCCAATCATATTCCTTTCAAGTTCCTGACTATCCAGCCAAACCACTGACTGCAATCTATAAATTGGTATACATTCGCATTTCTCCTTCCAAGCAAAGTGAAAAACCAGGTGCACTGCTCAAAGTTTTGCCCACTGGGAAAATTTTTCTTCACCATTCTTTTTCAGAGATGTCCCAGAAAGAGGCTGTAGTGCCGTAACTATCTACTTTGGATAGCACCTGTTTTTCATGCATCTTTATCTGTAAGCCAGGACCACGTCTTCTCTTTTTTTGTCAATTGACCATAGGGAGCTCCCCATGAAGCCAATGGTGCAGGATAAGAATGAGAAGGCAATGTAGCATGAGTGAGGGCCATGGATATTTTTACCACTTCTTCCTGAAACCAGTGCTTTTTGGGACTATTTTGGCTTAATTTTTTATTTAACACTTTCACTTGATGATAGAGCACTACTGTGCACACCCAACTTCATGACTCGGTGGGTCAGATAATACTCAGTTCATGATGGTCACCTCAGATCACATGGTGACCCATGTCTAAGTGTTCAGTTTCCACTAAGGCTTAGCAGCAAAAAAAAAAAAAATGTTTTTCAAGAGAAAGGTAGTTATATGCAGATGATTTCAGTGATTTGCTTCAAATTCTATGGGCCTCAATTTTTATTCACCTATAAAGGCCTGCAACAGGCAACAACTAGCATCCCTATCTGCTACTAACAGTTCAAACACTGTTAGATATACTGAATCATAGGTCTCAAGTGGAAGAGTAACTTGCAGAGCAGCGTGGACCTGTTGCAGAGCTTTGTCTTATTCTGAGTTCCACTCAAAACTAGAAGCTTTTCAAGTCAGTAAATGGGCCAGTCATCCCCCAAAATGAGGAATATGTTGCCTCCAAATTCCAAAGAGAGCCCATAGGTTTTGTGATTCTTTTTGGCTGTAGGAGGGACTAGATGAAACGAATTATTCTTCACCTTAAAAGGGATATCTCATCATTCCTCATACTACCAGACCTCTAGAGATTTCACGGAGGTAGAAGCTCCCTGCATTTTGTCAGTTTTATTTTCCACATTCTGAAACATTAGTGTCTTACCAATAAGTCTAGAGTAGTTGCTACTTTTTCTCATTAGGTCCAATGAGCATAATTGCATCAATGTAATGGATCAATGTGATATATTGTGGAAGGATAAAGTTAAATTTTTATACCACCTGCCAGTCTGAAGAGACAACATAAAGTTACTTTTACAAGAACCTGGAGAGTTTGTAATTGTGGGTAAGTGGCAGCGTGCCTAGAGCTGGAAGCATAGATAAAGGAGCACAGGGCCTTGAGAACACAATCATAAAGGCTTTGTAAGAAAGGAAAGGAGTGAATGCCCTAATCTCTCTGTCTTCCTTCCTCTCATCTGCTGTCTGTGCAATCTCAAAAGGAAATCAGAAGGCAAGATTACCTAGATAATAGAATCCATAGAACTAATCTTTACAGGAAATAAGATAGAGTAGAAAAGGGTAAATCCAAGGTGCAAATGGAAAAAGCTAGGATACTAAGAATGGGATCTTGTTTTCTGTGGTTGTTTTCTTAGTTTAAGCAAACTAAATGGATGTCTCTCCACTGCTCTGAAGAGGCGTTGTCTGAGCCCCAACTTTAACACATGCAGAAAGTAGATAGTGTTTGTTAATGTCCATCAACAGAGATGTTTATACAAGATCCCTAAATGCAAGCATACCATGGCTTAGAAGTTATCAAAGCTGTTGCATTTGTCAGAAAGGTGGGTATTCAAATATTTTTGAAATTGGAAGTAAGTTAAAATAGAGTCTCGTTAGCCTCATTATTATGTGTCCTTTGAATCCTTAGAGTACACATTTACTATACAATTTAATATTTTGTTTAACATTCCTCATGTATACAGAGATAGATACCCAGTTAAAGATAAACACAAGGGTATGCAGATCAGGATATGTATATGCAGCACTAAAATTTGCCTTACCGTTTTTTTCACCTATCTAAATCAGATGGAATTGTACTTCCTCAAAAATATTCTCCCAATTCCCTAAAATATTGTTAAAGCTAATTATATATATATAATTCACATCTTTGTTAATACCAGAATAAAATCAATAGTGAAGAAGAATAAGAATATGGTTCATTTTACAAAATTGGAAGCAAATAGAAAATAAATCTGAAATAATATACAATTCTGGATATGTAAAAATACAATTCTGGATATGTACAAATAAATTAACAATGTTCTTTTTGTGTTGCAAAACAGAACCTTTATAAATTCACACTTATATTTGTATCTATATTTCTCTCTATACAATGTGCTTCCATTTTTAATCCATAGTTCAAATATTATACTGTGGTACATACGGTGGTAAATCTGTTGTTTTATATGACTCTTATTTTTTAAACTTTGGTGAGGTTGGATTTTTAAAGCATAAATTAAAGTGAAATAGTGAGAGACATTTTTCTTCAGAGACTTAAAGTTTACCCCTGTTTTTATGAATGTAGTAGTGACAGCAAGTAACAATAATGTTGCTATGTAGTTCATTTCCTCTCAGCCACATTCCCATGACAGTAACTAAAAGTCATTCTTATTTCAGAAAAATATTAGAAAAATAAGTGCACCATGATTACTTAGAGTTTTCTGTTCCTATGAAAGACAGAAACCTAATAATAACATAGTACAAAAAAGACTATATCTCCTACTATTTCATTTCTATAATCCTTCACACATTCATTTACTAATAAACATTAACATTGAGTGAATCATTTGAAGCAGCGTCCCTATCTTCCATTAATCCAAGCAGATGCGTTTTCTCATCAAATCTGATTGCCGCCAACATCAATGAATTTCTTGAATTCATTCCTATATAAACATAAATTTGCATAATTACACTACAAATTGAAGTCTTTTCCAATGCACAAATATTCAAATTTGATTACATTCAAAGTACAATACAAAAACTATAGAATCCAAAAAGCAGAGTTTCCTTATCACTATTTAAAAATTTGTAGACATTCATTAAGCATCAATTTGTTTCTAGTAGTGTTTTGGGTAATCAGTATACAAAAATAAATAAAGCACATTTTCTCCCAAAGACAAGCAGTCTAGAGAACCCTTTCATCAGAAATATATAATACCAAGTGATAGTTACTCAATTAGCTTGATATTCAAAGGGCTAGAGAAACACATAGGAAAAAGTTTTCTGTGTAAATTTATCAGTGTTAACCACAGAGAAATTATGTTATTGAAGCAAGATTTTCAAAAAGAAAACTTAAGAATGCCATTACACAAAGAAGATAAACCATGGCTTAGAGCCATAAAATAACTTCTTGTTTTCAGGAAATAGAGAATAGTCCAATATGTTTAACGCTTAAGGTATAATTGAGGTAATGACTACCAAGACAGTTTGTAATCAAGTTTTGAAAGACCGTTTTCTAAGTTTATCTCATGCAAATACATAATGTTTTGAAGAGTGCTTGACTTTATGTATGGTCTTTTTCCTAGGCCAGAGACATTGTCTTGGTGGCATGGGTTGAGATGGGCATGGGATAATTTAGAATGATTAGACTGGAAATACAAAGGGAAGAATACATTAATGTTTACTTTTTGTTTAAGTTTTGTTTTGTTTAGCAAGATAATAATTTTGTAAATCAGGTTTGGTGTGAGAAAGGTAAAGATAGGGAATAGAAACAGAGATGGAGATAGAGATAAAGGCCTTGAAAATCAGTTCTGGATGGTGCGGTTGGGTTAAACTGGATACCAAGCAACTCCAAAATTTCAGTGCTGTAAGAAAAAAAATGCTTATTGTTTTCTTTCCACTACTTGTCTATTAGAAATCAGTAAAAGACTCTGTTCGGACTAGTCATTCAGGAAACCAGGCTGATAGAGTCTTAGTTTCAGCACCTGCTTAAAAATCACAGCGGCAGAGAGTGTGATGAACCATGTGAAAGTTTTCAAGCTTGTTCACTAAATTGACATATATAACTCCCTTTCAATTCCTTGAACAAAGCAAGTCAACTGGTCCAAACTATTTTCAACAGATAGAAAAACTGTGATCCTACTATGACCTTGGAATGAAAGAACATTTGAGAACAGCTTTAATAAATACCATACTGGGGAAATCTATATTACAGAGTTTCTCTCACAGTGGGAAAAGGTTATCCCCCTAAAATAACAAGGCCAGAAACCTTGTCATTCTAGTTTATGAGAAAGATACAATACAAAAGGTAAACACATGAATTCTCTTGAATAAATGGTGAAAAGAAGAAACTGAGATAAGAAAGGAGGAGAAAACAAAGTTTCAAATGACTTGTAGTCTGCCACTTCTGCATTCTGTGTAAAGATGGGAAGATAGCCACTTTAAAACACATACGATAGGAGGTGAAAGTTAAGATTTAGCATTCCTGAACGACTCTTGGTATCATTTCAGTGTTAATGAGCCCATGACATACATGCCATTGTCCTCCAAACAGAGCTGACATGAGATTAAACAGGACTTACATGGGCTCAGATGTAGGCCATGAGAGAAATTCAGAAGTCCAGAATGAAACCAACTTAGACATGCTGTACAACTGAGCTATGGCTAACTTAAAAGTAAACAGCCATAACTTTTATCATCCTCCAATTTCAGTGAACAATCATCACAAAGACATAAAACTTGTAATTGAAGTAAGAAAAGTCAAAGGATGCCATGAAAATTTAAGGGCTACTTATCTCTGTGTATGTGGGCCACATGAAGCACAATTTCTCCATATACTTAGACACTCCCTTGGAGAGAAGCAAGGGCCAGAGTAGAAATTACCAGAAAATATGAGCTTTACTCAAAGGAGTCACTGGCTTTCCTATAAACACAATGCGTCTTATTTACTCTGGGAGCTCTCAAACTTTTTTCTCTCTTTGTAGTCCAGCAATTCTACTCTCATATGCACTGACATGGTCTTTTCATTTTTCCTGCTTAAGTTTAACAATATTTCTTGAATCAATGAATTTAATGCAATTTTCAGTTTAAAAATATTATTAGCAAGTACAGTAGTTCCTCCTTATCCCCGAAAGACACATTTCAAGACCCTCAGTGGATATCTGAAACTGCAGATAATATTGAACTCTATATGAATTTTTTTTTCAATTGGTAACCAAGAGGGCTACTAACTGACTAAGGGGAAGGTAGCATTTACAGTGTGGATGCAATGAACAAAGAGATGATTCACATCCTGGATAGGATGGCATGAGATTTCATCATGCTACTCAGAAAATCATGCAATTTAAAACTTATATTGTTTACTTCTGACATTTTTATTTAATATTTTTGGATTGTGGTTGATTGTGGGTAACTGAAACCATGGAATCCGAAACCGTGGGTAAAGGGGCACTACTGTATTGTTTCAATTACTCCTTCTGGTCTATCTTCTCTTTCATCTCCTCTTGAAATCCAATTAATTGTAAAAGAAGACATTTCATAGTTTCCTGTACCTTTAAAAAATTTTTCTAACCCCTTTCTGTTTTTCTCTCTCTCTATTTTTTCTTCTGTTTTATCTTAAATTTTATTCATTCTCTATTCAGCATTTCATAATCTACTGTTAAACCACAATTAAGGCCTTAATTTTAATTATTATTTTTTGTAGTTTATAATATCCTTTTGGTCTTATAGTTAACAGCCATTCTCTATCTTAACTTTTAAATTCCCTACCATACAAATCATAGTTATGCTTAATTTTCAGTCAGGTATCCCCATTATCTGTATATCCTATGAATCTATTTCTATTTCCTTTTTTCTTTTTTAAAAATCAAGTCTTGTCTTCTCATATATCTACATTATTTTTTGATCAAGTGCTGAACTTGTATATTAAAATGTGTGAGACAAGGTCTTGATGCTCTTATCTTCATTCAGAAAAGATTTCATTTTGCCTCTGGCATGCAGCTACTCTAGGGGCACTAGCAATGCCAAATCATTCTAATTCAGTCAGATATTGATATAATTCAAAGTTGAATTTCAATCTCTGTGTGAATTGGTCTATTTCTATTTCCCTCTTATACAGTTTTGCTCTTTAGGGTACCAAACTTAAGGAATACTTACTAAAGTGTCTCCATTTCAGTGGATTATATATTTTACTTTTTGTCTTTCGAGCACTATGAGTCAAACAAAAACCTCTGCTGAGCATCTCAATACCTTAGCTGCTGATTCAGGAATCAGAAAATGCCTTGAGCTGGGCTTGGTGGCTCAGCCTGTAATCCTGCGCCTTTGGGAGGCTGAGGTGAGTGGATTGCCTGAGCCCGCGGGTTTGAGACCCGCCTGGGCAGCGAGACCTCATCTCTACAATAAATCAAAAAATCAGCCGGGCGTGGTAGCTCATGCCTGCAATTCCTGCTACTTGGAAGGCTGAGGCGGAAGGATCGCTGGAGCCCAGCAGGTCGAGGCTTCGGTGGCCAGGAGCTGCCACTGAACTCCAGTCTGGGCGACAGAGTGAGACTCCAAATCAATCAATCAATCAATAAATAAAAATGCCTTGAGAAAGTGACATCAGATACTATGCTCACTTGGCTTGGTTTCTTTTATCATCTGAACATCACCCTGAAAATTCTTATACTTCCCTAGTTTTGTGCTATGTTCAAAGTTTTAAAAAATCATTTAGTCTAAGCCTTCAAGTAGTTATCTCATTTATGGTTAGTATGAAAAAGCATATTCCATCATTGCTCTCAGATCAATTTTTGACAAGATAATCCATCTATCTTTACTTGGCACATGTGACTGAAGTGTGACTAAACTGTATAGTACTACCACAACTGTAGGCTATCGTGTTTGAAGCCAGGAAACAAAAACTGATTTAAAAATCTGTTGTTTAAAAGGATGATCCTGGTGACTGTGTGGAAAATTGATTACACTGGAGATAAATTGGAGTCAGGGTATCAGAGAGCAAGTTATAGCACAAAAGATGATGTGTATGAATTAGAGCAATTATAGGGATAAGGTAATAGAAACTTGTTTTTAGTTGTCTTAGAACAGAATCAACAGATGATTAGATAAGAAAAGAACTTTTATGTCAGTCCTCATGTTATGGACATGGCATGATACTGAGCTTGAAAAACTGAATAGATGGTGAGGCAATTTTCCAAGTCGAAAAGTTCAGCCAAAAAAAAATAGTCTTTTTCAGGAGAGGTAAGTTATTGAATTTTGACCTTGTTGAATTTAAAGTTAACAGATTCTTCTGAAAAGTGGAGAATATGATTATAGGAAGACAAGTTAATAAGATATTTGAAAACACCAATGAATGATGTAAAACTGTCTTTTGGACATTTTGTAACTTCATCCACTGTCTGGAATGTCTGCCTTGTACATCTGTCAATCAAAGACTAGAGTGTTCACTGCTACAAAAATGGACATGTATTGGCATTTCAATTTTTAACCAATATTCCTAGTCTGCTGCTGACTATGATGAAATGTTTCCTGAGCTCATGAATCACTATAATGCCATTTTCTGAAGTCATCTCAATGTCATCATTCTAAAGTGACCTGACCACAAATGTTGACATGGGAGAATTAAATGTAAAACTGCTATGTTATTTATAAGAGTACAAATTATAAGTATCAGTAGGGTAGTATTCTGTTCTTTAACTGATGTTTTAGAAAAGTCACCATTCTTTGCATGGAGTGATCACTGGCTGAATTTACAACTTTCTTTTTGATCTTAAGTAGTGTACTTTTTATATAAATAAAAATTATTTATGAATAAATATTTTACATACAAAATTGCAATTTAAATTCAAGTATTAGGTTAAAAGACTATATGAAATGAATAAATTCATAATATTAAAGGTTGTATAAATGGGTATTTTGAGATTTTGTTAAATCAAAGAGAAATAAATTCTAGGGTTAAGTGCTAACGAAGAGAATTTCACATCATGACAATATTTTATCTTGCAACATGGAAAAAATTTTGTTCCTCAGAAACAAATAAGAAGATAGAAAGTTTTATCAATTTTGAACAAGTTCCTGTGAGAATAAGAGAGTTTAGGGAAGGAGGAAAGTGATACAATTTATGGGATTTATGAATGACTCCTTGAGAGACAATGGAGAAGCTCATGTTGCTACTGCCGTTTTACAAAGGTAGAAAAAGAAGGAAGTATCTAAAGGTTTGAGGGAAGAGAAACAAGCATGTAAGAGAGTCAGACACAGAATTAGACACATGAAAAGATCAAAAAGGTTATGCATCAAGAAATAGAAATAATAGAAATAGAAACTCAAAACAACAGTGAGAAAAACAGCTTGAATTTCTTAATGAAAAACTAACATAGAAGAAAGAACACATACTTTTGATTCAGACAATCATA
This sequence comes from Cephalopachus bancanus, assembly GCA_027257055.1. Taxonomy (NCBI): domain Eukaryota; kingdom Metazoa; phylum Chordata; class Mammalia; order Primates; family Tarsiidae; genus Cephalopachus; species Cephalopachus bancanus. Next base: position 214,793 of record JAPVLO010001084.1, read on the forward strand.
GTTTTAATTGTGTGATTATAGCCAGGTTAATAAATCTCTGAGTTTAAGTTTCCTCACATATAAAATGGTATTACAGAAACCTACGTTACATTATTAGAGTGAAGACAATATTTCAAGTAAATATAAGTGCCTCTATAATAAAACCAATGAAATTTGAATACGCTCTGTAAGTCGTCAATTTTCTGGTCTTGATATTTTACTATGTTTATGCAAAATGCCAACACTGGGAGAGACTGGGAGAATGCATGAGATTTTCCTTTCCTTAAAAAAAAAAAAAGCCAAAACAAACAACAAGCAAGCAAAAAAACACTTCCAGTGAGTTGGGTAGGAATAAGTTCAACCGATGTTGTACTTCTCCCAGAGCATAGGAATTCATAGATATTCTAATTTCTGGAGACAAATCGAGTAGTATACCTTTAAGCCCAAGTCATCTTATTTTATTTAACAGTTGTATTGACAAAGTCTTCCTATACATTGAAAAATGATGCTATTACACATTTATTTACATCTTCCACCAGAATTTCTGACTGTTCTGCTGCATGATTTCAGCTTTGCCTGTTGACTCATTTTTAGAGAATTGTAGTGTCATGATGATACAAAGACATATAAAGTGAAATAAAATTATTGCCTCCTAGGAAAATAAGCAGAATTATTTGCTGATGGTTAGCACTAGGGATGGTGGTAGATAATGGCAGAAATTATAGGAAGAGAGATTTTTGCTCTATTTATGTAAAACGTATTTAGCAATTTGAATTTAAAAATGAAAACACAGTGCTATTTGACATGGTAAATATGCATCACTGGACATTTTCAAACAGAAGTTGAGCCACATTCTGTTTTTGTTCACTGTTTTATCTCTATTACCTGAAATATTGCCTATGACAACATAAAGGTCAAAAACATTTTTAAAATCAAGAAGGTATAGCTAACTTAATGGCTGACTAACAATAAATGAAATAATTTGTAGAACAGACTCCTACAAGGAGAAGACAATGACAGGAGGCAGCTTCTAGAGTCTCATATAGCTGTGAGGATTTGTGAGTCAACATCTGGTTGTTAAACACATATATGTAAAATCTGGAAATAGAAATGCAGGTTCCAAATCCATGATGTTTATACTGATAGCTTCATCAAGTTAGTCTGAGACTGAGTTTAAAATATGAGAAATGTGGGAAGAGAAATAGAATTGTGTGACAAGGATAGAAATACAACTGTCATAAAGGTAACAAAAATTAGATAACTTTCCCCAGAGACCAGCATTATTTTTATATCCTTTGTCAGCAGCAGAATTTCCAAGCCCATGCTGGGAAATGAAGCTTAAAGCAATACTGGAACAATGGCAGTGAAGCCAGTAGAGAATTTTTCCCTACATAAGGATTACTCTGTTGGGTCTAGTTGAATAGCACTTTCTCTCTCATACAGAAAATTAATTCTAACAGAGAACTAAAGTTTGAAGTAAAATTGAAGAGTAAAAATCATCGGATTCTTGTTGCAGGTCCTCATTTGTCAAAAAGAAGGACTTTACCTGGAGACATGAACAAGGAAAGAACCTCACAGCTGCATGAAATGAACATTACGTAAGCTGTCACTCCCTAATTGCAGGTGTGGATGGACCTGAAAAATAACTGTGAGAGAAATAAACTCACAACAACCAATGTCACTTAGATAATCAACCTAACACTCAACTGCTTCATGGCTAAAGAGACCTAGCAGCAAATCTGCTCAAAGTATCACTAAAAGTCTTGGCTAAGTACACTCAGTCCATAACAAAAATGAGATTTCTTTTTTACTGTAATAAAATAAAAATATACGTTTTCTATTGACAAATCTATATTGCCAATATTTTTTTTTATACAAAACCATAAGTAATCACATAACCAAACTAATATCTAGATTTCTGGTTATCTCTATGTTTAGGATCTTTATAATTTGATCTGTTTTGAAGAGTTATATTTTATTTTATTCTCACTGTAGTCTTCTACTGATAAACATATTATTATAATGTTGACAATAAACTGGTGAAGTCATTACTTCTATTTTATGCATGTGGAAACAGAGAATGACTCCTCAAGATCAAGTAGATAATAAAGGGCAGGAACTTCCACTTTTTTTTGAGTTGGAGTCTCACTCCGTCGCCCAGGCTGAAGTGAAGTGGCATGCTCATGGTCACCTCAGCATCGATGTGCTGGGCTCAGGTGATCCTTTCACCTCAGCCTTCAAAGGAACTTCCACTTCTGACCAAGGATTACGAGAAATCTGCTACTTTCTTGTTTGAAGCATATATACATAAATCGACAATTTTCACAAACTTGTTCATCAGGAAAATGAGGAAATGGATCCCACTGAGATGGGAATCCAACACAGTAAACTCTGTCCTCAGCTTATTACCTTAAGAGAGTTCCATGGACACAGTGTATACAGGCAGGATGCAGGTTGAGCTCAACTGACTTGCTGAGGTGAGCAGGTGGAGGTAAGAGGTGAGTGGGAATATCGAGGCAACTATAATTCACGGGCAAAGTAAGAAGGAAGAGAAGGATTCACAAAGAGAATTCTAGAGATTTGCAGAATTCATTTGAGTCAGGAATTCTCAAGTGAATATTCAAGTATTTATCTGAGTACTGATTAGTACATATATGTAAGAAAACATTTGGAGATTAGGAAAAGTACACCCAAAAGTATTTATAGTGATAATAACTGTTTCTCATACAAAGAATAGTGCTTTTTTCTACAAAGCACAAAGGAAAGCCTCATGATTCACGGAACACTGAGTACAGAGAAGCGTCTTATCTAAATGTCAGTATATGCTAAAGTAACTAAAAAAATAAAAACCCACCGTAGAATAGACGACTTAAATCGCAGATATGTAGATGTATTTTCTCACAGTTCTGGAGGATATAAGTCCATAATCAAGTTGTCAGCAAATTTGGTTTTTGGTGAGAAATCTCAGCTATGATAAATGGTTACTTGCTCTGTCCTCAAAAGGCCTTTCCTCTGTGTTTACATGAAGAGAGAGATTTCTAGTGGTCCACCTCCTCCTCCTCTTTCTGATACCAATGTCATTGGATTAGGTCCCTATTCTTAGGCCATCATTTATCCTTAATTACCTCTTTCAAACACAGTCACATTGGGGATTAGAGTTTTACTCTACACTGAATACTTATTACCTTCCCAATTTATATGTTGAAACCTACTTCCCAATGCGATGGTATTTGAAGGTGGAGCCTTTGGGAGGTGACTAGACCATGAAAGTAGAGCCATAATAAATGGAATTAGTGCCCTTAAAAAAGAGGCCCCAAAGATCTCTCTCATCCCTTTTGCCATGTGTGGACACAACAAGAAGATATTTATTTATGAGCCAGAAAGAGGGCCTTTGCCAGATGTTGGATCTGCCAGTGGCTTGATCTTGTACTTTTCAGGTTTCAGAACTTTGAGAAATAAATAACTGCTGTTTAGAAGCCACCTGGCTTATGGTATTTTGTGTAACTAACTGAACAAACTAACTAAGGCAGGCTTCAACATATGAATTTTGGAGAGGAACAAATTTATTCCATAAAAGAGGAAAATATTTAACTCTAAACTGAGTAATGCTCTGGATTCACTTAAACTTCTCTTTCAATGGCATCCATTTGTTTACTTGTTTAATTTTGAATTTTAGAATTTTATTTTTGTGTCAAAATTTTTATTTACTTTTAAGTGAAACTTTGCAATTGTTCATATTGATGGTTACTTAGACATCTTAAAAGCAAAACCTAAAAGGATCAAAATGTTTCCAAGTAACTGCTCTGAGATCCCAAACAAATTTAAGAATATTTCTAAAGATACAGAAAATATGCTATGTTTGCTATAATTTGTAAAATAAAAATAAATGTTGGAGAGGATTTGAAGAAATTGAAACCCTTGTCCGTTACTGTAAAGAATGTAAAATGGTGCAGTGACTGGGGAAATGTATTTGGTTGTTTCTCAAAAAGTTAAGTGTAGAATTACCATAGGACCCAGAGATTTCATGCCTAAATATATACCAAAAATAATTGAAAATAATTGAGAAAATACTTGTACACAAAAAAATAGTAACCCTGTTTTTCATAGCCAAAAGACGGAAACAACCCCAATGTCCATCATCAGATGAATAGATAAACAAAATGTGGCATAGCCACACAATGGAGTATTATTTAGCCACACTTAGGAATAAAGTACTTATATATGCTACCACATGGGTACATCTAAAAATCATGCTAAATGAAAGAAGCCAGACACAAAGGCATATATAGTATGATTCCATTTATATGTAATATTCAGGAGGTAAATTTCTAGAGACAGAAAAAGATTAGTAGTGCCAGGTACTCAGGGCAAAGGGGAATTGGTGATGACTACCACATAAGTTCAAGGCTTTTGCGGGGAGATGATAAAAAAATTTTGGAACCAGAAAGAGGTGATAGATGTATAGCATTGTAAATGTGCTAAATACCTTTGAACGTCACACTTTATAATGGTTAATTTTATATTATTTGAATTTCAGCTAAAAAAAAAGGATATTAGTGTACAGAAGTTAGAATTAATAGATGGGGCATTGAAATATTTATCATAAAAACATCTATATGTTCCAAATATTAAGTATAGGTTTAAAATATACAAAAATAGCCAAATCAGACTTGTAGAGATGAAACTGAGATGTACGTGATATAAAACATACTGTATGTGATTAACAATAAATTAAATATTATAAATGAAAAGATTAGTAACTTAGAAGGCCTAGGGATAAAAACTATTCAAAATAAAACACAAAAAGAAAAGAGAATCAAAACACATTGGCAGAGAATATAGTGAGCTGTGGAATAACTATTGTAAATGTAGACAGAATCCCTGAAAGAGAAGAGATAGAAAAAATTTTTGAAAAAATAAATGAGTGAAAAGTCTCCAAATCCAAGAAGGTCTATAAACTTCAAGTACAAAGAGAAAAAGGAAATATGCAAAGGCATGGCATAATTAAATTGCTCAAACCCAATATATAAAAAGGAACTCTTAAAAGCAGCAAGAAAGAAAAAATCATGTTATCAATGGAAGAACTAAAATAAGAATGACAGATTTCCTTTTGGAAACAATGCACATGAAAAGACAATGGAGTACCATCTATAAAGTACTGAAAGCAAAGAATCTATCAACATGAAATTGTATTTCCATGAACAATCCTTCACAAATAAAGGTAAATAAAAACTTTTCAGGCAAACAAAGTTGAAATGCTTTTTCAGCGTCAGTTCTACAATACATGAAATATTAAAGTCAGTCCTTTACACAGCAGAAAAATAAGAACAGATTGAAATGGTGATTATGTGGGCAAATATATGCAATTTTTCATTTTATTTAAGTCTCTTTACAAAATAGTTTACTATTTGAACAAAATTAATAACACTATATTATGGCTTTTTTAATATATCACTAGGTAACTTGTATGTATGGGAGACATGGATGCATACTATGATCCTTTTTATGCTATATGTGAAATATCTATTGTATTAATATAAACTTTGAAACGTTTAAGATAATAAATGGTAAATTGTTCACCTAAAGTCATACATGAGTACCAATTCTTTTTTCTTTCTATCGTATTAAAGCTAATGCTGACTTCAGAGCCACACTACCACCCCTAATGTCACTTTTTTTTTTCGGATTAACAGTAATATACAATTTCCAGTTTATCACATGTCTAGCTAGGCACTCAATAGGAATTAGAGTTTGTTTTCGTCTTCCCTAGCTTAATGGGGTAGGGAGCTCTACATAGCTATTTCCCACTGTCCATGACTAATAAAACTATGCAGAAAAAATTAGTTCACACAAAGACCAGATTCAGTGTTCAATGTTTAGGAAAAAAAGGAGGAAAGGCAATAAGCCATTTAATCCATTAAAACAGTAGAATCACATGTGATACACCTTGGGGGTCTTTTGCTTTTGTTCAAAGGGATGACTCCTTAGTGCCAGAATGGTTTGGGTAATACCAGGGGAAGGTAAAACAATTATCATTGTTCTTTCCAAAGTTATTTGCACTACTCTTCTCATCTCCCATTTTTACAGCATGTGCTGGACGTTACTAATACTGGAGTTGCATAACAAGAAATACAAACAGCATTATTTTCAGTATACCCTTCACTTGTACGTTACAGCACAATGCAAAAGATTTCTTTTATAGACCTGAAAGCACAACAACACATAGAAATTTTAAAAAAGAAAGAAACTGGTGCGTCAAATTAGAATGCCACTTTTAGCCTTTGCCTGCTAAATTTATTTCTGTTTTTTTGGTGTTGTTGTTGATTTATTTGAGCCCACCTCCTATATTTGACTACAGTTTAGCTTCAAAATTAATAATATACAAACACTACACATATACTTGAATGTCTATACATAAACGTTATTCTGAAAAGATTAATACTCTATTGATTCTGTTTTCTAAGTCAACCTTGACAGATTTAAGGATGGGACAAATGATGGTTTTTTAGAAATCCTTCATTTATTTTCTATGTTTTTGAATATAAAAGTTTCTGTTTTCTGCAAATGATAAAGGAGTATATCTATAGTAAATACCTATTCAAAGGTTTAGCCAGAGTTTTCAGCCTAAGAAATATTTTATAGACAAGTTGTATTATAATCACTGTAGATACTAGAGAAGTAGAAAACATGAAATTATTCTGATTGCCTTTACTTTTATTAATATATAATAGTTGTACCTATTTAGGGGTATATGTAATATTTTGACACCTGTATACAATGGGTAATGATCAAATCAGGGTAATTGGGATATCCATCACCTCATTTAATTGCCTTTAAATGACAATTATAGACAAGGTAAAACTTGGAAACATGGATCTCTGCCAATAAATTAAATATGTAGTTCAAAGCTTGATAGTGTAGGAATTTACTTCAAAGGCACAGATTGAATGCAAATAAGAATGCTATGAAATTAACTGAAGTTTTCACAATTGTATTGACAGTATCGTTAAAATAAAAACTTTAAACAAATTAAATTTAATGGAGCTGAATTGAGCAAAGAACAATTCATGAATTGAGAAGTACCACCCAGCCCTCAAACCAGAATAGGTTCAGAGACTTCTGGTGCAGGCGCATAGTTGAAGATAATTTATGGAATTTATGGACAGAAAAAAGAAAGTGACATAGAAAAAAAGAAAATGACACAGAAATAGCTGGATTTGTTGAAGCTTGGTGTATGCCTTATTTGACCATAGTTTGAACAGTTGGCCACCTTTGATTGGCTGAAAATCTGGGTTGGTAAAAGAGTAGGCTATGGTCTGTTTACATTTCTAGTTATGCTATAGTTCACCATATATGGAGAAACTTTTAATAGGACAAACTTATAAGGAGGCAGCTTTAGGCAAAACTTAATTTAACAGTATCTCAACTATTGTCATACATTAATAGCAGAAGTCACCTCAACTATATTGAAGGATGTTGAAATACATATCTTAGTGCTAGTGAAAAATATTGGATGGTTGGAATTTCTTCACAGTTCTACATTTTTATGCACCAACTGCATTTTTCATTTTACTTTATATCTTATTTGTATATCATTATATATCAGTCCAAATGTAATAAGTCTTCCTTACCCTATTGCCTGTTTCACAGCTCAGAGTTTTAAATGTGAACCAGTATGAAATCTAACTTGAAAGTTTCAGCTTTCTTCTTATTCTTTTTAACAAAACATTGGTTTAAACTAGGACATTCATTTTTAAATTCAGTAAGAAACCAACTTAAAAAGAAAGACTATATAGTTGATTTGTACACTGGATTCTCCTTCCAACACATTAAATCTCAAGGCATATATATTCTAAAATATAACCCTCTTGTGTTTCTAATATAAAAACACTTCAAGTTTTAAATTTCAATGTATCACTATCAGCCATTCTTTATTAAATTCTTGCAGAATTTTTATTTTACAGATTTTGAGCAAGACTCACAGTAAGAAATATTTAATATATAATAATTTTCACACACATTTATCACAATGAAAAAAGTTTTATAAATAATTCGCTTACTACGGCCAAGAAATTTGATATTGCCTTGTATTCCACTCTATTTCATCATTTTTGACACAATTTTATTTGAAAATATGCTTACTACAAGTCACTAGGTTTGATTTTAAAACACTTTAATTGGTCTTGTAGTTGAAAATCTCATTTATTAAATACTACTGAAAACAGGCTAGATTAACAAAATGAACTAGGGAATGAAATTTATATAGATAAATATTTTCCTTATGGTTAACAGAGGAGAGTCTACATATTCTCACTAATTAAATTATTGATAAAAATTCACCCTCTTTTTTCATGGTTTCATCAACTGCTTTGAAATAGATCCTGAAATATGCTTTCATTGAAATGAACTCAATTTCTCAGTGATTAGGAAATAAAGCCAGTAAATACTGGGGACCTCCATTACAACTGTGTTTTTGCTAACAGTCTAATATCACTGTTAGGAAAATTGCACTAGAACAAGCTGGTTAGTGAAATTTTTTAAAAAATGACTATTTTCAGCTACTTCTATGAGATCATGGGACCTTGTGTCTAGAAATAATTTACCATGAGTTAGTGGCTCAGACAAGAGTTATAAGAAAGCTGCTATACTCAATACTTCAGAAGAAGCCATAAATAAAGTAAAATTGTTAAAAGAGTTCTTATGTTTCCTCCACATGTGCAGTTCTTATGGAGTACTGCATTATCCATTTTTATCATCTATCTATCTATCTATCTATCTGTCTGTCTGTCTGTCTATCTAATATATCCTTTAACTTCCTTTTCATTTACAACAGAAAATTTCAATCTTTAAACTTGTATTTCAAGTACTTCAGATTGCTAAAATATTTAAACAAATTGTAATAAAAACTCTTCTTGCTCAATTTCTGTATTATTCAGACGTCCGGCTTTTTGTGTATGTTTGCGTGATTACAATGTATACACTGTTTGATTATGAATTTTTACTTCTTGTAACAAACAAGATGAATTTGAGGCACTTTTTTCTAACGATAATCCCAGGTCATTTCAATTACTTTTTTTATTTTCATATATTTCATTTTATTCCTTTATTTTGTTTGCTTTAGGAAAAATTTTAAAAATGTTTTTGAGGGATAGGAAGAGAAGTGCAATAACTTTGGAGTGAGTCAATATAAATTTTTCATAAAAATATCAATTAAAGTATAGTAGAAGAAAAAACATATATGTGTGCTATTTTAGGGTTGCTGGGTAAGCTATTAATCCATACTCTTATCCGAGTAAACTCGGCCAAATACAGAATATCACTTATGTATCACTTATATGTTCTTTATTACCATAGTCCTTGCCATTGATCATGACCATCAACCATTTACTGATCAGAACTGGAGTATCAGAGAGCAATCGGAACATTTTCAATTTGTGATGTGTTGAAGCATAAAATGATATTGATCTCTTGCCAAGTTAAATTGCCACTTTATATCTACTCTGTGATCATAACTATTCCTCACTTTCTGGCAGAATTATTTCTTTCTAGATGTCTCTGACTAACCAAAACTTTTACATGTTTTATTAATGGTTCTCAAACCTAGTCTCTTTTTTTTTTTTACTTCTTTTCATAAAACATGTATGTCTCCTGTGCCTAATACAAACGTATCATTTATGTGTAAAAAGACTATATTTGCCCACAGACAAATCCCAAGGCGTCAGAAACTTTTAGATAAATAAATAACTCAGTAATCATGTTAAACTTTTACTCTGTTCAATGCACCATTCTTGGTGTTGTGAAGAATCAGGACTAAGACAGAGCTGGCTGTTGCCCTCAAGATTTTCACAGTCTATAGTAACTAGGGGTTTAAGTGCCAGCTCTGCAATATTCTACAATGTGACCACAATTGTGTTTCTGAAACTGTTGGTTGTGAGTCAATTATACTTAGGCAAGTCAACTTAGTGGGCCATAATAACTTTAAAAAAATAAAAGGACAGAAATTGACAGAAGACAAAGAAGAAAAAGTACGAGTGCAGCAAAAGTAAATCTGCTTTATAAAACATTTTTTTCAAATACACAATATATGCTTGTGCATATTAAATAGTGAGATAAAATGTATTTTATACCTTGTATTGCAATCTGTATATCAAAGGATTGCCTCCTCCTGTATGTGTACTGTAGCAATATTCACGGTAGCAAATATATGTACTCAACCTACGTGTCCACCAATGGGTGAATGAATAAAGAAAATGTGGTATATACCAGGCTGCTAAAAAATGTAGACACACCTTAAGAGATGCTAAGAGATTTTCATACTAATCAGAGGTGTCTGAATGTTGATGGTAACCACTTTGAGCACCTCTTGTAATTGCAGAAATCATATATGACTTGTATTCATCTTATTATTACAATTTTAGAACAGTTTTTTCCTTTCTTAAAATGTGTATACATTTCTGGCACCCTCTATATACACAGTGGAATACTATTAGGTTTAAAAAAGGGTAAAATCCTGTAATTTGCGGCAACCTGGATGAAACTGAAGATCATTCTGTTAAATGAAACAAACCAGGTACTGAATGACAAAGACTGAATGTTCTCACTCATATGTGGGAATTTTTTAAAAAATGAATTTCATAGAGGCAGAGAGTAGAATAATTGCTACCAGAGGCTAGGAGAAAATGAGGGGGAGAGATGAAGAGATGGGTACAAGCATGCAGTCAGATAGAAGGAATAAGTTCTAGTGTTAAACAGCAAAATAAGGTAACTATAGTTAACAGCAATATAGTGTACGTCCCAAAATAGCTAGAAAAGATTTGAAATGTTCCCAACACAAAGAAATAATAAATGTTCTAGGTGATGTATATCCTAAATAACTTGACTTGATTATTATATTTTCTCAGCAAATATCAAAATATCATTTACTCCATAAATATGTGCAAATATACATAAATTTTTACAAGTTGCAAAGGTAAAAAACACTAACTTGAAGTATTTATTTTCTATTTTGGAACTTCAGATTTTTTAACTCTGAAATAGAATTTAAAATAACAACAAATGCTATGCATACACTTACTATGTTAAGCCTTTTTGTAGAGTAACTCATTTAATCCTCCCAAGAACAGGAAAAAGAGATCCATTTTATGTGAGTTATATGACTTGCCAATGCTGAAATTAAAAATTGGTAGGACCAAGACTGGAAACCAGGTTGCTTACCTAACTGGAGGACCAAATTTACAAAACTGATGTAAATGATAAATGATATAAAAAGTGATAAACATGTTATAAATGTAAGATATTATTTAGGCAAAAAAGGACAAATTCAATTTGAATCCTAATATAAAGTTAATAACGTGATTTAACCCTAAGAAAAATGTTGATATTTATATATTTACTATAAAACAAATTATTTACAACATAGTACTATGACTTTAATGAATCTTTGTTCATTTCTTTAGCAGACCAGAGCTCATTGATAATACCATGTCAGTTAGTTGAGAAATTTTGCATCCATCTTATTGTAATATCCTAATTTTAAAGTAGTCTAGATAGGAGTTCCTAAACTTTGCTGACTTTTAATTTATATTTAGTCTTTTGATAAGCATCTTTATTCTATATAGGATAGGCAATACCAATGAATTTCAAAAATGGGTAGCAAATTTCTATGTATTAACTACCTTTTCATTTCAAGTTTCATAGAACTAATGTGGTATATTTGAAAAATGATATATGATTAATCCTCTATCTAAATTTATTTTGACAAGTAATTATATTTTAGATGTATTTTAAATAGCCTGTATCTATCTTGCTCAGACTCGAGGGCATGCCAAATGTGAAACAAATCCTTTTCATTTCTAAATTGATTTACAGTAATAAGAAACTACAAATAGACTCAGAAGTTGAAATTTAATGATACAAAGTACATTTAGACAAATATGATTTTTAAAAGAATGGGTAGCAATTTCTTTTTTTTTTTTTAATTTTCAAGCAGTTTATTTAGAAAATAAATCAGAGAGAGAGAAAGAGAGAGAGAGGAGATTCACCTCCCCAAGGTAGGGGACGGGGCCAAAGCTAAGAGAACATAGCAGCTATAGCTCAAAGAGCCACGTGGAGACAGCAGAGTTTAACAAAGCAATAGCCTGAAAGCAATTTCTTTAGGATGAACAGAAACATAAAAGCATCCATATTTTTTCTGCTCCTCAAACAGGATATAATGATACTAAATAAAATGATAATTTCAGAATAAAATATGAATACAATAAGATTATTTACAAGCCGGGCTTGGTGGCTCAGCCTGTAATCCCGCGCCTTTGGGAGGCTGAGGTGAGTGGATTGCCTGAGCCCGCGGGTTCGAGACCCGCCTGGGCAGCGAGACCTCATCTCTACAATAAATCAAAAAATCAGCCGGACATGGTAGCGCATGCCTGTAATTCCGGCTACTCGGAAGGCTGAGGCGGAAGGATCGCCGGAGCCCAGCAGGTCGAGGCTGCGGTGGCCGGGAGCGGCCACTGCACTCCAGTCTGGGCGACAGAGTGAGACTCCAACTAAAAAAAAAAAAAAAAAAAAAGATTATTTACATACAAGTTTGTTTTTATACCTAGTCCTTTTCATTTTTTGGCATACTAACCTTTAAGCACGTACTCATGGGTTTTTACCAGCCTTCCTCAAGTCTCTACACCTGCCATATTCTTTCTTTGCAAGAAACTCTCTTTGAAGTTTGTCTACTTTTTATGCATGGTGTGCATGAAGAAAAAGATAATATGCAAGAAATCTGTAAATTATGATTTTGTCCTTCCTTTTAATATTAATATATTCTATAACAGAATATATTTTGATAAACTTTTGATAATTTTTTTTAGTTTTCAATGCTGTGCCAAAATTCATTGAAAAAAAATGTTCACAATAGACAGTAACTAAATCTATTAATTTCTCTATTTAAAAAAATCACCTTATTTCATTCTTTTGACTTTAATGAAAAGACTCTCATTATGAGATACTTTCAAGGAATTTGATGGATAACTTAAAGACAATTTAAAGATTGTGTAACTGTAAGGTAAAGAAAGAGAAAATGAAAATCTCTGCTGTTTGTCAAATGCATAACATATTCAATTGAATTTTCTGTAAAAGTTTCAACATTTCACAAAGGAGGTTTACACATTTTCAATTGTTCCCCAATGTGTTGTCCACAAACCATCTACATTAGATTTATATGAAGCATTTCTTAAAAACAGAGATTCCTAAATCCCACTTGAGTCTTACTTAGACGAAATGTTAAGATCTTTTTATTATAAGCTTCTGGAGTTAAATTTATTCACAGAAGTCCAAGAATCATGAATTGCACCCAAGAACAGATTTAAAACCCTGAGATTTATTTAGAGCAGAGTTCTGCTGCCTAGAGAGAATTTGGTGAATTTTCAGGAAAATTTTGATTGTCACAATGATTGAGGTACATTATTGGCATTTAGTAGGTAAATGTAGAAACGTTTAATGCCCTGGAATATACAAGATAGCCTTATACTATGAATAGCCATCCAACATACTCACAACTTTGAACTGTTGTACTTGGTAGTTATAAAAGTGAAAACTAAATCCATAATTATCTAATAACATAGCCCATTTTTGTTTTTCATAGAAACAAAATGTTTTGCAAGGTTCTCATGCACTGAATTTTCTTAGAATCGCTACTATGTAAATTTAAAGAAAGTTGTACATTTTAAAAAGTATTTTATAATGCTGTCTGCTGTTTTGGAAAATCAAGTCAGTCATGGTAACACTGCTCTCATATTTAAGTTGCCAATACAGCACTCCTCTTTTTGTCTGCATTTGTAGCTTTTGTAGATGCTACATTTATGGCAATTCTATGGTATAGATGAAAGCATATAACTGCTTCATTAGCTCTTCCAGTGTAATTGGGCTTGAGCCTAAACATATTTAAATACTTATCATTTATATTATGTTACTTTCCTCTTATTTACTATTAGTATTAAAGTTAAAGCTTTTTTTAAATTCTAATTTTGAATTTAAGGTAGCAAAGGGGACATTGCAAAATATTTATCTTAAAAAGGTTATATTGGGTCTGACAAAACCGAGAAGCATTGGGAAAGAATTGTCCCAGACCAGAGCTTTCCTGCAAGATGAATTTCACAACTTCCTTCTACAAAGGAATTCAAATTCCTGATAAGGAGTTTGAACAACATTCTGTTGTCTCTAAACGAGATATTAAGAATTTGTGGGGCCCACAATTACCCATTTATAACTGTCTGACGAGCCTAAATATTTGTTTATCTTGTATCTAACCTAGTGTTTAGATTGCTTTAGTCAGGAGAGATTTTGTTCCCCAAGAGAACTTTGACTGTATCTGGAAATACTTTTGAATTGTCACAAGTAGAGTAGGGGATGCTGTTAATATACTTCAGTGCACAAGATGTACCCCCCCTAACTAAAATTATCCTGAAAAACTCTGCTCTAGACATTCTACTTTTCTGTTTTATGTTCACCCAAAAAGGGAATTTTTAAAACAGTCCACTTTGAGACCTCTTCCCTTAATTCAGGCTTCAAATAAATTTGACACAAGCTTATACATAATTCTGTTGAAAAGCTGTTTTTTTTTCTTCCATACTATTTAAAGTAACCAGCCCTGAGGAGATTAAGTAAAAAGACAAGATAACAGATGTATAGTTGCAAAACTTCTAGTTATTTCTATGGTCTTAATTTTTTTATATTCAGGAAGAGATATGGAATCATTACAAAATATTTGTAAATTGTGCTAGGGCTATAAGGGAGTTAGGAATAAGAAATTATACTAATCCAGGAGAGAAAAAGAAGTAGTGGAAATCAAGAGGTAAAGATATAGAAGATATTGAGGAAGGCAAAATGTTCAAATTTCTAACCAAACACATATGGGAAGATTTTAAGATAATGCCAGAATTCCACATTTTATATTGTCAATAAGAGTACTGAAAGGTTAAAGAAGAAGGATGTGATACCCTTTCTTTATTAAATATAAATAATTATTAATCCAAAATACTATGTAAAATAAGCAGCCAATAGAATAGGTTAGAAAGCCCAGAAATAAACCCACATATTTATGCTCAATTGATTTTTCACAAAAGTATCAACAATACACCTTCGAGAAAGAACAGTCTCTTCAATTAATGACTTTGGTGTTGGGAAACCTGGAAATCCACATGCAGAAGAATAGAATTGGACCCTCATCTCACACTATGTACAAAAATCCACCAAAAACAGTAAAGCTACTAGAAGAAAACACAGGACCAAAATGCCACAACATTGGTCGGACAATGATTTCTGGACTAGAAGTTCAAAAAAAAAAAAGGCCACAGGTAACAAATGCAAACACAGACAAATAGTTTGATTACCACAAACAAAAAAGCTTCTGCACAACAAAGGAAAGAATTAAAAGAGTGAAAAGACCCAGGGAGTAGGAGAAAATATTTGCAAACATCTGACAAAGGACTAACATCCAAAATAGATAAAAATGTAAACAACATAGCAAGAAAACAATCAAATTAACAACAGGAAAAAGATCTGAAAAGACATTTTTCAAAAGAGAACATACGAATAGCCAACAGATACATTTAACAATTCTCAACATTTCTAATTGCCAGGGAATGTCTAATCAATGCTAGTCAAAACTCCAACAGATTATCACCTCATACCCATTAGAATGACTATATACATAAAAAAGCAAATGTTGGCAAAGATATGGAAAGAGGGAACCTTTTTGCACTGTTGATGAGAATGTGAAGTAGTAATGCCATTTTGGAAAACAATATCGAAGTTTCTCAAAAAACTAAAAATATCATTATCATATGAGTCACCAAACCCTGTTCTGGGTATGTATCCAAAGGAATTGAAACTGATATGTCAAAACAATATCTGCAGCCCCATGTTCATTGCAGCATTATTCACAATAACCAAGACATGGAAACAACCTAAAAGTCCATTCGTGAATGAAAAGAATTGGAAAATATGGAATCAGAAATAGAATGCTATACAATCTTAAAAATAGAAGGAAATTCTATCATTTGCAACAGCATTGATGAAACTGGAAGACATTATGCTAAGTGAAATAAGATAGACACAGGAAGACAAGTATGATATCACTTATATGTGGGATCTAGAAAAGTAAATCTCAGAACAGAGTATAGAAAAGTTGTTAACAGAATCTGGAGTTAGGAGGAAGGATAGGGAAAGGGAAGGTGTTGAAGGTGTACAACATTTCAGATTGATTGGAAGAATAAGTTTTAGTATTGTATTACACTGCATGGTGAACACAGTTAATAATAATATATAAATATTTCAAAATTCATAATAAATAGATTTTTTAAATTTTCACTACACAAAAAAATGATGAGTTTGTGGGGAAAGTGATATGTTAAGTAACTTGATTGAATCTCTCTATAATGTATGCATAGATCAAGATATCATATTGACAATCAAGATATCCATAAACATGCACAATTATTAATTATCAATTATAGATAAATCAAAAGTAAAAAATAACAAATAAAACAGTATATTTCCCAAATTTGGAATATCCATGCTAAGTTCTCCGCTTTGGTGCCAAACAAGACCAAATTTCTGTCTGCACGTTGGTTTTCAGAGAGGAAAACAGCATCACACAAGTCTTCTAAAAAGTTGAGAATGAAGAGGAAAAACTATAGCAGCCTTTTTCTGAGGTTAAGATAATATTCATATTCTGCTCAACTATAAAAAATAGAGTTTTTCAAATTTAAAAATAAATAAGAGAACAGTAAAATATGAATTGGGAAATTGCTTAGATATTCTTATGAGATGAAAATTACCTTCCTAGGACTTCTTGGAGCTTAGCTTCCTCAGACACTTAAGCATTCTCTGCTAATTGCAAATGTACATATTATAAATTGCATCCCAAATTTCTTTTGCATCTTCAGTGGTTTCATATAACGTTAATACTGTTGAGTTCGCATTTGTGTTTATTTTATTTATTTAAATTTTATTGTATTGTATTGTATTTTTTGAGTTGGGGATCTCACTCTGTTACCCAGGCTGGAGTGCAGTGACATGATCTCAACTCACCACAGCCTCAACCTCCTGGGCTCAAGTGATCCTTCCACCTCAACCTCCTGAGTAACTGGCACTGCAGATTTGTGCCACCATGCTTGGTTGATTTATTTGATTTTTTTTTTTTTTTTTTTTTTTTGTAGAGACAAAGTCTCTCTATCTTGCCCAGGATGGTCTTGAACTCCTGGGCTCCAGCAGTCCTCTTGCCTATTGCCTTGGCTTCCCAAAGTGCCGGGATTATAGATGTGGGCCATCATGCTTGGCAATTTTTTTTTTTTTTTTGGTAGAGACGAAGTCTCACTATGTTGCCCAGGCTGGTCTTGAACTTCTGAGCTCAAGCAATCCTCCCACTTCGGCCTCCCAAAATGCTGGAATTATATGCATGAACTACTGCCCCCGATCAGCATTTATGTTGACATCGACTGGACAGTAATTCTAGAGATTTTTCAACAGTGAGAGACAAGCAATGTAATTAAAATAACAAAGCCTCTCAATATACAGGGAGCACACACACACAATACAAACACATGCACAAATCTGTTTCCATGTCCTAAATTCTTCATTGATTATTGTGAAGCATGTATGCTTTTATATCAGTTTTAAAATAGTACAGGGGATGTGTACAAATATTAAATAATCTCCAGAGTTTCAAATTCAGAACTTTTGTGTCACATCATGTAATATGTTTCCACTTCTAGATCCTATACCAAAGTCACAAGAGAATCAAAATACTTCAATCCAGGCAATTTTGACCTTTAAGCTCAGGAAAGTTAAGGAGATATTTAGCAAGCTAAAGTGTATAGAAGCATGATAATTGAATGCAATTTGTTATCTTGAATTCAATTCTGCATTGACAAACAATTACTATAAATTATAATATTGGGACAATTTGTGGTATTTGAACATGGACTGCACATTTGATAATAACATTGTATCAATTTGAAATTTTCTGACATTGATCATTGTTATATTGTTATATAATACAACCTCCTAGATATTAGAAGATACACATTGAACATTTTAAGAATAAAAAATCATGATTTTGCAATTTCTTCTTAAATTACTGGCAGTAATAATAATTTATTATTATGATTGTTTCTGTTGTTGTTATTATGTCCTATAGTAATAATAATATATGCAGTGGATGCTATGGTCCTTCACCCAGGCGAGTCCTCAGGGTGAAGGCATTCTTTCCTAGCTGCAAAGAATATTGGCTGCCAATTCCCATAGCTATGTAACTCACTGGAAATTGTACTCAACTGCAGGGAAATGCTTTGTCCACCCCCCTGGAAACATTTCTTGGTCAATGACTGGTTAATGTGGTGTGACAAAAATACCCTGGCCTTTCTGCTTCAATTTATGACAAGGCTGAAGGGTCATCCAACTCCAAAGCTCCATATATGATCGACTGAGGCTTCAGGTGCCATGGGATTATGTGTTACTTTGTCTCTAGACCCGGTCCTTCCTTCTCCATTTTCTCACAAGAGCATCTTCTTAAGAGGATCTTCTTAAGAGCATCTTCCTAGAGAACACCTTAATAAATCTGCCCATAATTAACCTTGTCAGTCTGATTCCTAGGAATTATCTCTAAGACAATTTGTACCAGGTGTGGTTCCTGGAAGCAAACTTAAACAGCAATTTGGGGGATATGCTACCTGCTGGCCAGCAGGCGAAAAAACCCAAACACTGGCAGTAGGTAGAGTATGATTATCTCCTGATTTATGCTGGAGTGGTACAATTGTTACAATTTTTTTCTAATGATGGACATAAATGTGATACTGGTAGAAAAGAACAACTGGCAGGTGAAATATCTGTGATGCTTAAAAAGTGTGAGGAAAAAGTTTATAAATATGGAATTGAGTGGCTGCTGCTGTGCACCAATGATTTCTCAAAGAGAGATAATAACAGTCTGAGAGATTAATCACCAATTCAAGGCCAACTGTGAGAGTCAGAGGATATCCTTGGCAGTGTTTAATGAGACCTTAATCTATTGCCCACACAAAGCAGACAGAACAAAGGACCAAGCTCTGAACTTAATTTGGTGAGTCACAGTGCTTCAGAGGGGGTTGAATTTTCAACATCAGCAGGTTTCTTATGTCAAAGTCAGGGCCCTAATAGAAAATATGTGAGTACCAGGTGAGCTTAAAACTAATTTCACTTCCTCATGTTAAAATTCAGTGCACACATATCCTCCTTGAATTCAAGACCATGAAAAGACCTTACATGTATGCCTTCTTCAGGCATCTCTCAGGTCACCTCTTGTCCTGGAAAGCACATAAGAACAAGGGTCAAGTTCCAACATAACTCATCTGGGGATGTGTTAAGCTTGCTAGGAGAAAAGATTAACTATACTTTTATTTTCAGCAGAAGACACAGTAAGCGTTACACTAAACTTTTAGCTATGACTCCTGCTTCATCACTTCAGGCTCTTTTTGTTAAAAGAACAGTGGCCAAAGAATTATTACTTTCTTTGGCAAGAGTCATTATCCTGAAATCAGGAGGGGACAGTGCTGCTGCTACAACCGTGCTTGCAGGGAATAATAAATTGGGTTCTCAGGTGATTCACTGGAAGTCCCTTGACGGTTCTGTGCCCAATTTTAAGAGCAAATAGACAAGTACAGCAGCCATGACCTAAGAATGACATAATAACCAATAGCTCAATCTGGCCCCCCAATCAAGGGTTGGGGGTCTAGGTCACCAAATCGGGTAAGCCTCCTCATCCAGCAGAATTGCTTGTGAGAGTGAGGAAAATCTACAATAAGCAGTGGAAGGTGATGTTGTGTATTAGTTATGGCCTTGGGACCAACTGTAATAGTGATAGTTGTAGGTCAGCTCATTAATCTTTCTCTTATAAATTTATCCAGGAATTGTGACAATATGGACAGCTATAACTGGATGGAGTCAATTTGAATTGAAAAACAAATGTATCTGTGCAGTGACAGTGTCAAAGGTAGACTGTAGTGGATGTCATTTGGTGCCCTACTCAGAGCCACTTTCCTAGACTAGTACACCTCAGTTGCCGTTAGTGTTAGGTCCTAATAATGTCGAATATCTTCACCCTTTGCCAGAGAATTGCCTGGGGCTGATGGGAGCTTAGCTTTCTTTTGAAAAGTTATGCTTCTTCATCATTTCTTCTTTGTAAACAGCCCATGATTAACTGATACAAAAATACATGAAGCTAGCCTCCTTGTCTCAAGGCAGGACAACGCTCTGGTATGATTTATGTCCCAGAGCCACTTCATCACTCCATTTCAGCAATCTGGCTAACCTTAGATTTTAAGTGATACTATATCCTTGATAGGCTGTTTCCTTTTCATTATCCTGCTTCTTCAACTTCTATCAAAAGTCTTTCCTTGCAAGCAAATCCTCAGTAAAACACATGCACCTAAATCCCCGCCTCAGTCCATGCTTCTGAGGAATGGGAACTAAGATCATGATATATAATAAGTATTAAATATTTTTATTTCTTGGTTCATTTGCTTTGGCAAGACACATGAATGAATGAGTGAATGAATTTGACATACCACTAAAAAAAAAGATGTAAAAGGAAACACAGTGAATGCAAATATGGAGTAAAAACTGCTTTCTTTTTAGCTCTCGAAAAATGCAAGTTGAAACAAGTTGATTAGGTAATAACCTCAGGAAAAGTATAAAGAATTTTTAATCTTATTTTAAGTCAAGGCAAGAATTGGAATGGCAAAATTGTGAGAGTTTAGGAAATTAAGTTCTATTTAATTAGTGTAGAAAAAGGGTCTACATGTTTTATTCAATAGTGGACTGGGGGCACTGTGATTGCTTTATAAATATTCAGTGTAACCAAAGATATTTTAAATAATTTATAATAAAGCTATAAATTTGATGAGCGTTTGATCACATTATTCAGTTTAAAGCATAAAATGTAAAAGATTTACATTTCCTTATAAATTTGGATTATTTTTCTTTATTTTTCCCTTTACTTTTCTTAGAATCATTAAAGTTTAGAGCTTGAGGGAACCTTAACAGTCGTCAAAATCTGCCCCCTTATTTTACTGGTGAGAAAAAAACTTAGAAAAATAATTTATTACTAACTAAATTTACATAAATGTCTTGTTATCTATACTCCTTCTGTTCGTATTATAGTTGAAAAATTTGACTTTCATGATCTATACAAAATATTTTTTTCAAAACCAGGCCATCAAACTACACTTTTCCTGCCCATGGTCATTCACTATTTAATACACTCTAAGAGCTATCAGAGACTCCCTTTCAATAACAAGTATATTGGCTTTTTCAGATCATTGAATTATATAACACTGTAATTTCAGCCGATTGTTTCCTTCACTGAAGATCAGGCCAAAGGTAATAAAAGATATGGCTTTTCTGCAAAGAAAGCAGATCCCTAGGCTGCGGTGTTATTTTGTTTTAGAATGGTAAGAACAATTGCTTATTGAATGTTTCATCGAATTATCTACAAGGCATAAAAATCAAGAATAAACAAGTTTTAAAATTTTTAATTTGTAAATATGAGAATATATTTCCCCTCAGCCCTGTGGCATCTTGAGGTCTGAATGCTGGAATTATGCTAATTAACTAATGCTGTTTACCAAACACAAGTTCTGAATTATCACATAATAAATAATTTGTAGACCTTGATTCCTGTGCTAAACTGTTGATCTATAGAGAGAATTAAACACATTTGCGTGCTTATTTGGAAGACAATAACTTGTTTTTACTTCTTTTTAAAAATCTGTTTTTATTTTTTGCATACATTAAGCACTCAGAAAATGATGTAAAAACATTGTGCTGTGAATTAAAGACCTAACATGTTTCATAGAACACCTGAAAGAATAAAAATGAGCATATTAAATATGGTGAACAATGTAAAGAAATTCTTTCATGGTAAAAATGCAAAAAGAATTAACAAAAAGATAAAAGAATAGAGTCAAAAAGGAAAGTAGACTACTGCATATATCATAATAATAACAGTGTAATGCTAGGTGAAACTAGTTTATAGGTGAATTAGTCATCTGTGCTGCATAAAAAATGACCACAAAATCAGCAGCATGAAGTAACCCTCATTTATTATCTCACAATTTCTGTAGATTAGAAATCCAGATACTGTTTTGCTCGGTTCCTTGATCAGGGTCTCATAGGGATGAAACCCAAGGTGTCAGTTAGGCTGCACTCTCATTTGGATCTTGAGTTCCTCTTTCAAGTTCGTTTTTATCATTGGAAACATTCAGTTTTTTGTGTTTCAGGACTGAGGCTCCCTTTATCTTTTTAGCTGGGGGGTAGGGGAGCACTCTTTGACCCTTGCAAGTGGCCCCTTCCATCTTCAAAGCCAGTAACACCATATTCAGTCCTTCTCAGGCTCAAAGATCTCTCTGACTTCTTTGCCACCAACTATAGGAAACTCTACTTTTGAAAAAATTTTAGGTCAGTCCTAACTTGGTAACCTTCATTTCTTAAAACCAGTTCACTTTAATCATACCTACAAATTCTTTTTACAGTAGTACCTAAATTAGGATTTAATTGACTATCCTTGTAATGAGAATCCTGTTGGGACTATCTTAGAATTGTGCCTGTTACTATAAGTTTCAACTTGTGGAACAAGTGATCATATATCTAATGATGGGTTAATATCCAAAATATATAAGGAACTCCTACAATTAAATAGCAAAAAAGCAAATAACTGATTAAACATGGGCAAAGGACCAACAGACATATGAAAAGGTGCTCAACCTCACTAGTCATCAGAAAAATGCAAATGTAAACTACAGTGGATATCACTTTTCAAGAGACAACGTGTTTGAATAGTTTGAATTCCATCCAACTGTCCTTTTCTGGGTAGTAAAAGTGACTTTTTAAAGGTAACAGTTAACAGATGGCTAAAACAATGAATAAATTTTATTTGATTAGAAATAAATTTATTGGGACTGTGGAATAGGACATTGGCTTTAGTGACCTCGTATGTGAAAGACTGCTAGCTCAGATACATCATAACTCATGACAGTTTTAGTTACAAACTACAGTAGCACAGAATTCTAGTTCAAAAACCTCAAGGACAATCATTAAGTCCCTTGTGTGCTGCACAACTCTGTGTTGTCATTCACTATAGTTCATGGGAATGACATCCTCTAGATTTTGCAGGACCAACTTGCATAATTATAGATTGAAACATTGTAGATCAGGACAGTTTGACATTGTTCAGGTAGGGCAACTAAAATTATAAATGGAGTGGAAAGATTTTTCTAACGAGAAAAGACAAAAAGTCACCCTAGGAAGCTGAAATCTGAGAATTATTTGATCTAGAAAATCACTAGAGTTGTAGTTAGAATAACAAAATTAATATTAGCCACCAGATTTCAGAAATTTTAAAATAGATGATAGACTATGAAGATAAACAGACATTCACTTAAGACAAATAGAGTTGGCAGAATTAAACAAAAGTGATATGCATGTTCAGTGGAATTATTATAAAATATTTAATAACTTTTCTAGCTTATACCTTATTGTTGTGAAGGAAAAATGTTCACCTCCATACTCTAGTCTTTGGAGTCTATGCTAGAGTCAAACCTTTTACTAATATGGAAATTCTTGTATTTATTACAGATTTCAAATTACAATTGAGAAAATATGGCAACGAGGGATATCTAATTTAACATTCCCAATAGTGTTGTAAACCACGGGTTATAGAAAAAGCACTTTTAAATTGTGGAAAGAAAAAATCATGACTGAGCTAGACATATAAAAATACATATGAATTTAACTGAGATGGTAATAATTGGAGAAAAATAACAAAATTCATGCTGATTTATTAGCTACCATTTTTCTGTGTTTTAAAGTCTAAGTGCAACTACAGTTTAATTTTGTTAAAGCAAACATAAAATCAAATCTTTAATAGATGCTTTCTTTATGCATAGGTAAATTAGCAATACTATTTTGTATGTCATGACAATGAATTGTCAAATAAATCTTACTAATTATGTTGAAGACTCTACTTTATGACCATCTTGCAAACTCAGTGAAACAAAACCTAGAGAGTGAACCAAAATTCAAAAAGAGGTAACAAGAAAAATAAACCTCCCTAACTCTCCAAGCCAATAGACAGAAAACACATGTAACTCCTCTCTCAAATATTTGAAAGCTCCAGAATGGAGAGGATGGGAAATCTAAAAAAGATTCCCAGAATGTGAAGCTGGTAAGGACCCAAGGACATTCTTAAAAGAGAGTCATAAGGATATGAATGATCATACACTGAATCTTCTAACTGGGGACAGAATTCAATGAAAAAAAGTGTTCCTCCAGAAGAACAGAAGTCTGTTTAATTCCACCGCCTGGAAATAAGGAATCTATGATTACTGCAGCCATGGAGAAAACATTATATTAGTAGTAGAGGCAAATGAATCAGTCCTCCTAGCTGATCAATTAGATCTTTCTCTTCATCACATAAATCCTATATGCGATGCACACAGGGATACTTGCACATCAAAAAGTCCATTCTAGTGTGCAAGAACATCCAGCTAAAACCTGCCAGCAATGTGCATCTACTTCTAGATGAATACTTGAATATGCCTTTGTTGTGGAAAATAGTTTATACAAATGTAAGGCAAATGTTCTATTCTGAAATAGTGAAGATTCAGACAACACAGTTGGCGATTCTGCATGATAATCTGTAATGATTCTCAAATTTGGTGTGTCTGAGAATCATATGGATACCTTGTTAAAAATATTGACACCCTGGCACTCTGATTCATTAATTAGAAATTGAGACCAGACATCTGAATTGAAAAACAAAGAGGCTGGGCTCGGTGGCTCAGTCTGTAATCCTAGTACTTTGGGAGGCCGAGGTGAGTGGATTGCCTGAGCCTGCGGGTTCTTCAAGATCCACCTGGGCAACTTGGCAAGACCTCGTCTCTACAATAAATAAAAAATTAGCTGGGCATGGTAGCACCTGCCTGTAGTTCCAGCTACTTGGAGGGCTGAGGTGGAAGGATCACCTGAGCCCAGCAAGCCGACTCTGAGGTGACTGTGATTGTACCACTGCACTCCAGCCTGGGTGACGGAGTGAGACTCCAACTCAAAAAAAAGGAAAGAAAATAAGCCACAAAATCCCTGTTCTGATAATTCAAATTTATGTCAAAATTTAAGAAAAAATCCAAATAAAAATGTATCTTCATTATTTGCAAATAAATTTTTCCGCAGTTTTGAAGATAAATTTCATTTTTGAAAACTAATGACTTTTTTAATGTTCTTCTCTAAGATCCTAACTGAAGTGCTCTCTTTCATGTGGCATAAGCACGTGGCTTCTACAGTGTTGTGTCAGATCTAAAGTTAAAGTTATAGAGATGTATTTAGGACTTGTGTGAAGTTCCTTGCTCTATGTACTTGACAGAGTCATAGCTAATGCACAGTTTTAAGCTGTCCCTATTGTTTGTGGTGATGTTGATATTTTTAAGCCTTTTGTAAAGTTCTAGAGATGGCTAAGTTTTGCAGCTCTGCTCTGGGAAGTAAACTTCTGCATAAGTGTGTGTGGCTGAAGAAAACCATCCGGTCAGGAGTGATAATAGATGAGGGAAAAGCAGTCATCAAGGCAAGAAGTGGTCTGAAAAATAGAGAAGAAGGGGTCCAAAAAGCTAGCTAAAGTGACAATCCAAAATTATGATGTTTTTGTAGAACTTGCAATACGTTTGTGATTCTTTTCTTTTTTTTCATTATTCCAATTGTGTTTATTAAAAAAAGATACAATGAAATTTTTTTAAAAATCACGATGTTATATGTGTTTCTGGGTCATATTGAGAATTTAACTTCTTTTTTTATTATTATTATTTTTTTTATTGTGAAGTTGTGGGGTACAGTTAAGGGTTAGGTATACAATTGCGTTTCATTCAGGCACCCTGTTGATATGGGATGTTTCCCCGTACCCAGACAGATATTTGCTACTGTTAATCCCATCTCCCTCCCCCCACCATAGTTTCCCAGTGCTGTCAGTCATTTTCGTATAGTATTGCATTGGATGTTTAAGGTCCATTATATGAGTGAGAACATGTGATACTCGGATCTTTGTTTCTGTGAGAGGTCACTCAGTATTATAGACTCTAGTTCCATCCAGGTTGCTGTGAAATTCATGATTTTGTTTTTTTTTATGGCTGCGTAGTATTCCATCATGTATATGTACCACATTTTTTTAATCCAGTCCTCTTTTGACCGACAGAATGGCTGTTTCCAGGTTCTTGCTATTGTGAACAATGCTGCGATAAACATGCATGTGCAGGTATCTTTTTTATAGAGTGATTTGTGTTCTTCAGGATATGTTCCCAGTAGGGGATTGCGGGATCATATAGGAGGTTGGTATTTAGAGCTTTTAAGAATCGCCACACTGCTTTCCACAGAGGTTGCACTAGTTTACACTCCCACCAACAGTGTAGAAGTGTTCCCTTTTCACCACACCCTCTCCAGCAGCTGTTATTTTTTGAGTTGTTGATAATTGCCATTCTGACTGGAGTTAGGTGGTATCTCAGTGTGGTTTTGATTTGCATCTCCCTGATGATTAGTGAGGTTGAACATTTCTTCTTGTGTTTGTTGGCTGCTCGGATATTTTCCTTTGTGAAGTGTCTGTTCATATCTTTTGCCCATTTTATAATGGGGTTGTTTGTTTTTTTCTTTTCAGCACGCTTGAGTTCCTTGTAGATCCAGGATGTTAAGCCTTTGTCGGACCTGGAGTTGGCAAATACTTTTTCCAAGTCTGTGGGCTGTCTCCCTGCTCT
Organism: Cephalopachus bancanus; assembly: GCA_027257055.1. Lineage (NCBI taxonomy): Eukaryota > Metazoa > Chordata > Mammalia > Primates > Tarsiidae > Cephalopachus > Cephalopachus bancanus. The sequence continues at coordinate 241,582 of JAPVLO010001084.1, forward strand.
CTTGATGGTTTCTTTGGCTTTGCAGAAGCTTGTCAGTTTAATAAGGTCCCACTTGTCTATTTTTCTCTTATGACCTGTGGGTTTTGGGTTTTGTTCAGGAATTGGATGCCAGTTCCGATTTCCATGAGGGTTTTTCCTTCATTTTCTAAGGTTCTTATGGTTTGAGGTTTTACATTTAGGTCTCTGATCCATTTGGAATTAACCTTTGTGCATGGGGATAGATAGGGGTCCTGTTTCAATCTTCTGCATGTGGTCAGTCAGTTTTCCCAGCACCATTTACTGAATAGGTTCTCCTCTCCCAGTGGTAGGTGGTGGAGGCTTTGTCAAAGATGAGTTGGTTGAGAAATTGAGGTTTGCTTCTGGAATCTCAATTCTATTCCATTGAGCTATATGCCTATTCCTATACCAATACCAACCTGTTTTGATGATTGTAGCTTTATAGTAAAGTTTGAAGTCTGGTAGTGTGATACCACCTGCTTTGTTTTTTTTTTTTTTTTGCTGAGGATTGTTCTGGCTATTCTTGGACGTTTGTGTTTCCATATGAATTCCTGCATTGTTATTTCTAGGTCTGAGAAGAATGTTGCTGGTAATTTGATGGGTATTGCATTGAATTTGTAGATTGCCTTAGGTAAGATGGATATCTTCACAATGTTGATTCTTCCGATCCATGAGCATGGGATATTTTTCCACTTGTTTGTGTCAACTTTGATTTCTTTGAGCAGTGTTTTGTAGTTTTCCTTGTAAAGGTCTTTCACATCTCTGGTTAGGAAGATGCCAAGGTATTTCATTTTTTTTGCGGCTATTGTGAATGGAATTGTGTTTTTTATTTGGGTTTCTGTTTGTTTATTATTGGTGTAGAGAAATACAATTTTCTTTTGTACATTTATTTTGTATCCTGAGACTTTGCCAAAGGTCTTTATCAGTGTAAGGAAGTTTTTGACAGATTCTCTTGGGTTTTCAAGGTATACAATCATGTCGTCTGCAAAGAGAGATAACTTGACTTCCTCTTTTCCTATTTGGATACCCCTGATTGCCTTCTCTTCTCTGATTGCTCGAGCCAGGACTTCCAATACTATGTTGAACAGGAGGGGTGAGAGTGGGCATCCTTGTCTTGTTCCAGTTTTCAGGGGAAATGGTTCTAATTTTTGTCCATTTAAGAGTATGCTTGCTGTGGGTTTCTCGTAGATGGCTTTTACTATTTTGAAGTATGTTCCCCATATGTCTAGATGTTCAAGGGTTTTTAACAAGAAGTGGTGCTGGATTTTATCAAAAGCTTTTTCTGCATCTAATGATATAATCATGTGGTTTTTGTTTTGACATCTGTTGATGTATTTAATTACATTTATGGTTTTACGAATGTTGAACCAGCCTTGCATCCCAGGAATGAAGCCTACTTGGTCATGGTGGATGATTTTTGAGATGTATTGCTGAATCCGGTTTGCTAGGATCTTGTTGAGAATTTTAGCATCTACGTTCATCAAAGATATTGGCCTGTAGTTCTCTTTCTTTGCTGGATCTTTACCTGGCTTGGGTATCAATGTGATGTTGGTTTCGTAAACTGATTTGGGGAGCGTTCCATCTTTTTTAATCTCCTGGAATACCTTCAGTAGGATGGTATCAGCTCCTCCTTAAATGTCTTGTAGAATTCTGCTGGAAAGCCATCTGGTCCAGGGCTTTTTTTTGTAGGAAGTTTTCTTATTACGTATTCGATTTCCTTGGTTGTTATTGGTTTATTTAGGGTCTCAATTTCTTCTCGTTCCAACTTAGGTAGGTTGTGTGATGTCAGAAAGTCCTCTATTTCCTTAAGGTTTTCAAGTTTGTTTCCATACAAGTGTACGTAGTAGTCTCTAACGATCTTTTGTATTTCTTCAGGGTCAGATGTGACTTCATCTTTTGTGTTTCTGATTGTGCTTATTTGGTTTTTTTCTCGTTTTTTCCTGGTCAGTCGAGCTAGGGGACCATCGATCTTGTTTACCCTTTCGAAGAACCAGCTTTTTGTTTCATTGATTTTTTCTATTATCTTTTTGTCTTCTATGTCCTGGATTTGGGCTTTTGTTTTGGTGATTTGGATTCTTCTGCTGAAATTAGGGTTTTTGTGGTCTTGCTTTTCCAGCTTCTTTAGGTGGCTTGTTAGATTGTGAATTTCTGTTCCTTCTATTTTCCTCATGTGTGTTTGTAGGGATATAAATTCCCCTCTTATTACAGCTTTTAAGGCATCCCAGAGATTTTGGTAAGATGTTTCTTCATTTTCATTTGTTTCCAGGTATCTTTTGATCTCTGTTTTGATGTCATCATTGACCTAGGAGTTATTTAGCATCATGCTGTTTAGTGTCCATGTCTTTGTGGGTTTTGGGGGGACTTTGTTGGTGTCAATGTTTATTTTTATTCCACTGTGGTCCAAGAAGGTGCATGGTAGAATTTCAGTCCTTTTAAATTTGCTTATACTTGATTTGTGTCCAATTATGTGGTCGATCTTAGAACATGTTCCATGTGGTGATGAGTAGAATGTGTATTCTTTGGTCTTTGGATGGAGTGTTCTATAGGTATCAATTAAGTCCATTTGGCCCAGAGTCTCATTGAGGTTCCGGATCTCCTTGCTGATTCTTTGTCCTGATGATCTGTCTAAGGTTGTGAGTGGTGTATTAAAGTCCCCAGTTATTATGGTGTTGGAGTCAATGTCTTTCTTTAGTTTTCCTAGAAGTTGCTTTATGAATGTTGGCGCACCTATGTTGGGTGCATATATGTTTAGGATAGATATTTCTTGTTGATGGAGTGAACCTTTTATCATTATGTAGTGGCCCTCTGTATCTTTTTTAATTTTTGATAGCTTAAATGGTATTTTGTCTGAAATTAGGGTCGCGACTCCTCCTTTCTTTTATGTTCCATTCGCCTGAAAATTTGTTTCCCATCCTCTTACTTTGAGTCTGTGTGTGTCTTTTCTAGTGAGATGGGTCTCTTGAAGGCAGTATATTGTTGCCTGGTGATAGTTTATCCATTTTGTCATTCTATGTCTTTTCAGTGGTGCGTTTAGTCCATTCACATTCAGACTAATTATTGAAATGTGAGAGTTCGTCTCTATCATGGAGTTCTTATTGAGTTGTTGTTCTTCCACTTGGTTTTTTCTTTTTTCTTTTTTCTTTTTTTGCCTTTCTTTTGGTTTTGGGGTTGGTTCGTGCATATTTTTTTTTTTTCCTGTACTCTTGTGAAGAATGTTGTTCTTTTTTCCTTTTCTTCTGTGTTTAGTACTTTCTTAAGTGTTTCATGTAGAGATGGTTTGGTGGCAGCATAAGTTCTTAGGGATTGGATATCTGGGAAAGATTTTAATTCTCCCTCACTGATGAAGCTTAGCTTGGCCAGATAGGTTATTCTTGGTTGAAATTGTTTATCTTTTAGGACTTTGAAGATAGGGCTCCAAGCTCTCCTAGCCTGCAGGGTTTCTGCAGATAAATCTGCTGCTATTCTGATTGGCCTTCCATGGTAGGTGATCTGGCCTTTTTCTCTTGCTGCCTTTAGGATTTTTTCTTTTGTGCCTACTTTATTTAGGCAAATTATTATGTGTCTAGGAGTTGGTCTTCTCATTTGTTGTCTTGTGGGGGCTCTCTGAATCTCTTGTGTTTGAATTTTTGCATCACTGATTGGATAAGGGAAGTTTTCTTGAATGATCTCATGGAAAGTTTGTTCCAATGTGGTCTCTGTTTCTCTTTCTGCCTCAGGGAGTCCGATTATTCTTAGGTTAGGCCTCTTGAGGTAGTCACTCATCTCTTGAAGGTTTTGTTCTGTCTTTTTGAGCTTATTTTCTGTGTTTTTAAGAGTTTGGGTTATTTCTATATTTTGGTCCTCAAGCTCTGAGATTCTTTCTTCTGCTTGGGTAATTCTACTTTCCATGCTTATCAATTTGTTATTTATTTCATTCACAGTATTCTTTATTACTGTTATCTCAGATATCAGCTCCTTCCTAGTTTCTTCTTGTGTCTCCTCAATTCTTTTTAATCTCTCCATTATTGTTTTGATATCTACATTTGCATTTTGAGACCCTTCATTCTGGGGACTTTTCATTGTTTGCACTCCAAAGTCAGTTTTCTCAATGTCTGCTCTCCCAGGCGTCTGGGAGAGACCCATACTCTTCTTTTGGTTTTTCTTCATTTCTGTAGATTTTTCTTCCTCTCCCCCTTTCCCTCTCCCTCTTCATTCTGTTTTTGAGGGAAGGTGGGGTTGCTTTTATTTCTCCTCTGCAATGACCTGTTCTTCCTTATGAGGGTCTTCCGGCTTTGTTCACTTTTCCCTCTGCTTTACAGTCTGTCTATTCAGCAGTATGCAGCCTTGGTCCGTTCAGAGAATCTCACAAGTTCACCTATGCCGTCGCCATCTTGCCCCGTCTCCCACGTTTGTGATTCTTAGAAAAATATTGCAAATAGTATCTTGCAAAAGTCTAGAATTCCAAAGTCATGTGACATGACTCAGACTACTATTTGGGTATTCTATGGTGTTTTGATTCTTAAAGTCTGAAAAATCTAGAAAATCAGCATAACATTTATAATGATGCAAAGCAATGCTAATCAGTGAGGTGGATGATAATTTGTGTAGGAAGTATAATGAATATGCTTCAACTTCACTTTAGGGTGCCATCAATCCCATAGGGAAGGAAACTTGAACTTTTAGAAAACAAATTTGGCTTTTGTAGATATAACCTCTCATTTCCTAAGTCTAGCCATCAGTGATATAACTCTAGTTGCAGAAATATAACAATAATTGGCTTAGGTTTAATCACGTAACTGGTCCAGTTTCCAAATTAGAAAGGTAATTTTGTTGCCTTCCACATTATCACTGCAATATCTTTCTTTTGAGAGAAGTCCTTTTATTGGTTGTTGTTAAATAAATACACCCAGGAAGGAAATAAAACAAATTCTGAGAAAATAAAATTACTTAGTCATGCACATCAAGCCAAATTAATGAGGTGACCAAAAACACAGTCTACTCATATTCATTCATTCTCTCTTTCTTAGAAATTTTTATTTTTTGCCTTCTCATTCTGGGCACTATTCTGGGGGCATACATATGTGTGTGTGTGTGTGTGTGTGTGTGTGTGTGTGTGTGTGTGTGTGTGCACGCGTGTGCATGTGTGTGTGTGCATGCGCGCACATGCACATGTGTGTGTATACACATACAATATATGTATTATATATGTATCATATATATAATATGTATATACCCATATCCATATATATCAATGAGCCAAATAGGCAAAGACAAACATTCTTGTTTGTATACTTTTTAGACTGTAGGCTGGAGGAAGTAGAGTCAATAGAGAATTTTTAGAGTGAGTTTAAAGAATGCAATAAGATTTTAAAATGTGGAATGATCATTGTACTGCAAATCAGGGTGATTCCACAGATTTATGTTTCTTTTTTTTTTTTTTTTTTGAGTTGGAGTCTCACTCTGTTGCCCAGACTGGAGTGCAGTGGCCACTCCCGGCCACCGCAGCCTCGACCTGCTGGGCTCCGGCGATCCTTCCACCTCAGCCTTCCGAGTAGCCGGAATTACAGGCACGCGCTACCACGCCCGGCTGATTTTTTGATTTATTGTAGAGATGAAGTCTCGCCAAGTTGCCCAGGCGGGTCTCGAACCTGCGGGCTCAGGCAATCCACTCACCCCAGCCTCCCAAAGGCGCGGGATTACAGGCTGAGCCACCGAGCCCGGCAGATTTATGTTTCTTGAGGAAATCGTTATCTAATTTAGTAGTCAGTTTAATGCATAGGCATCTGTAAAATGCTATTCTTAAATAATCACCATTGAACATAATGTTTTCAATGCAGTAGAACATATTCCCAATCTTCAACTAATCATCAGCTGTTTCAAGTAATATTCAATGTCATTCCACGTAGGTACATATATAATAATTCTTTTTTTTTTTTTTTTTGAGTTGGAGTCTCACTCTTTCACCCAGACTGGAGTGCAGTGGCCGCTCCCAGCCACCGCAAACTCGACCTGCTGGGCTCCGGTGATCCTTCCGCCTCAGCCTTCCAAGTAGCCAGATTTACAGGCATGCACTACCATGCCCGGCTGATTTTTTGATTTATTGTAGAGATGAGGTCTCGCTGCCCAGGCGGGTCTCGAACCCGCGGGCTCAGGCAATCCATTCACCTCAGCCTCCCAAAGGCGCGGGATTACAGGCTGAGCCACCGAGCCCGGCTAATAATTCTTTTGAAGTAAGGGTCTTGTGGTTGCCTGAAGATAATATAATGAAACATATTTTAAAATTCCCCAAATTAAATGTACCCAGTTAATTGCAATATGCCTGAGGATTAAAAGTTTGAAACTATTCTCCCATACATCATTCTTTGCCCTGTATGATCTAGTGTCATGGTTTTTTTAAAAAAAATTTACCAGATGTATACCTCTATCCAGCTTGAATTTTGGACTTCTCCTACAAGCACCAGGTTTTTATGTTCTATTGACTCTTCAACTTCTGGATTTGGACAGCAAAAGGGCATCTTAAAGTCAACAAGTACAAAATGGAACTGCTGTTCTTCCTTATTTTTAACTTGCTACTCTCACAGTCTTCTCCTACTTGTTAATAGCAACTTCACTCTAGTTATTCATTTCTAAAATCTGGGAGTCATCCTTGACTCCTTTTTTTCTCTGTAACATTGTTTTCAGTCTATTACAAAATCATGTTACCACTCCTGAATTGAGCCACCATCATCATTCTCCTAGATTATTTCAATGACTCCCAATAGTTCATATATATATATGTGTGTACATGTTCAAATCATTTAACCAATACCTACGATGATATATGTTTTCCATATTGTAAAACAGTTTAAACCACCAACCAGTTGTCTACTATTTCATGCAATGTTCAAATTATATGTAGCTCCCCTAAACGATTATCTGCTCTATTCACCTAATATTCAAATTTTGTGTAACCACATAGAAAAAATTCTAGATTCTATTTCATAGGATATTTAAATTGTATAAATGCCACATAAAAACTCAAGAATACAAATTTAAGTAGTTACATCTGCTTTCTCATCTTTTTGTTTTTACAATTTACTCTCAGTACAGAGTCATCCTGCTGAAATTTTAAGAGCAAGTGACTTCTCTGCTAAAAACCTACCCGTAGCTTAGCATCTAACTCAGATTAAAAGATTAAAATCTTACAAAGGTTTTACGAGATCTCTCAGAGTTTAGATCATTTGTGTCTTTGACCTCATTTCCTATCACTCTATCCTGTGCATACCTTTTTTCCAACTACACTGGTTTCCTCACTGAACTTCATCAAAATGTTCTCACTTCTGGACATTTATATTTTTTATTTTTCTGTCAAGAATGGTCTTCACTTAGTGATAAAATGGCTTGCTCTCTTATTTTCTTTGGATTTTGTTTAAATATCACCTTCTTAGGAAGGCTTCTCTAATCACTCTATTCTAAATTTAATACTGCCTCCACTTATTCTTGCTTTCTTTTTCACAGTAGCACTTATTATAATACCACAGTCTATATTTTACTTATATGTTTTATTTACTACCTTATCTTTACAGGAATGCAAGCTCCTCATGAATTTGTACTTGTTTTGTTCATTTCTGTAACCCTTTACCTTAATTGCCCCTGGCACATATTTGTGGCTCAATAAATATTTGTTGCTTAATAAATATTTGTTACTGAAGTCATTGAATGAATTCAACCTTGAGCAGTATTTTTTAGTGTATACTACTTCCTGGTCTTTGTGAAAACCTTAAAAAAAGAGACCAACACAACTAGTGGAAAATGGGAAATTATCATGTCATGTTTTGCTTTCTTTCTCTTTTTATTTACTATTGGGTAAATCTGGGTTCTGTTTGTAATGAACATGCTATTAATTTGAAACAAAATTCCTGTTACCAATTACTTTTGGAATGTAAACTTTATGGAGATGCATTATTAATTTTCTTTCTTGTTAAGAAGTTTCTTTTTCTTATTACACAAAATTGTACAAATTGAAGCTGTTAAGAATTTTATAGAGCCGTCTGGGCTGGTTTGAAAAGATTTTCCCTCATCACTCCTTGACTTGTGTTCCACCATTTAATTCACATGACAAATTAAACAAAAGAGCAGATGGAGTTACAACCTGTAGATGTTTCATTAGTGTCTTCATTATTCAAAGGCACTCATTTATAACCCTCCAGATAGAGTCTTTGGTATGATGCATAGAAGATGGTTGGCTAAATCTGAAAAGTTAATATACTAAGATACTGTTATTATTTTTCCTAAACTTATTTCTTACCCTTAGAATAAAACTGTATTTTGTACATTTTACTTCTTGATATAATGAGAGGAGGATAGGAGTAGGCAGGATATAATTGCTTGCCTTCCATAAAACAATTTCAAATATACTTCCAGGTTTTAGTACAGAAATGTTAAGATTGTTAATCCATAACATCGTTGTGGCATCAGACCATTGATTCTGGAATATTTCATTTGCCCATGCTTCAAATTACTATTGTACAGACAATCCTACTGCCTGACCATTTGTCTTTTCTATATTTCTGTGTTTACATATTCATTTTGATATTTCATTTCCTCAAGTATATATATACACATTAACATTTAGAGTATTCATCTGACTTTTAAAAACCGGTGGGACAGATGTTATCTCATTTATTTATTGACATTTCCATGAGGCTTTGAATATTACTTTTTGGTCTGAATTTTTGTTGCAAATATGAAAATATCTATTTCCTATGAATAGATATTATTTTGTAAAAAAGAAAAATCAATAAACGAATTTATGAACTCGTATACTACAAAATCAAAATATTTTATGGACTATAATGTTTTCTGCTCTTCTACTACATTTTTTTGTGCTTTATACATTTCTACTATAGCGCATACCTCAATTATGTGTATATTTATATGTCTTTCAATTGTATCTGTAATCTTGTGTCTAAAATATGCCTGATCTTAAAACTTTCTCTTGAAGGATAAAATTATGACCTTCACAGCAACTTGGATGGACTTAGACGCTATAATACTGAGTGATCTATCACAGAAACAAAGAACTGAGTACCACATGTTCTCACTCATAAGTGGACCTTGAACAATTATCGTAATACTGTAAGAAAAGTATTGTCAGTTGTGGGAAATTGCCAGGGGAGGGGTGCACACCTCATCAACAAGGGTACCTGCATAATGAGCATTTGTACACTTAACCCTGAATTGTACCCCACATCTTTAAAATAAAACTTTCTCTTGCAGGTTCTTAATAAATGATACTGTAGTGAGTGAGTATGCTATGAGTCTATTCTATGCTAAGTAGTTTTCTTTGTAAACCTATGTTAGATTCTACAATTTATAGAGTATTTTTTTTCTGAGACATATACACTTATTTGCTCCCCTTGGTTTCCAGATTCAAACTGTTTTGTTTTTTTTTTAACCTGAAATCTAGCACAGAGTTATTGCACATCTCTCCACAATTTTATTGAATTGACCCATAATGAAAGTTTTGATTCATGTAATAAAATGCATTTTTAAGTTGTAATAAAAAATCCAGATGTTAATCTTCTATCAGGTAAAAACACTTACAAATTTTGTATTTGTAGATATGCCCCTGGTTAAGTGTTATTACCATTTTTACCCTTGAGTTTAAGGTCCTAAAGGAGAGACACATTATGCCAAATGCTTTATTTTGCAATGTAATTTTTTAAACCTCATGAATGAGAAGAGACCTAAAATTTCTCACACAAAGTGAAGCACAAGTTTGATTTATGTGTATTATAATCTCTCATAACTCTGGGAAGAAAATACACAGCTATGCATTTGTAAGTCCCTAGTGGTTTAGAGAAACAATATCTTTAATGTCAACATGAGTGAATGAAAAGAAAATATGTGCTTTGTTAATATTCCAGTAACTGATGCCAAAGTAAGTATATTCAGTAGACTAAATGCGTTTCAAATTTAATTTTGAAACGAAGAAGAATAGAAGATTTAACTCTTTCGAGTCTAAAAGTGGTTCAAAAAGATGTCTGTGATTGCTTTTTGTCAAATAAATCATGGTAAACTAGTGATATTATTACATATTTTTACACACTCACTCCTTCTCCAACATTCCCCAGATATGCAAAAGACATGGCAAGGGTAAATTATTGTCACTTTTTGTTGGCTTATCTTGGAACCTAAACCCAAAGGCAAAGAATGATGGGTTGAGGGAGTTGAAGTCTTAAGATCTTACTTCCTATAAATGTGTACCTTCTATTATATTGCATTTCCTTCTCCTGCTAATTCAATTTATTTAACAATAAAGCTCACAATTGACCTAGGATGTGGCTTATTTATGCCGGGGTGCCAGTTATGAAAGGGTGGATGATGATTCTACCTCTTGCCCTGAACTTCCTTGAATCTGTGAATACTGACTTCTAGATGGGATTTCTGCTTTGTATCAGACAGAAAATCCAGTTGTTTCTTGTTCAAAACCTGGGAATGCAGTCAACACTTTTCCCTCTGTTTTTTGCTAGTAGGTTTGCTGTTCTAATGTCCTGCTATATGTTGCATTGTGGGATTTCTAATATTGAGAAATATGGAGACACAAATGTTGGGTTTGTTAAAAGTAACCCACAGATCAATTGCCTGCCTGCTGTCAACTGGCTCAGTAGAATAATTGCACTCACAATGTTGCATGCCATTGTCACTCCAAACTCCAAGGTAAGTTGATGAACTATGGTATTGTCCACTGACACTTTAATACACATTATTTTCTCTATGACAAGCCTTAGACTCATTACCTCGTTACTACCTTAGCATTTTCTTTGTAGCATGAGCCACTATGTCATCTAAAATTACTCCAACACTTTGAAACTTGTCAATTAATACTGAAAATATCCCCGGGCTCAGTGGTTCAGCCTGTAATCCTGCGCCTTTGGAGGCTGAGGTGAGTGGATTGCCTGGTTCAAGACCCACCTGGGCAGCGAGACCTCATCTCTACAATAAATCAAAAAATCAGCCGGGCGTGGTAGCGCACACCTGTAATTCCGGCTACTCGGAAGGCTGAGGTGGAAGGATCGCCGGAGCCCAGCAGGTCGAGGCTGCAGTGGTCTGGGTGACAGAGTAAGACTCCAGCTCAAAAAAAAAAAAGAAAAAAGAAAATATCTTATACTGAAGTTCCTCATCTTACTATCCAATATGCTCATATTTTCTTCAATTTCATTATGTAGCTATCAAGAAAAATTGGGCTATTTAATATTTTTATTTTCTTTCTATTGGTAAATTTAACCACTTGCTCTTATTTACAAATCTTTTTTTTTTTTTTAGGGGAAATGACATGGAATATTCCTCCATTTATTTAGGTCTTCTTTAATGATTTAAAATATTGTTTTCTATTTTTCATCATACACAAATAGCACAAGTTTTGTTGCACAAATTTTATTTAATTTATAAGTAGGTATTGGTGTTTGTTCATGTTACACATGATATCCTTTTTAAAATTCCCTTTTCATTTGTCTGTTGCTGCTATGTAAAAATATAATTAAGTACTATATATTGACATTGTGTTTAGTGAATTTTCTAAGTTTGCTAACTAATTTCAAATATTTGTAGACTATTTTGAATTTTCTGCATTCACTATTATGCCATCTGCAAGTAATGAGTGCTTTGTTCCTTTCTAATTGTTAACTTTTTAAATTCTAAATATACTTAATCAGACCACCAGAACTATATGTAAAATGTATCTTATTTTTGGTTTTTTTCAACAAAAACAATTCAATTTTATTTTATTAAGCATAATATGTGTTTTGGTTTTGAGTAGCTTTTTACAAAAAAAATCTTTTATCTTGGTTTGCTAACAGTTTAATCATAAATAAATATTCAGTAATGAATATTGAATTTTATCAAATGTTTTTTTCTGAAACTATTGTGATAATTATAGGATATTCCTTCTTTTTATTTTACTGTGAATTGTATTGATCAATTTTTGATTTGTTGATATTTATTTAGAATTTTGCATCTATGTTCATGAGAGAAATTGACCTGTTGATTCTTTTCTTTCAATGTCTTTGTGAGGGTTTGTTACTTGCGTTAGGTAGACCTTGTAAAATGAATTGAGATGTGTCTCCCACTTTTTGATTATCTAAATTAGTATGGATAAAGTGTGATGTTATTTCTGCCATAAATGTTTGAGAGAATTTATCAGAAAAGCCATTTGACTTAGAGTTTTCTTTGTACAAAAGTCTTTAATTACAGATTGAAATTATGTAATTGATATGAATGAAACTATTCTGATTTTGTATTTTTTATTGTGTCAGTTTAAATAAGTTATGTTTCTGAGAATATTTCCTTGTACAAGTTTTCATATTTATTAATATAAATTTGTCCATAAAAATGTTTCTATTTCATCTTTAATATCTATAGACTCTTTATTTATACCCCCTTTTACTCTTCATAATAGTTTTTTCTTCTATTTTTGTTTTCTGAAAACAAAGCTTTTTTTGCAGTCAATATATCAATTTTTTCTGATTGTTCTTTTTGACTTTGACTTTCAGTAGTTCTACAAAGATATGCCTAGATGTGGATTTCTTTGTATTTACTCTCCTTGGAGTATAAAATTTATTTAACTGGCATTTTGATATTATTAATCAATTTTTTAAATCTCAGCTATTATCTTTTGCAATACTGTCCTGCACTTTTCTCCTCGCTCTCCTTCATGGCTGTCATTGTATGATGCTGGACATTTTTACTGCGCCCCATATGTCTCATACTCTTTTCTGTACTTTTCATTGTTTTTAATCTTTGTGTTTCAGCCTGAATATTGGCAAGATAATTTGAATAACTGTAATGTCTGTTGGTTTGTTTCTACTGTTTGTCATATTTTTTGGTCTTGATTGTTGGTGTATTAGAAAAATATTCTATTAAATCCGAGACATTGTGTTAAGTCTGCTAATCTACATCATGATATTTTTGTTTTCCCTAGAGCTCCTTGACTCCACATATCCAGGATGGTTTTAAATTAAATAGGAACCCAGCAGACTGAGCCTGGCTTGCAGTTTCCGATAGGCTCATCTTACTTTTGACTCTTACCTACTCTTTAACCTTAGTCCTCCTATACTTTCAACTGAGAAACGAGGGTATTTGCATTTCTTTCTTCCTTGTGTTCTGAACACCAGTCGTGTCGCACCAGGAGATTGTTGAAACTTCCACTATTTGTCTTTTAGCAGCTTTCAGTTTCATTTCTCTGATTTTTGCCCTGACACAGTTTAATAATTTAGCAAGTGCCTTCAAGTGAAACTTGACTTCACACCCTGCCCCTTTTATTTCTCATTACGGATATTGGTCTTTCAAGTCCTGGCTGTCTTGGCAGCCACACACTTCAATTTTTGTCTCTTCTGCTTTTTGCAATTGCTAAAAGCTCTGTTGGCGTTTTTGCCTCTTAGCAGTAGCACTTCACTAGATTTGCAGCATCTTGCTCCATGCCAAGAATTGGCAAATGTTCCTAGAAAAATTCAACTCACAGAACATTTGCTCACTTCTTCACAGTGAACTTCTTTTGAGGAATTTGACTCCTCAAGCTTTGTGGAATTCAATTGTAATCTGGTGAGATGACTCTGAAGGCATATATTTGAATAATTTTTTTTAAATCTGGCTCTTCAAATTGTTTGTAGCACTTTTTCATAAGCTACTTTATCATAGACAGAAGCAGAAGTCCCACCAAGACACCTTTGATTAATTTTTTTGGCTTCCACTCCACAGGATGACAGACACAGTCATCACATTTACCTTGAAAGTCATCATAGGAATCAGCATTGGAAGCAGGCACACACCCTGATTTCTAAGAAAAGGTTGAGAGGAAAAAAAAATGCCTGAAAACAGCTAGAAACACTTTACATGTGTTTATAAACTTTCTATCACAGCAGGCCTTTTTCATTGCACATATTACACCTCAGGCAGTAGCACTAGTGGCCCCACTGATATGGGCCATTCCTCAGCTGAAGGAGCATGTTAAAATTGCCCCAAGGCAATGACAGGCAGCAGCAGAAGCAAAATTTTTAAAGTCCTTTAATTCCAATCTTGTTCTTACACCATCAGCCTCAGTTTCTTACCATCTCAGCTCCTTGAATGAAGGTGAAGCTGGGCACCTTGAGGAAGGACCCTGTGACGTTACCAAAAATGTATATTCTTATATTTTTCCCATCTGCCTCCAGAAAGACCTATGACCTTTTGCCACAGTGACTGTACACTGAGAAAATGGAAATAATAAGATGTTTTACAATTACTGACCACTTGGAACTGACACTAATACAGGAGACCTAGAATGTCACCATGTTCTGCCAATCAAAGCACGACTTACAGAGGTTAGATAATCACTGGAGTTTTTTCTCAGATTCTTCTCACAATGTAGCCAGAGGGTCTCCAAGGCCATCCTGTAGTTATTTCTATACTTCTAGAATACATAATTGAAATAATTATATTCAGCAACTGGCAGAACTTAAATATAAGTTTCTACAGAGAAAAATAGTAAACCAAAAGCAATGACCCATTCCTGGAGAGATGTCAGTGATTAATGCCACCAACAGGACTACAAGGATGCAAGGGAGACGATTCCCAAAACAACTTCATTCAATTCACCTATTTGACCTATTTAGAAAGCTGATGATTCTTGGAAAATGCCAGCAGATTATCATACACATAACCAAGTGGTGACTCCAACTGTAGCTACTGTTTCAGATCTGGTTCTGTTGCTTGAGCAAGTTAAAACATACCCAGTACAGCTAATGATCCAGCAATTTTGCCCCCAAACCCATTACTAAAGCTCACCAGAGCAATTTGCTTTAAGTTGGCAAGCTAACAATACATCTTTACTCTCTAAATCAAAAGTATATCAACTCTCCAGATATATGTCAAAGTTTTGACACCTTGCTTACCGATCCCTTTCACAAGCCATCATCAGATCAGTCCATTAGATTGATGATATTAGTTTTATAGGACTGAGTGAGTAAAAACTAGCAGCTGATATGGATTTATTGGTATGAAATTTGTTTGTCAAATGGTAGAAAATGAATCCAACAAAAAGTCAGGGGTCTTGCAATCAGTGAAATTTCTAGGTGCCTAGTGGTGAGGGCATATTGAGATATCCTTTCTAAGATGAATGATAAGTTGTCCTATCTGGCTCTTTATACAACCAAGAAAAGAGTGGTGCCCCGCTGGATTTTGGAGATAACATATTTCTTATTTTGTTGTGCTCCATTCCGTTTGCTGAATGACTGAAGAAGCTGCTAATTTTGAGTGAAGCATAGAAAAAGAGAAGACTATAAAATAGGTCCAAGCTGCTGAGCTGCTCTGCCATTTGGGCCAGGAGATTCAGTAGATCCAGTGGTGCTGAAAATTTCAGTGGCAGATAGAGACTCTATTTAGAGTTTGTTTAGAGTCTGTCATCCTTGGTGAGTAACCATCTCCTGTTCAAAAATGACTTTTGGCTTGCTTGCTACTAGGTCTTAGTAGAGACCTAGCCATTGACCACCAAGTTCACATTGACCCGTCATGAACTGAATGTTGTCTGACCCACCAAGCCATGGAGTTGTGTGTACACTGTGGGACACCATCATCAAATAGAAGTGATATGAGATTGAACCTGAGCAGATCTTGAAGGTACAAGCAACTTACATAAAGAAGTTAGCCATATGTCCATATTTCCCACTCCTGCTACACTGTTCTCTCTCTTTTTCAGTCTCCATTTATGGCCGTATGTTAAGTTCTCTAACATCAAGTAACAAAGGAAGAAAATCAAGCCCTATGTATAGATGGTTGTCCATGGAATATGGGCACCACCTGACAGTGGACAGCTGTAGTACTACAGTCCCCTCTAGGACATTCCTGAAGGACAAGGAATGAAAGAGAGTGAAGGAAATTTTTTTCTTGGAAATTTTATTTTTAGTTTTTTGGAAGGATAAATGGCCAAATATGCGATTGTGTACTGATTCCTGGACTGTGGTCAATGGCTTGGTTGAATGGTTAGGGGCTTGGAAGGTGGATGATTGGGAAAAAAAGTGGCAAAGAAATTTAAGGAAAAGGTATGTAGACATAGCTCTCTGAATAGGTGGAAAACTTAAAAAGATGTGTGTTTCATGTGAATAGGTCACTAAAGAGTGACCTTATCAGAAGATTTTAATAATCAAGTAGACAGGATTGCCTCTTCTGTGTATACCAATCAGCTTCTTTCTATAGCTACCTCTGTCATTGCCCAATGGGCTTATAAGCAAGGTGGCTGTGGTAGTAGAGATGGAGAAGGGGTTTCAAAATGTGAAATTCCACTAATCATGTCTAAACAGGCTACAGCTACGGCTGAGTGAGCAATAAATCAACTTTAGAGATTAAAAATGAAGCCTCAATATTAAAGTTTTCTGGAGTGATCAACCTGCTACCTGGTGGCAGGTTAATTGCAATGGACCACTTCCATCATGGAAATGCTAGCACTTTGCTCTTACTAGAGGAGATACTGCTATGGTCTGAATGTTTGTGTCTCTCCAAAATTTATATGTTGAAACCTATTGCCCAATGTGATTATATTAAGAGGTAGGGACTTTGGGGAGATAATTAGTTCATGAGAGAAGAGAGAAGAGCATGCATGAACAGATTAGTGCCCTTATAAAATATATATAATATATATAATGAATATAGATAAAATATTTTATTCTATACTATTTTATCCACCTATCTAACATATTATGCGTTAGTAATCGTCAAGTTTTCATCATAATATTGTTTTATTTATTTTAAATAACTTTGTTCAGATATAATTTGTATACTATAATATTAACTCTTTGAAGTTTACTATATTCAAAAAGTTGTGTAGTCATCACAAGCTAATTTTAGATTTCCATCATTACCACAATAAACCTTGTACACAATATCTATCAATCTGTATTCTTTTCTTGCCCCAACTTTAAGGCAACCATTAATTTAATTCCTGTCTCAACAGTTTTATCTACTCTAAATATTTCATATAAATGGAATCATGATGTATATACACTTTTGCGTCTAGCTTCTTTCACTGAGCATAATGTTATTGAGATTCTTTCATGCTATAACATGAATTCATATTTACTTCTTTTTACTATCAGATAGTATTCTATTATATGGATATACTACATTTTATTTAAGCATCAACTGATGGGCTTTTGAGTTGCTTCCACTTTTTGGCTATTGTGAATGCGATTGCTGCTCTAAACATTCACATAAAATCTTTTCGTGAACATGTGTTTTTGTTTATCTTTGATAGATGACCGATAATTGAGATTTTTGAATATTCCTGGAATTATCTTCCATGAGAAGCATTTGTACTGAAGATGTTTTTATGTAGTAAAGACCATAAATCAGGTGCTATGTGGGATGACCTTAAGACAATGAAGACCAATCAAAAATATTCAGCTCTGGTAATCCAGATTTGGGAAATCCAGAAAAAAACAATAGAATGAAAAAAGGAAGAGTCATGATTAAGGGGAACTTCAAGGACAGATTCTTTCAATGTTTAACAGTTTTTATATAGGGAACAATTAAATATGTCAAAAATGACTCCAAGATTTTCATTTTTGATTTTCTGAGAAAAAAATGGCACATTCTTGAGTTAAAATATAGGTGTTTATATTTGAATTTTTTCCAGAAAAAACTTCTTAACTGAAAACAGTTAATAGTCATTAATTTAAATGTTGTCTATAGGTTATACACTTATTACTTTTATATCAAAATATTGTTTAAATCTTAAAAGATAATAAATCCCTTCTTGCTTATACCTTAAAACTTGGCTTTCAGCTTTCTTCAGATGGTAAGATGTAGCCTGCTAACTCTTTTATTTGTTATTAGAATCCAGAAAACACATTTGGATGTCTCCAAAGGCTAAGCATGATGGTTTTTAAGACAATCAGATTTCTAAGAAGTGTCAAGGTTATTGTTCCTAGTTTCTTTACTGAAAATAGCATAATGATGAATAATTTCTAACCTATAATTGGTTATTTTCCCTGTTGTTTATACAAGAATGTTTTTATATAGTAAGTAAATCCCCTTAAAAGCCTCTAGGAAAAGCAAGACTGCTTTGACACTTGCATTTTATTCCATCAGATGAGTGATTTGTGAATGAATTGAGGAATTTCTACAGAATTACTTTTAAACCTATTGTATAAAAAGTATCTCACTCTGTAGATCATAACATACCTTTCAACAAACATTAGTAACTTAAGACATGGGAGAAGAAGCTGTTTTATTCTAATTTCAGTCTCTTTGAAGTGTTAAGTTAAAAATATTGTTAGTTTCTTGACAACTAATAATTAATTAGCTTTTGGCAAAAATTAAAAATTACAAATTATAGGAAGTAGAACATTTATTTAAATATTTCTGAGTAGTGCCAAGGTTGAGAAATCTTGGGGCTAGAGATATAGAACAACAATAACAAAAACTAATTAAAATTAGAGAAAAAAAGGAGTTCCAGTAAGATGGTGACAGCATAGGTGGAATTGTGAGATCTTCAAATGTGAGTTCCCAAAAAGACTCTTACTTTTCTTCCCCAACCTCCCTGCCCACCGCCAGCCGCACTGGTCTGAGGCTTGGGGACCCTCGGTCCCATGCAGGGCTGGATATTGTGGCCCCAGCTGCTGCTGCTCCACTATACGTGACTCCTGCCTGCGCAGTAGTCTCAGGTCTCGGCTTGCTCCCTGGCTACATCAACTCACCCAACACCCAGCACCAAGCCTCCGGTCAACCAGGGAGGCTCTGGGCTCCTGCCCTTCAGAGATACCCATTCCATTTCTGGCTGAAGTGCCCAGTGAGGGGCCCAGGGCCACTCTCGCTGCTCACCACCTGCCCTTTGGAGCTTTGGAGCTCTGGAGCTCTGGGCCAACCCTGGCTGAGGAACTCAGCATGCGGCCCCATGCTTGTGTAAGGGAACAGCAAATCTTAAGGAGGTGCTGATTGAAGGCTCTCAGCTCCAGAGGAGGGAACTCTTGACTCCCTCCTCCTCCCCAGCCCACTGGTGGCACCCTGGATCCAGCGACCAGCTGTGCAGCTAATCCCTGGTGCCTCCCAGGCCACCACAGTCCATCATAGTGGATCACCCATGGACCCAGAGGAGCGGAGAGAAATGATCTGTGAAAGAGGAACTGCCACCTCGGCCATTCTCCAGGCAGAGACTTGCATTGCCTCACCCACCTATGAGCAGCATCCACCTCGGTTCCTAAGGTAACGTCACAAAACAGGAGACAAAGCCCCTCCCCTACACTGAATCAGACAAAGGCAACTAAGCGTTGCAGACCTCCCAGGTAGCAGGCTAAAAGAACAAACCCAAGCTGCAAGTAAATCTAGCTGTCTGCAATGAAAGCAAAGGGGAGAGGCTGGAGATCAGAACTGAAGAGACTTTAGAAACTCAGAAAAGATTCCAGAGCTAGTCTGATTTCTTATTTTGTCGTTTGATTTTATCATATTGACTGTTTGTTTTGCTCACTTTTGTTTGCTTTTTGACTTACAATATCTGTGTTAGGCAAAACGCATCAAAAGGTATAATTTTATTGGTCTGTCTTTGTGTAGCTACCAGTGTTCTTTAGGGAATTTTGCTCCTGTATTTTTTTTCACTTCTCACCAGTCTTCTGTCTCTTTTTCACCTATAAGTTGGTATGTATGTCTGTTTTCCCTCTCACTCTTCTCTCTTTCTAACTTCCTATTTACCCCCCCTTCATCCATTATTTTCCTCTGTTGTACCTCCTTTTGTTCCCAAACCTACATATTGCTGCACAGACAGATTGTAAGGCAGTGGGAAATAGGTTCCAGTGTGCCCATACACCTGTTGGTGGATGCTGGAATCAGCAGACAGATTCAGAATCATAGCTTCCCCCTTAATTAAACCTTAAAACTGCAAAAAGTACAGCCCACAGCCAACACTCCAACTCAAAAGTGAACAAAGTCAGAGGACCCTCATAAGGAAGAACAGAAGATTGCACAAGCGAAGCAAAAGCAACTCCACCTTCTCTGAAAAACAGAATTAAAGAAGGGGAGGGAAAGGGGGAGAGAGAGAGAAAAATCTACACAAATGAAGAAAAACGAAAAGAAGAATATGGGTCTTTCTCAGACACCTGGGAGGGCAGACACTGAAAAAACTGACTTCGGAATGCAAACAATGTGAAGAGCTGCGAGAATGACTGGTCTCAAACTACAAACCTAGATATCTAGACATTAATGGAGAGATTAAAAAGAATTGAGGAGAGACAAGAAGAAACTAGGAAGGAGCTGATAACTGAGATAACACTAATAAAGAATACTGTGAATGAAATAAATAACAAACTGATAAGCCTGGAAAGCAAAATTACCCAAACAGAAGAAAGAATCTCAGAGCTTGAGGACCAAAATATAGAACTAACCCAAACTGTTAAAAACACAGAAAACAAGCTCAAAAAGACAGAACAAAACATTCAAGAGATGAGCAATTACTTCAAGAGACCGAACCTAAGAGTAATTGGCCTTCCTGAGGCAGAAAGAGAGACAGAGACCACACTGGAACAAACTTTCCATGAGATTATTCAAGAAAACTTCCCTTATGTAATCAGTGATCCAAAAATTCAAACACAAGTGATTCAGAGAACACCTGCAAGACAACAAATGAGAAGACAAACTCCCAGACACATAATAATTCACCTAAAAAAATAGATATAAAAGAAAAAATCCTAAAGGCAGCAAGAGAAAAAGGCCAGATCACCTACCATGGAAGACCAATTAGAATAGCAGCAGATTTATCCACAGAAATCCTGCAGGCTAGGAGAGCTTGGAGCCCTATCTTCAAAGTCCTAAAAGATAAACAATTCCAACCAAGAATAACTTACCCAGCCAAGTTAAGCTTCATCAGCAAGGGAGAATTAAAATCTTTCTCAGATATCCAATCCCTAAGAACATACGCTACCACCAGACCATCTCTACATGAAACACTTAAGAAAGTACTAAACACAGAAAAAGAGGAAAAAAGAACAACGATCTTCACAAGAGTACAGGAAAAAGAATAAAATACACATGAATCAACCCCAAGACCAAAAGAAAGACAAAAAACTAAGTGGAAGAACAACAACTCTATAAGAACTCTATGATAGGGACAAACTCTCACATTTCAATAAGTAGCCTTAATGTGACTGAACTAAATACACCACTGAAAAGACATAGAATGGCAAAATGGATAAAATATCACCAGACAACAATATACTGCCTTCAAGAGACCCATCTCACTAGAAAGGACAGGCAGAGACTCAAAGTAAGAGGATGGGAAACAAATTTTCAGGTGAATGGAACACAAAAGAAAGGAGGAGTCACGTTCTTAATTTCAGATGAAATACCATTCAAGCTATCAAAAATTAAAAATGTGTTTTTGATAATTGCCATTCTGACTGGAGTTAGGTGGTATCTCAGTGTGGTTTTGATTTGCATCTCCCTCATGATTAGTGAGGTTGAACGCTTCTTCATGTGTCTGTTGGCTGCTTGGATGTCTTCCTTTGAGAAGTGTCTGTTCATACCTTTTGCCCATTTTATAACTGGGTTGTTGTTTTTTTTCTTTCAGCACGTTTGAGTTCCTTGTAGATCCAAGATGTTAAGCCTTTGTCAGACCTGGAGTTGGCAAATACTTTTTTCCAGTCTCTAGGCTGTCTCCCTACTCTCTTGATGGTTTCTTTGGCTTTGCAGAAGCTTGTCAGTTTAATGAGGTCCCACTTGTCTATCTTATCTCTTATGGCCTGTGGGTTTCAGGTTTTGTTCAGGAATTACATGCCAGTTCCAATTTCCATGAGGGTATGTCCTTCATTTTCTAGAGTTCTAATGGTTTGAGGTTTTACATTAGGTCTCTGATCCATTTGGAGTTAATTTTTGTGTATGGTGATAGATAGGGGTCTTGTTTCAATCTCCTGCTTGTGGTCAGCCAGTTTTCCCAGCACCATTTACTGAATAGGTTCTCCTCTCCCCAGTGGTAGGTGGTGGAGGCTTTGTTGAAGATGAGTTGGTTGAGAAATTGAGGTTTTGCTTCTGGGATCTCAATTCTATTCCATTGATCTATATGTCTGTTCCTATACCAATACCAAGCTGTTTTGATGATTGTAGTTTTATAGAAAAGTTTGAAGTCTGGTAATGTGATACCACCTGCTTTGTTTTTTTGCTGAGGATTGTTCTGGCTATTCTTGGTCGTTTTGTGTTTCCATATGAATTCCTGTGTTGTTTTTTCTAGGTCTGAGAAGAATGTTGCTGGCAATTTGATGGGTATTGCATTAAATCTGTAGATTGCTTTAGGTAAGATGGACGTCTTCACAATGTTGATTCTTCCAATCCATGATATGGAATATTTTTCCACTTGTTTGTGTCATCTTTGATTTCTTTGAGCAGTGTTTTGTAGTTTTTATTGTAAAGGTCTTTCACATCTCTGGTTAGGAAGATGCCAAGGTATTTCTTTTTTGTCTGTGGCTATTGTGAATGGAATTGTGGGGTTTTTTGGGGGGGTTCTGTTTGTTTATTATTGGTGTAAAGAAATGTGATTGTCTGTTGCACATTTATTCATTCAATATTTTATCTATATTTATAACAAAATAAGAAACACTCATAATTTCAGTTGTCATCTCTGCAACTAGTCACATGGTTATAGCTAGTATTTATGATTACTTTTTCCTACTACATATTTCATATTTACATTGCCCTAAGAAAGGACCTCAGCTGGTAATGTTTGTTTGCCTACTGGGTGGGGTGCCCCAAGCTTTCAGTTATGAACTGATATATTAATTTTAATTTCTTCATTTTATTCCAGCTGTTTTTTATTAATGCAAGAGAAAAATTGCTCCTAAGTCTCCTGATCAGGATCAATTTAATCAGAATTAAAAATTTCTGGGGCTCCCTATATTATCGTGATCGAGTGGTTTCTTCAAGAATTTCATGGATCAAGTTTCACTGCTTAGAAGTTCTTGTACATTGAAACTCTAGGCCTCTGGAATAGCTTGTCATCTGTACTCTCAACCCCAGGTTTTAGAGAAAGAATATGACTTACTATAAACAATAAACTCTAAGATCTACTCTCTTTTATAGAAAACCTTCCAATGAAACAAAAATTGCCTACAAATATTAACTTGAAACACATTTTAATGGTTGAGACCCTCAACAAGGAGTCATGAGCAAGAAGAGATTAAGAACATATATTCAGCCCACCATATCCCCAAACCCCTTTTCTGCATTATTCTTCAGTCAATCAAAATCAGGTTTCTGTTGCAATGTCTTTTGCTAAATCCAGTGGATACTGTTTGTGATTATACTAATTAATTTTTGACCTCATTTGAAATTGTTAACTCTTTCCACTTTCTGAAAAGTTCTTCACTTATTCTCACAAAGTCATATTTTCATGTTTCTGTCATTTCAATATATTATTTTGTATTTCCTCTCCATGGCTATTCTTTACATTTCAAAATTTCTTAGAGTTCTGATTAGATCTATTTCTTATTCTATACATACTCTTTGTTTAAGTTTATCTTATTCTATATTTTCAAAACCAGAGTTATCTGGACTTGGTGATTGTCTGGATGTAAAAATTAAGGGAAGATAGAAATGTAAGATGACTCCTAAGATCTTGATTGAACATTTTAATAAATTGCTGTTAGAACGACAGCATACAAAACAGGTTTTGTAAGAGAATAATTATCAGTTTTTATCATAGTGAGTTTTGAGGTGCTTATTATTCAAATTTAAAGACATTCAGTAACTAAAATTGGACATATAGCTCTGAATAGTAGAAGATACGCTGTGGATGTATATTTTTGGCAATCATTTCATTTGAGGAGTAATCGAAGCTCTAAGACTAGATGAGTACCTCATAGAGTAGTCTGTGAAGTAGGAGAGTAAAAAGAAAACAAAGACCAGTGTTTAAGAGTTAGAAGAGAGTATCATAAAATGACTGAGTATGAGCAGTTAGAGAAATGAAAGAAAACTGGGAAGAATGTGATATAATGAAAACAAAACAAAATGTTTGTATGATTGATAGACAGAGTTGGTTGCACACCTCATAGTCCTCTCCTACATAATTTATAAGGTAGTTATGGTCAGTCAGCAAAGACCAACATTAAAGACTTAGTTATCTGTCATACTGCTTCCATTAATCATCTTTCTCAGACGAAGGACAGGACATCCTATCAAAGATCTGAAAAAGGGTAGTGCCACACCAATTAAGCTGCTATTTAAAATTGCTTATTTCTAAATTTAAACAGCTTGGAAGTTGTCGCTGCAATCCTCATAAAAAAGAGAAAAAGTTGAAAAACTGAAAATCAGCAATTCTTCTTAAGTTCTTAAGAGAATTGACATTACAAGACAAACTACTTCCTTAAGAGTGAATGAGAGGGCAAGAGAGAGCAACATTTTACTGGGAGCAGAAACCACTGGGCCCATGAACCAATAGGAACACTTCAGCAGTAATTGATTTATTAGTGGACACTGAGCATGGACTAGCTTGAAACTCTTGGAGACCCAGCCTAAGTGGGAATTTTACTTTTGTGAATTTGCCTATTGTAGCTTCACCAAGTTCTCATCATAATTAATTAAGAAAATCCATCCTGTTTTTAGCAAGTGGAAGGAAAAAGTAACGTTTTTGAACCATTCCCAAAGGAAAAACAACTATATTGGAAAAACACCCAGAGCATTTTATTTTCTTTAACAATGGTCTGCCTTCAAAGAAAACTCTTTACTGGAGCCCTAATTGCCCTTGCCATGACTGATTTAGGGAAAGAGCAATTAGATAACTTAGACCCCCAGCCTTCCTGTCTTACATAAGATGGAAAAAAGGCTAAGAAACTCTTCTGATGATCATGCCCCAGGACTCAAAATCACCAAAAAAAAAATTAGATTTAATTATAAGATTATAGAAACTTTCTATCCATAATATCTTGCCATGGCATCAATAGGGCTCTAGTATAACAACAGTGGATTGCACCAGAGAGATTAAATATTCAGACTCTACTTAGAAACAATTTTCTAGAGAAATTCAAAAACAACATGGAGGAAAAAATAAGGACGGGAAATTAAGAGGAAATTAAAGCTTCTGATATATACAGCACAGCAAACAGTGAACACAGCCTAACTTCTAATTATAAGTGATACACTAAAGACCTATTTTCCTCAGTGTATTTTATGAAAAACATTATGTCTAGGTTTCAACTTAAAAAATGTATATGGCATGCTAAAGGCAAGAAAAATCACAATCTTAAGAGAAAAACCAAGCATCAAACCAAACTCAGTTATGACAGTGATTTTGAATTATCAGATGCAAAATTTAAAATAATGATAATTAATATGCTAAGAGTTTTTATTGAAAAAGTGGACAATATACAAGAAGAGATGGGCAATATATGGAGAGAGAAGGAAACTCATAAAAAACAACAGAAAATGCTAGAAATCACTAACACTATCACAGAAAGAAAGAATGTATTTTGGTGTGCTCATCAGTAAGTTGGATATAGTTGAGGAAACAGTAAGCTTGAAGATACATCAATAGAAATGTTTCAAATTAAAAATCAAAGAGAAAAATGATTAAAAAACTGAGCGGAATGTATGAGAACTGTGGGGAAGATGTGGCTTCTGAAGCTTGTACTTTTTTCCCCACCCTAGAGAGACTGAATTAAGAACTTGAAGAGTTTAAGTATTAAAATTTTTGAAAGCACAGGATGACAGGTTATTGTAAGTTACTTTTTCCACAAACCTTTAACATACTATTTTTGACACATTCATACCATTTTTAAACATGCTTTAACCTTTCATTTTTGTCCTATACTTTTTTTTACATAACCAGCCATTTTGTTATAGGACAAAAATGTATCATATAAGATCTTTTTCTATACAAAACGATGATGCCAAAAAAAAAAAAAAACTTCTATTCTTTTAAAGCTTAGTTTCCTAAGTAATTAAAAACATTTCAAGTCATAATAGCAGTTAGGACTGGAGAAAAAGTTATAAACAACTTAATCATATACCAAGATTTTTTTTCATAAATTCCCCTTCATGAACCTTATCCTGACTTCCATATACCATTGATGACATTCTTGGATTCTGTTTTGCTCTGTATTTTCCCCTTTTCTAAATAAGCAGCTATTTTATTTTAGGACAAAATATTATCATACAACTTTTTTAATATATAAAATTATTCTTTTTCCCTTATAACTTTCTTTATCAAAAATACACCTTTATATCCATACCTTTTTATATCTGTCTCCTACTTACTGATGTTTTCCACTTCTGAAAATAAACAATCTTTTAAATCATCTCCAGATTGCATGAAATAACCTAAAATTTTAGTGTAAACCAGGAAACGAGAAATTCTGAACTGTCTGTTAGATGTCAGTATTTTTTTTTTTTTTTTTTTTTTGAGTTGGAGTCTCACTCTGTCACCCAGACTGGAGTGCAGTGGCCACTCCCGGCCACCGCAGCCTCAACCTGCTGGGCTCCGGCGATCCTTCCGCCTCAGCCTTCCCAGTAGCCAGAATTACAGGCATGCACTACCACGCCCGGCTGATTTTTTTATTTATTGTAGAGATGAGGTCTCACTGCCCAGGCGGGTCTCGAACCCGCGGGCTCAGGCAATCCACTCACCTCAGCCTCCCAAAGGCGCGGGATTACAGGCTGAGCCACCGAGCCCGGCAGATGTCAGTATTTTATAGGTGAGATCCTTTATATAATGTTAGAAATATTTTCCCATATTCTAACTTTTTCTTAATTGAAAGTAAACCAGACATTTAATGAGCTTCCAAGACAATTTTAAGATTTTCAAATTACATGAAGAGCTTATCCATAAGCATTATTTTATTCATGTTTACCTAATGTATTTATTTATTTATAGCAGTTTGCTTAATTACTTATGAAAACTACAATTTTAGGCAGGGTCAGTTATTATTTTAAGTTGTCTCCTGGTTAATCATTTTTAAAGTCTGTGAACATCAGGTGTTATCTAAGTAAGAACCTTAAATGTAAATACATGAACATTTTACTGATAATTCAGAAGGTTTAGCTGGGTTTTTTCTTTGGAACCAACAATTTTAAATTAGTTATACTTGTAACATAAACATTTATATAAATAAAGATCATTTTGGTTTTGGCTAGTTTTATAGTTTTATAAATTTTATGTTAAATTCTGATACTTAAAATATCTAGCAGAGGCAAATGCAAAACTTACCTAATTAGTAGACCCAGACAAGCAAGTATGCTGACAATTCTAAAGACATTTTTCATTTTGTTTTTAATAATTTTAATTTTAATTTTAAACCCTTTTTTATTTACCAAAGATCATTAAAATCACATGAACTTGGAAAGCATTTAGATTTGGTAATATGCTGGACAAAACACATAACATGCACATACATGCAAATACAATCAACCATACATATATACACAAAGATTTAGCAACCTTTACCCTCAAACCCCAGCCATGAAATAGCAACAAACTTACCATTTTACAAACAAAATTTAAATTATATTTCTGACAAAATTGGGACCTGTTTGCATAGCTAAACTTTGTTTGCTGCAATAGACAGTTCAATAAAGACTATGGACCAAAACTGGGGTAAAGCAGTCTCCATGGTAGTTTAATTTTAAAAAACTTTTTAATCTCTTTTTTTGCTTGTTTTAAATGAGTTTTTAATGTTTACATTTTAATTAGAACTGGCTGAAGGAAATATTTTTTAAAATTTAACCTTGAAACAGTAAGCTTATCTCAATACCAGTAGCTTAGTTGCTAGCAGATTCAAAGCAGGCAGAAAAGAGAAACAGATCCAGTTTAGAAGTCTCCATTTAACCCTGTAGTTGCAGGTTAACTATTTGGCCTCTGAAATTTATAATTTCAGCATAGATGACCCAGGACCAAATGACTGGCACTTGTGTAAATTAAGAAATTAATCTGGGTTCGAGCATTTACCTGGGGTGTTGTCAGGTTCATTTTTGCCAGGTCTTTGGTGGGCAATTGGAATTTTTTTTTTCCCCCTTCTCTTGATGAATCTTAAAAGCCTTTGAGATATTTTGGGATCTTGGGACTGACTCTCTGATTTCTTTAATTATAAATTCCCTTAAATCTTGCATTCTAACCCTATCTTCTGGGTTATTATTATCCCATTTGTGGTCTGTGTTTGGATATCTGTTTGGCTGGCTGTATTCTTGGGCCCAGCAGATGTTCCTGTTCCCAGATAGACATAGCAGCCCTTCGAATCATTCCACTTTTTTCATGAGTGACTAGAATGTTCATAATAGACATCATTTTCACCCAAATATATATATTTTAGGTCTGAGAAACTGATTAGCTTAATCAGCTAATCCTAAAGGATAATGATTTTTTTTAAATTTCTTACTTTAATACTAGTAGAGCATTATCATAGCCAATTTTTTCCTGCCCAAGGGAACCTCTCTTAGTGGGAATAATTTTTAATTTTTATCTGGACCTTCAGGGAGAAAGGGGATTTTTTCTTAATATCCCTTTTGCATTGTTCCAATTCTTTTTTCAAATCAGGTTACAGGGGTTTAAGGCTTGGGGATGTCAATTTTTGAGTTTTTGATAGATCTGTATTTCCTGTTGCCTCCATAGATCCCTGTGTTTTTTTGGGGGGGGGAATGCTATAAGGGGGAGGATGCAGTAGAGCGAATCCAAGGTTTCTTTTTCTCCTCTAGAAGTCCAGATGTTTTCCCTTCCTCATTTTCCATTTGAAGGGAGAACATAGTGTTGTGAGAGGAGTGTGAGAAAGAGACGCTGAGAGTTGGATTATGAGTCCTTTATTAGCCGGTGGTCGAAAGCAAACTATTGTTCAAAGAACTCTTGACCCTGAATGGAGCAGGGAGAGGGTTTATAAAGGCAAAAAACCTAAGTGGGCTACATAGCATGGGGCACAAACACAAGGAACATTAAGAGGAGAACACCAAAATTAAGAGGATAGCAAAATGTGCAAACACAGAACAAATGCAGAACTTGTGAGTTTCCAATGTTTCGGGAAAGCAAGGGTGTAGGTCCCTAGTTACAGAAAGGTTACAACCTATGATTACAGGAAGGTTATGTAAAGGGTAATCTCTGGGTTAAAAAAGCTAAAATGGAGGACCTGTCACAAAAGGAAAGTACTAATATTTAATTAGACAATTGCAGGCTGTTAGTTTTTGAATGGATATTTCAATAGGAAGGATTTCTGGAAGCCAACAAAGGGCATAATCCCTTTCCTCAGATAAAACAGAGGGCTTATTGTTTACATAGATTACTAAAGTTTGACAAAGCCAGCCCCTATTGGAGCCAAATTTTGGCCAAAACATGGAGGGCTGGTGAATTGGTTCCTTAGTTCATATACAGCAGTAAAATTCAGTCATTTTCTTCTTTGCCTTTTCTTTGTTTTGGAATAATTTTTCCAATCTTTTTTTAACATCCGCCCCAATTGACTATCTGGGGGAATTTCAAGGGGGTCCTTTTGACCTCCCTTCCTAGGTCTAGACTGCTTCTTGGTTACCAGGTGAGCTGTGTAGTCTCAATTCCTCCTAATGTGTTCAACCCCCCATACTGGAGGTTTCTTGCAAGCATTAGACTCTGAGTTTTTCCCAAAGTGTTCAACCCCCCCTTACTGGAGACTTCTTGCGAATGTTAAGACTCTGAGTTCCTCCTAAAGTGCTCAACCCCCCTTACTGGAGGTTTCTTGCAAGCAGTAGGACTTGCTCTATATCTTGAGATAAGTCTCAGCCACATACACTCAACCTCAGAGAATTTCTCTGACCTCCAAGTTAGTATTTATAGTTCAATTTTCCTACCTTTGCTCATTTACGAGATTACCAAGTCATGTGGGTGTTGCCTGCCTTTTCAGCATCTCCTCCTCTGAGTCTCAGATAATGGTCTCAGGTTTATCTGCAGAGCAGCAGGAACCAGGATTGCCCTGCCAGAGTGAGCCACCTAAAACTGGGTAGGACATGTCTGTCCCTCCAATGAGGGTCCAGTCCCTCAGTCACAGGTCTCCCAGATGAGCACCCATGGCTATGGGAGATGGAATTATCCCTCCTCAATTTCATCATTAAAGCATGACATGGAAACTCAGAGATCAGGAGAATAAAGCAAGAATAGGTATGTCTCGGGTCATCAGGCACACTGAGGCATTTACAATCAGCATATTTATGCCCTAGAATATAAGTCCCTCTCCTGGTTTCCCATTGGTTGGGTACTTGCAGGAATTACATGCTTTTCCATATGACACCTACATGTTACATGTTGAACGGTTTTACAGAATTATCTCATTTACATATCCCATTTGCTGATTAGCTTTCAGGATTACTATTCTGATTGGATTCCACCAAAATTTTAACATGTAGCCTGCCAAAGTAAAAAGCCTGTGAAAAGGAAGCACAAAAAAGTAAAAAGATGTAAATCAACAAAGAAGAAGCACAAAGCATTTAGGCACCATCTTGAGAATCCAAGATAAACTAGGCTCCAATTTGAAAATAAATCACCATTTTTATTTCTCACACTTATAGATGAACAAGTAAAACTTACATAATAATTATGTCAGATTTCCCTTCATAAACAACGAAAGCAAGAAAGTGGAATAAAATAAAGGGCTGAAAGGAAAAAAAAGCCCCATGAACTCAGAATTCTGTATCCAGTGAAATTAAAGGAGACATAAACTTCAGCAAAAATGACAGAGTAGTCAGCTCCAAGGATCCAACTCCCCACAGAAACATTGAAAAAAAGACCAAAAAAAGAGAGAAACCCTGCCAAATCAACTCTGTCAGCACTCTGGAAAACAGTCAAAAGTTTACAGCAGTAAAGCTAACATTGAATCAATACATAGACATCTCAAAAATGGTAGGCAAGCTTGTGGCATTTTATTTGTCCTATGTCCAACATCCTCAATGGCTCGGCAGTGATACAGAAGAGAGCAGTCCACAATCTCAGTGTGAGATTATGGTCTCTGGTTCTGAGAAAAACAGAATAGACCTTATTCAAAGAGACTTCTGTTTGTTATAACCTCTCTGCAGTCTCTCAAGAACTGACACAAGGTGCTTGTCTTTGTTTTGCCTAATTCAGGGCTTATACAAGAGTGGAAAATGGTGGGGGCATGTCTGTTGTAAAGCAAGTGAACAACCCTGGGGCAAAATATTATGGTTGAGGCATACAATAGAGCAACACAAGGCTTTGGAGTAAAAGCTAGAGTTTTTATTTTGGAAATTAGAGCATTCACAAGTACTCAGTATACTAGAGAATTTTCAAAAGGCAGGATGCATGATCAGAAAAGATCTGAAAAAAACCTAAATGTTTACCTCTGACTAATCTCCAGGCTCAGTACAAATATGAAGTAAAGAAAATGCCAACTTGTAAATGGCCTCACTAAGATTGAAGTATCTTAGCACACAGTCAATCTGAAAGACCAGGAGAAAGTAACTATAAAAAACATGGAGCAGACCTCTTATTCAATGGTGAAAGAATGAAGATTTTCCTTCTTAGATCAAGACCGAGATAAGGGGGCCTGTTTTCACCACAAACGTTGTATTGTAAAAGCAATTAGGCAAAAATAGAAATAAATAAAAGACACACAAGCGGTCAACAGACACATGAAAACACGCTCAGACTGACTAATCATCAGAAAAATGCAAATCAAAACCACAATGAGATACTACCTAACTCCGGTAAGGATGGCCATCATTAAAAAAAACATCAGAAGTTGGTGAGGGTATGGAGAAAAGGGAATGCTTTTACACTGTTGGTGGGAGTGCAGGCTAGTTCAACCTCTGTGAAAAGCCATGTGGTGATTCTTAAAAGAACTCATAATTGATCTTTCAAACAATCCAGCAGTCCCTCTCCTGGCAATATACCTGGAAGAACATAAATTGTTATACCAAAGACACCTGCACATGCATGTTTATAGCTGCACTATTCACAATACTTAAAAAAAAATGTGATACATAAAGACAATGGAGGACTACACAGCTATAAAGAAGAACAAAGCCATAGATTCTGCAGAAAATTGGAGGGAGTTGGAGATCATCATATTTAACATCTATCACAGAAGCAATGAACTGAATAGCACAAGCTCTCACTCATAAGTAGGATCTGAACGTTAATCACATTAGCACAAAGAAGGTATTAGCAGTCACTGGACACTGCCAGGGGAGGGAAGGGAGGTGGCACACAACAACACAAAGGATACCTGGCCCTAAACCAGGGGAAGGAAGGACCAGTTGTAGACCCAAACTTTATCTGCATGAAGCCTACTTGTGTAGCTAATCCTGGCTTGTATCCCACATATCTATAATAAAATAAAAAATAAAAGAAAATTATAGGTTGCCTGGAGAATAGCAGTTAATCAAAACGTGGGAGAAGATGCAGCTTTAAACACAACTGATGTCATTTACTCCAATGACTTGACTGAAATAAAAAGAATAATCTATTTTTTAATATTGTTATTTTTACTTTGGGGAATCATGTCTTTCACTTTTTGTTAAATTAGAACTAGATAATTGTAAATTTAGAATGTTCCTAAAGCTCATGTTTCCATAAGGATTTTATGAATCCATCTTTACTCTGATTTCCCAAAAATAACAGCTATAACTTCTTTGGCTGACCCATTTACTCTTTAACATCTCTAGCCAAAGTCTGCTTAAATCTCTTGTTTGGAATTTACATTTATTTCCAGACATTCTGGCAGAAAAAAACATGGAAAAGTACTGGCGGTGTTCCTTTCTATACAACCTTTCATGTACTCTAAGTCATTTATTATAGTTGTCTTGAAAAGTATTTGGATAATATCAAACTTAAAAATAAGTAAGATGAATCATTGTATCTCCATGGCTAAGTCATTATTAATACTTACATTAAAATGTTTTATTGGCTGATATAAACAATTACAGAAAATTAGAAAAGGTGGTTTCTTTTCTATTGCATGTGCATTCTACTAGGTATAATCAAATCTGAATGATTTATTGCTTTGGTTCATATACTTTCTATTGTTTGCTTCAATACTGGTAAAATAATCTGTCATTGTTTTCCAGTGGATCTATTTCTTCTTCATTTCAACATGTTCAAATGCTTATTCTCATTCTGTACCCACAAGTTCAATGTTTAATCTCAGCAGTTTTCTAGAATTTGTCATTGAGAAACCTACTTTACTTTACATCTAGAATCTTTATCAGTCTCTATTCTGACCAAGTAAAAGACAAACATAGAGAGGTGGCTTCCTATTTAATAGAAAGAAACAAAAACATACTACATCTTTTAAAAATAAAACATAATTTGAAGTCAAAAATAATATACATCTAAATTAGAAATAAGTAAGTAATACTATAATAACAAGGGATATGATTTTATAAATATAGATTA
This sequence comes from Cephalopachus bancanus, assembly GCA_027257055.1. Classification (NCBI taxonomy): domain Eukaryota; kingdom Metazoa; phylum Chordata; class Mammalia; order Primates; family Tarsiidae; genus Cephalopachus; species Cephalopachus bancanus. Next base: position 274,895 of record JAPVLO010001084.1, read on the forward strand.
TCTCAAAAAGTCCACCAAAAAAGTAAAAAGAAAACTAATAGAGTTAATAAACAAATGTAGCAAAGTTGTAGGTTACAAGTTCAACACACAAAAATCAATTGCATTTCTATACATCAACAATAAACAATGCAAAAAGTAATTAAGAAAACAAATCAATTCAAAATACCATACAAACTAACAAAATGTTTAGTGAAAAAATTAATCAAGCAGGTAAAGGTTTTACACGGTGAAAATTATAAAACATTGGTGAAAAATTAAAGATCTAAATAAATAAATAAAATCTAGTTTTCACAGATTTGAATACCTAATATTAAGATGGCATTGCTACACAAAATGATGTACATGTTTTGAGACAATCAAAACTACAATGGTATTTTGGAGAAATTGATCACTTCTAAAATTTATATGAATTTACAAGAGTCCACAAATAGCAACATAGTCTTAAGAAAGAACAAAGTTGGAGGACTCACATTTCTCAATTTCAAAATGTACTACAAATCTAGTAAGGTAGTGGTATAAGAATACATATATAGACCAATGGAAAATAATTGAGAATCCAGAACCAACACATGTATCTATGGTCAACTGACTTTTAACAAGGGTGCCAAGATAATTCAAAAGTGAAAAAATAATTTCTTTAGTAAACAGAGCTGGAACTAATGTATATCCAGATACAAAGGAATAAATTTATACTCCTATTTCAAACAGTATACCAAAATTAATTCAAAATGAATAAATTATCTTAATAAAACCAAAAAGCCCTTAGAAATAAATATAGGGAGTAAATCTTCATGACTGCAATTGCCAATGGATTCTTAAATATGATACCATAAGGATGAGTAAAACAAAATGAAATAAGTAAATAAGACTTAATCAAAATGAACAACTTCTGAGCATTAAATACAAGTCCAGAAAGTAAAAAGACAACTTATACAATGGAAAACATATTAGCAAATCACATATATTTGATAAACGACTTCCATCCAGAACATATAAAGGACTCTTACGACTCAACAATGAAAAAAACCCAAGGCTGAGGTGAGTGGATTGCCTGAGCCCGCAGGTTCGAGACCCACCTGGGCAACTTGGCGAGAGCTCATCTTTACAATAAATCAAAAAATGAGCCGGGCGTGGTAGCACGTGACTGTAGTTCCAGCTACTCGAAAGGCTGAGGCGAAAGGATCCCCGGAGCTCAGCGGGTCAAGGCTGCAGTGGCCGGGAGCGGCCACTGCACTCTGGTTTGGGCGACAGAGTGAGACTCCAACTCAAATAAATAAATAAATGGGCAAAGGTCCTATGTAGTCATTTCTCCAAAGCAGACATACAATGTCCAATAAGCAAATGAAAAGATATTCCACATCATTCGTTATTAGGGAAATGCAAACTAAAACCACAGTGAATGCCACTTTATAATAACCAAAATAATTATAATAAAGTTAAAAAATGTGTGCAAAGCAGTAATGTTATGGTCCAAGTAACACTCATCTGCTTACCCTTAACACAGACAAATCGAGAGGCAGAAAAACTGGTAGAAAGAAGTTTATTTCTGGATTCGAATCCAGGGAGCAGAGTCGGGCTCCTAGCCTTTCTAAAATGGTTCTGCTCACCCTTCAGGCTTTATAGTCTGATTTTATAAGTTCAGCGTTTTTGGTGCCTATACATTGACTACATGACTAACAGAGTACTGTATAACTTAAGTCACAGCTGCATTTTGTAAATAATGACATTTATGGTCCATATTTCCTGATGTCAGTTACCAGAGGTATCTCACAGCTTTTTATAAGTAACACCTGGCAGAAGTATTAATCAAACTTGCCATAGAGTAAAGGCGTTAACAGGGCCTAAGACATCATACATTACTACATGTTGTTATACACAAAAGTTATACAAATCACAAGACTTATGATTACATTGATACAAAAGTTAAACAAATCACAAGACTTATGATTATCTTAATACCATATTATTCAAACCTGTGACTACTAAGAAAAGGGAGCAAATGAGATTTTTACATCTCTCAGTTAATTGGGCACAGTCTGCAAGGAAGTTAAGGATTCTTTAAAGTTGCTTACTAGCAGTGCATAGGAGATAAAGGGAAGCATACCTTTTATTAACTCTCAGGAATGTGGGTATGTGCAGGAGCACTCAAACCCTTGCCATGGCCTTCTCTAGGGATTGTGGCAATACAGACAAGCAATAGATCTCCATAGCAATATGGCAAAATAGAATTTTCCCAGCAATCCTCTCCCCACAGGAACAAGAAATTGCCCAATATTCACACAAGAAAGCCCCTTTGCAAGAACCAGAAACTCAAGTGCATGATTACAGTATCTGGTTTTAACATAATATCAAAAAAGGAGTCACTGAAAAGAGTAAGAAAGACAGTTATTCCTTGCCTATACCACCCTTCCTCCATCTCTTGGCAGAAGAGCATAGAGAGAAAATCTGTGTGCTTGGAGGAGTGAGAGTGATGTGAGTGTGGGACTTTGTATTGGAACTCACTCTGCCCAGACATGGTGTAACACAATACAGGGCAGAAATCTGCCAGTGGACATGAAAAAAATATTTAGACTAGCCCTGGGTCAGAGATGAATAATCAGCCCCAGTAAGAAGAATCAAGGTTTAGGAAGGCTCCATCACCAGCTGACTAACTTGGCCTGGGGCCCAGAACAAACATTAGTGACAGTCTAGTCACAAAGACTGCAGTCCTTGGTCGAGCCCTGGCACTGCACTGGTTTCAAAGACAGTGATCTCAGGGTGCACACAATCAATTGTGACACCCATTGTGGTAGCCAAGGGAGTGCTTGTATTACCCCTTGCCCCAACTCCAAGCAACTTAGCTCAGGGAGAAATTCCTTCCCCTTGGAAAAAAGAAAGGGGAAATGGATTTTGCCTCATAAATTAGGTCTAGTTTAACCACAAGAAAATTAAGCAATGGACATAATCTTGAAGCCACCAGTTCTAGGCACTTGTACTTGGAAAGCATTTCTAGACCCACCTTGGGCCAGAGGGAATTTTTTTTTTACTCTAGACAGGCAAACATGGTCTTGACCAGATTCAGCATCTACTGACTGAAATGCCCTTGGATCTTGAATAAACATCAGCAGTAACCAGGCAGTAGTAACAACAGGCTTTGGGCAAGACCCAGTACCGTACTGGTCCACAAGGCTTAAGATACAATCCAGGGCAGAGTTAGCAGCAGTGACCATGGGAGTGCTTACATTACCACTCCACCAAATACACAGCCCAGTGTAGAGAAAAACTTCTGATTTGGAGAAAGAGAGAAAAGAGAAAGAGACTTTGCCTGATAACCCAGGAAATTCTCCCTTATTTTACCCAAACCCACAAAGGCAGCATATAGGGCATACTCTAATGCTGATACAGCTATAGTAACCACTAATTTATATCACAACATTCAATTTCTTTTGAATACATGGAAAGTCTTTTCAAGGATAAGTACAAACAATACAAGACTATGAAGATTAGAATAAATAACTAACACTCAAATGCCCAGACATTGATAAATATCCACAAATATCAAACATATTCAGGAAAACTTAACCTTACTAGATGAACTAATAAGGCACCAGTGATCAATCCAGAAGTTATGAAGATATATGACCTTTCAGACAGGACATTCAAAATAGCTATCTTAAGAAATCTCAATGAACTTCAAGACAACACAGAGAAGGAATTTAGAATTATATCAGAAAAATTTAACAAAGACATTGAAATAGTTAAAAAAAAAAAGCAGAACTACAGAAACTAAAAATTCTAATTGACAAACTAAAAGATTCATTAGAGTATCTCAATAGCAATATTGAAGCAGAATAAATAATTAGTGAGAATAGATAATTAGCTTGAAGTCAGGTGATATAAAAATGCAGTCATAAGAGACAAAATAAAAAAGAATACAGCAATCCTAAAGGAACTAGAAAATACCTTCAAAAGAGCAAACTTAAGAGATATTGGCTTTAAAGAGGATATAGAAAGAGAGAATTAGTTAGAAAATATATTTAAAAAAATAAAAGAGCACTTCCAAACCTAGAGTAAAATATGAATATCCAAGTATAAGAAGGTCATAGAAAACAAAGAAGATTAAACTAAATAAGATAACTTCAAAGTATATAATAATAATAAAACTCTCAAGGTTTCAGGAGAAAGAAAAAATTCCAAAAGCAGCAAGAGAAAGGTAGCAAATAACATATAAAGGAGTTGTGATACATCTGGCACCAGACTTGTCATCAGAAACCTTACAGACAAAGAGAGAGTGGAATGACACATTTGAAGTGTTAAAGGAAAAAAAGAAAAAGAAAAAATTTTCAACCTAGACTGCTACATCCAGCAAAAATATTCTTTAAACATGAAGAGAAATAAAAACTCTCCCAGACCTGTATTATAAGAATTGGCAAAGAAAGTTTCTCATTATTAAACAAAAGGACATTAATGTACACAAGAAATCATCTGAGGATATAAAACTCATTTTTTTATAGTAAATACACTGACAAATACATAGTACTCTGTCACCATAATTGTGTGTAAATCACTCATATTTTTAGTAGGAAGACTAAAAGACAAATAGCTATACTAATTAAAACATAGACTATAAAAATATTAATTGAACCAAAATAAAGTCAAAAAGTAAGATGTGCGTTTTTTGTTTTGTTTTGATTTTTGCTTCCTCCTTCCTTGCTTGCTTCCTTGTTTGTTTCTTTGCAAAGTTAAATTGTCATCAATTTAAAATAGTAACAGGTGTTATTTGCAAGCCTCATGGTAACCACAAAACAATATCCTATAATAGATACACAAAAATAAAAAGGAAGAAATTAAAATACACCAACACAGAAAATCATTTTTATAAAAAGACAGAAAGAAAGGAAAGATAACCAACAAAATAATCAGAAAAGGAATAACACAGTGGAAGTAGCAAGTCTTTACATTTCAAAAATATCATTGAATATAAAGGTCCTAAGTAACCCAATGAAAAGACATAGAGTGAATTGATAAAAAACAAAAAACAAAAAACAACTAATACTGTTTACAAGAAACTCACTTCACCTATAAAGACACACATGGTCTATCCTTGAGAATGTTTCATATACTGAGGAGAATAATGTGTATCCTGCAACTCCAGGGATGAAATGTCCTATAAATGTCTAATAGGTCCACTGGTATATAGTATAGATTAAATCTAATGTTTCTTTTTTGATTTTCTCTTTAGATTATCTGTCCAGTGCTAAAAGTGGGGCGTTGAAGTCTCCAGCTATTATTGTACTGGAGTCTATCTCTCTCTTTTGCTCTAATACTATTTGCTTTTTATATCTGGATGTTCCAAATTTGGGTGCATATATTTTACAATTGTTATATTCTCTTGCTTAATTGACCTCATTATTATTATATAATGATCTACTTTTTCTTTTTTTAGTTTTTGGCTTGAAATCTATTTTACCTGATAAGCATACAGGTACTCCTGCTCTTTTTTTGTTTGTTTTGTTACATTTGCATGAAAAAAATCTTTCTCCATCCCTTTATTTTGAGTCTATGTGTGTCTTTTATAAGTGAAGTGAGTTTCTTGTAAGTAGCATATAGTTGATTTTCTATGTTGGTGTATTTTAAGTAACAACATAGAAGCAATAATAAAAAGTCTGCCATCATAGACACAAGGATCTGTTGCCTTCACTGCTACATTTTAGCAATCATTTAAAGGGAATTAATGCCAATCTTACTCAGGTAATTTGAGAGAATACTTCCAACTCATTCTACAAGGTCAGTCTTACCACACACACACCCTAAAGAAAACTATAGGCCAATATTTTTGATTAACATAGATGCAAAAATTCACACAAAAAATACTAGCAAATTGAATTCAAGAACATTTTTAACATATCATTCATCATCAACACATAAGATTCCTCCCAGAGATGCAAAGATGGTTCAACATAAACAAATAAATAAATGTGATGCAACATATCAGAATAATGAAGAGCAAAAACCATATCATCATTTTAATAGGTACTGAAAAATCATTTGGTAAAATTAAAAATTCCTTTACAATAAAAACGCTCAACTAACTGGGCATAGAAAGAAGATACTTCAACAAATTGAAAGTCATATATGACAAACTTACAGCTAGTATTATACTTAACTAGAAAAAATTTAAACTCTTTTCTCTAAGATATGGAAGAGCACAATGATGCCTATTTTCACCACTTTTGTTCAACATAGTGCTAGAATTTTTATCCAGAGAAATTAAGCAAGAGAAAGAAAGAAATGGCATCCAAATTGGAAATAAAGACATCAAATTATCCTGCTTTTGCAGAGGATATGGTCTTATATTTACAAAAATAGGAAGACTCCACCATATTCAGTTATAACTTACAAATTCAGTAAAGTTACAAGATACAAAGTAACATACAGAAATCAGTAACATTTCTATATGCCGACAGTAAGCAATCTCAAAAAAGAAAAGTAATCTCATTTACAATAGCTACAAATAAAATACCAAAATAGGAATAAACTTAACCCAAGAAGTGAAAGATATCTATAATTAAAACTATAAAACTGTGATAAAGGAAACTATAGAGGACACAGAAAAGTGGAAAGATATTTTAAGTGCATGAATTGGAAGAATTAATGTTGTTAAAATGTCCATACTAACCAAAGTGATTTACAGATTCAGTGCATTTCCTATCAAAACATCAATGATATTTTTCACAGATATAGAAACCATATCCTAAAATTTATATGAAGCTATAAATTACCCAAAATATTCAAAAACATGCTGCACAAAAAGAACAAAGCTGAAAGAATCACATTATTTGACTTCAAATTATACTGCAAAACTATAATAACCAAAACAACATGGTAATGGTATATTTATTTATTTATTTATTTGTTGTGATTTCTTTTTATTTTAAACATGTGGGGTACAATTCAGAGTTAAGTACACAAATGTTCGTTATGCAGGTACGCTTGTTGATGAGGTATGCCCTCCCTTCCCCAGATTCCCACTACTGCCAATCCTGCTTTCCCGCCCTGCTCCCAGCAGTTTCCCGCTACTGCCAATCATTTTCTTATAGTACTACGATAACTGTTCAAGGTCCACTTATGAGTGAGAACATGTGATACTCATTTCTTTTTTTCTGTGAAAGATCACTCTGTATTATAGACTCTAAGTCTATCCAAGTTGCTGTGAAGTTCATGATTTTGTTCTTCTTTATGGCATGATAACATGATAATATTTCATCATGTATATGTATCACATTTTTTTAAATTCAGTCCTCTTTTGATGAGCAACCCAGTTGCTTCCATGTTCTTGCTACTGTGAACAATGCTGTGATAAACATACGTGTGCAGGTATCTTTTCTATAGAGTAATTTGAGTTCTTCCGGGTATATTCCCAGAAGGGGGATTGTCAAGTCATATGAAAGGCCGAATTATAGATCTTTTAGAAATCATCACACTGTTTTCCACAGAGGCTGTACCAGTTTACACTGCAAACAATAGTGTGGAAGTGTTGTTTTTCTGCCGCATCCTCTCCAGCATCTGTTGTTTTTTGAGTGATTGATGATAGCCATCCTGATTGGTGTTAGGTGGTATCTCAGTGTAGTTTTCATTTGCATTTCTTTGATGACTAGTGAGGCTAAGCATTGTTTCATGTATCTGTTGGCTGCTCATATGTCTTCTTTTTTTTTTTTTTGAGTTGGAGTCTCACTCTGTCTCCCAGACTGGAGTGCAGTGACCGCTCCGGCCACCGCAGCCTCCACCTGCTGGGCTCCGGCGATCCTTCCGCCTCAGCCTTCCCAGTAGCCGGAATTACAGGCATGCACTACCACGCCCGGCTGATTTTTTGATTTATTGTAGAGATGAGGTCTCGCTGCCCAGGTGGGTCTCGAACCCGCGGGCTCAGGCAATCCACTCACCTCAGCCTCCCAAAGGCACGGGATTACAGGCTGAGCCACCGAGCCTGGCATATGTCTTCTTTTGAGAACTGTCTATTCATATATTTTGCCCACTTTGTAATGGGGCTGTTTTTTTGTTTTGTTTTGTTTTGTTTCTTTTCAGCACATTTGAGTTCCTTGAAGATTCTAGATGTTAGCCTTTTGTCAGACATACAGCCGGTAAATATTTTTTCCCAGTCTGTGATCTATCTTCCACTCTCTTCATGGTTTCTTTGGCTTTGCAGAAGCTTGCCAGTTTGATGAGGTCCCACTTGTCTACCTTGTCTCTTGTGGCATGGGCACTTGGGTTTTTGATCAGGAATTGGTTGCTAGCTCCAATTTCCATAAGGGTATCTCCTGCATTTTCTAAGGTTCTTATGGTTTGAGTTTTTACATTTAGGTCTTTGATGCATTTAAAGCTAATTTTTGTGTGTATGGTGATAGGTAGGGATCTTGTTTAATCTTCTGCATGTGGTCAGACGGTTTTCCCAGCTCTATTTACTGAATAGGTTCTCCTCTCCCCAGTGGTTGGTGGTGGAGTCTTTGTCAAAGATGAGTTGATTGAGAAATTGAGGCTATGCTTCTGGAATCTCTATCCTGTTCTATTGGTCTATATGCCTGTTATTGTACCAATACAATGCTGTTTTGATTACTGCAGCTTTATAATAAAGTTTAAAGTCTGGGAGTGTGACACCTCCTTCTTTCTTTTTTTGGGGGGGGCTTTTTGTTTTTTTTGTTGTTGTTGTTTTTGCTGGGGATTGTTTTGGCTATTTGTAGTCATTTATGTTTCCATATAAATTCCTGTATTGTCGTTTCCATGTCTGAGAAGCATGCTGCTGGTAATTTAATGGATATTGCATTAAAACTGTAGATTGCCTTAGGTAGGATGAACATCTTCACAATGTTGATTCTTCCAATCCGTGAGCATGGAATATTTTTCCATTTGTTTGTGTTATCTTTGATTTCTTTGAGCGGTGTTTTGTAGTTTTCATTGTAAAGGTCTTTCACGTCTCTGGTTAGGAAGATGCCAAGGTATTTGATTTTTTTTCTGGCTATTGAGAATGGGACTGTGCTTTTATTTGGGGTTCTGTTTGCTTTTTGTTGGTATATAGAAATGTGACAGTCTCTTGCACATTGATTTTATGCCCTGAGACTTTGCCAAAGTCCTTTATCAGTGCAAGGAGGTTTTTAGCAGATTCTCTTGGGCTTTCAAGGTATAAATCAGGTTGTCTGCAAAGAGGGATAATTTGACTTTCTCTTTTCCTATTTGGATATCCCTGATTGCCTTCTCTTTTCCTATTTGGATATCCCTGATTGCTCTAGCTAGGACTTTCAAAATTATGCTGAACCAGAGTGGTGAGAGTGAGAATCTTTGTCTTGTTCCAGTTTTCTAGGGAAATGGTTACAATTTCTGTCTGTTTAGCAGTATGCTGGCTGTGGGTTTCTCATAGATGGCTCTTAATATTTTGAGGTATGTTCCATTTATGACTAGATGTTCAAGGATTTTTATCAAGAAGAGGTGCTAGATTTTATCAAGAGCTTTTACTGTGTCTAATGATATAATCACGTTTGTTTGTTTGTTTGTTTTGTCAGATGGGTAATGTGCCCACGTCATAATAAGATTTAGAAGGTGGCACATCTCACACATAAACGTGTGAACTCCCAATCATCACGCCAAATGAACTACAAAAGGATCGATCATGTGGTTTTTGTTTTTACATCTGTTGATGTATTTAATTATGTTCATGGTCTTACAAATGTTGAACCAGCCCTGCATCCCAGGGAGGTACTGGTATTAAAACAGACACATAGAACAATGGAACAGACTAGAGAGCCCAGAAACAAATTCATAAAATTTACAGTTAACACACTTTTGACAAAAGTGCCAAAAACAAATATTAGGGAAAGGACAGTCTTTTTCAATAAATGATGTTTACTAAACCAAATATTGATATTCAGAAAACTAAAACTAGACCTCTATCTCTCACCATATACAAAAATCAAATAAAACTGGATTAAAGATTTAAATGTAAGATGTGAAATTACTAGAATAAGATTTTGGCAAAACACTCCAGGACATTGGTCTGAGCAAATATTTCTCAAGTGCTCAAAAGTACAAGCAACCAAAGCAAATGGGCAAATGGGATCACATCAAGGTAAAATGGTTCTTCACACCAAAGGAAACAATTGCCAAGAGAAGATGGCACCTACAGATGGGAGAAAATATTTTCAAACTATATTTCTAAGAAGGGATTGATAAGAATATATAATAAGCTCAAACAACTCAATAGGAAAAAAAATCCAATTAAAAATAGGCAAAAGGTCTGAATATACATTTCTCTAAAGAAGACATAAAAATTGTGGAAAAAAGTGCTCTACATTACTAATCATCATAGAATGCAAATTAAGATGACGAGATATCATCTCACTCCAAGCAAAATGACTTTTATCCAAAAGACAGGCAATAACAAATGCTGGTGAGGATGTGGAGAAAGGGAAATCCTCCTATATAGCTCATGGGAATGCAAATTAAGTACAGAACAATGTGGAGGTTCCTCAAAAAATGGAAATAGAACTACCATATGATCCAGCAATCTTACTGTTGGATATATATACCAAAAAAAAACACAAAAAACTAGTGTATCAAAATATTTGCACTTCCATGTTTATTGCAGCACTATTCACAATAATCAAGATATATACTCAATTTAAGGGATCATCACTGGATGAACAGATAAAGAAAATGTGGTATATATAAACAATGAAATATTAAGTTATAAAAAACATGAAATCATGTCATTTTCAATAACATTAATGGAACTGGAGGACATTACTTTGAGTGAAATAAGCCCAGCACAGAAAGACAGATATTGCATATTCTCACTCATATCTGGGAGCTAAACAATTATGAACTCATGGAAATATTGAGCAAACTGATGGTTACCAGAGACTGGATAGGGTAGTGGGAAGGTTGAGATAAAAAAAAGTTGGTTAATGAGTACAAAAATGCAGTTAGATAGAATAAATATGATCTGGTATTCAGTAGTACAACAGGGTAGCTATAGTTAACAACAATTATATATTTAAAAAATAACTTTAATAGTGAAATTGGAATATTTCTAACACAAAGAAATTATAAATACTTGAGGTAATGGATACCCTAATTATCCAGGTTTAATCATTACACTCTATATGTCAGTAACAAAATATCACATGTATCCCATATGTATGTACAATTGTTGCATATCCATTTTTATCAAAGTTTAAACATGAAAGAAAAAATCAAAATAACAAATTGGCATGTATGTGGAGAAATAAAAACCATTTATACATAGTTGGTTGGAATGTAAAATAGTTTCGCTCCTATTGAAAACTTTTTATCAGTTCCTTTAAAAGTCTAACAAAAAATAACCTTATGGCCTACCACTTCCAAATCTAGATATTAAAAAAAGTGCACAAGTATTTAACAAAATATATGTACATGAATGCTCATAGCCATACTATTCACAATAGCTTAATGGTGGAAACAACTCAAATGTCTATCAGTGGATGAACTGATAAACAAATTGTGGAATATCTGTACAATGAAATGTTATTTGGTCATACAAGGGAATGATGTATAGATACATTATACAAGCAATGAATCTTAAAATATTATGCTAAGTGAAATGAGCAAGACACTGAAGGTTGCGTATTGTATGATCACATTTATATGAAATACCCAGAATGAATAAGTCCACAGAGACAACAGATAACGGTTGTCAGAGGGCATAAAAAGTCACTGTTGAATGGGCATGAGAGTTTTGTTGGGATGACGAAAATATTCTGGAACCAGCTAAAGAAAGTGGTTGCAAAGCATTATAATTGTTTTAAATGCTACTGGATTGTGCACTTTAAAATGATTAGTTTTATGATATGTTAATATTACCTCAATTAAAAAAGTTAAAGTGAAGGCAAAATAGTTTCTCAGATGACCAAAAATTGAGGGAATTTGTAGCCAGTATTTTGTTTTTTTAAAAAAAGTGAAAATAAATTTTTAAAAGAGAAGAAAAACAATTTAGGCTAGAAACTCTTATCTATGGAAAAGGAAGACTATTCGAGAAGGAATATATGAAACTAAAATAAAATATTTTATTTTTCTTATTTTTATTTGATTAACAAAAAACTATTCAAAATAATTGCAACATGTATTGAATGATTATAGCTCACAAATAAGTGAATTGAGTGACTGCAATGTTATAAGGGATAAGAGGGAGGAATTGGAAATACTTTGTTATAAGCTGCTGAACAGGCCTGTGAATCAGTAGAGTGTTATTTGAAAATGGGTTTAAATTACTCATGCGTTTACATATAATGTATCTTATATGGTAACCACTCACACTCACAAGCTTCATAAAGGAATGTCTGTGGGTGTTTGTGAGCTAGGGAAGGAATCCTTGCCAGGCAGACCAAGGAGTTTACTGTACTGTTGACTATGAGCCCGGTTCTCTACACCACAGCTAGACATATCACTTCCTTCCTTCACTTTCTTAGGAAAAATCACTAATGTTAACAGAACTCACTTTTTCTCAACCTACTCTCTCTCAAACTTGTAAATGATATTTGGTAGTTATACATCATAAAATTTAAAAATATAAAATTTAAATATAAAGACATAAATGTACTAAAAATAAAGAGATGAAGATAGATATGTCATGGTAACTAATCAATGAAGATTTCATAGTTATATTAATTACAGATAAAGAAAACCTTGGCACAAAGAAAATTATTAGAAATTAAAGGGGGCATTTCATAATTATAAACTAGTCATTCCTCCTAAAAGATATAACAATTCTTAATGTATATGTGTTAACATCAGAGCATCGAATATGTAAGGAAAAACTGATAGAACTGCAAGTTAAAATTGATGATTCCACTATTACAGTTAGAGACTTCAACACCCCCTATCAGTAACTGACAGATCCAGCAGGCAGAAAATCAGTACAGACATAGTTGAACTGAATAACACCATCAATCATTTGGATCTAATTGACATTTATAGAACCAAATTCATCCAACAACAGTAGAATACGCAATCTTCTCGAGTTCACATAGAATACTCAACAAAATAGACTATATTCTGTAATATGACACGTATTAAACAAATTTTTAAAAATAAATGAAACCAAGTATGCTCTCAGACCTCAATGAAATTAAACTAAAAAGTAACAGAAAGATAGTTAGAAAATGCCAAAATAACTGGAGATTAAACAAAAGGTTCTAAATAGCATGTGTGTCAAAAAAGTCTGAAAAGAAATTTAAAAATATTGTGGACTATATGAAAATGAAAATACTACTTGTCAAAATTTATGTGATATATTAAACATAGAGCATAAGGAGAAATGTATAATATTGAATACATACATAGAATAGAAAAAATATACATACATTCAATAATCTAGGCTTCTATTTTACCAAATATATAAAGAAGAACAATATAAACCTAAAGCAAGCAGAAGAAAACAAAAACAGAAATTAAGGTAGAAACCAATGAAACTATAAAGAGAAAAATCAATGGAACCAAAAGCTGATTCTTTCAGCTTAACAGTAACTCAAAACCCAAAACCACCGGACCAACTTGATTCTTTCAAAAGATCAATAAAATCGATAAAACTGTATCCAGGTTAACCCAAAGAAAAAAAATACACAAATTACTAATGTCAGAGAGGAAAGAGAATATGTCACTACTAATCCAGCAGTCATTAAAAATATAATAAAAGAATATTAGGAACAAGTGTATGCCTGAATATTTGACAAATTAGATTAAATGGACCAATTTTTTTAAAAAATCAAAAAACAATTCACACCAAAAGAAATTGATAATCTAAATTATGTCTATTACATAAATTAAAGTAATAAATTAATAACTTTTCTGACCAGAAAGTTGCAATTCCAGATAAATTTACTGGTGAACTCTACCAAGTATTTAAGGAAGAAATTATACTTAATTATATCAATTATCTACAATCTCTGCCATAAAACAGAAACAAAAGGAATACTTGCTAACTTTCTACTCATTTTATAAGGCTAATATTTCCTTAATACTCAAACTAAAAAAAGACATTACAAAAACGAAAAATGGCAAACCAATATCTCTAATGATCATAGATGCAAAATTCACAGCATACTATTAGCAAATCAACTTCCACAATGTATAAAATATATTATACATTAAGTGGAATTTATACCAGATATGCAAATATGGTTCAACGTTTAAAAATCAATAAATATAAATAATTTGTCACATCAGCAGCCTAAGAAGAAAAATAATATGATCATATAAATAGATGCAGAAACAGAATATGGCAAACCTCAGCACTGATTCATGGTAAACAAACAAACAAACAAAAAAACACCTCTCAGAAAACTACGAATACAGAGGAATTTCCTCAACTTCATAAAGAAATCTACAAAAAAAAATGTAGAGTATGTTAATGGTGAGAAACTAGATGGTTGCTCCATATTGTTGGGAACAAAGCAACCTGCTCATACTGCACTGAGTATTCAACAGTTTTTGACCAAAAACGGTATTACCCCCATCCCCCATTCACCATATTCACTGGATCTCAGCCTTAGCAACTTTTTTTTTTGGCTGTTTCCCTGGATGAAAAATGTTCTCGAAGGAAAATGTTTTGCCAATATGGAAGGGATGAAATAAATAATGGCAGAAGTACTAAAAGGCATCAAAATTGATGAGTACAAAAACTTTGAGCAGTGGAAAAAGCGTCTTGATATATGCATTGCATCAAATGGAAAATACTTTGAAGGTGACTGAAGTTTAAACATGTACGAATAAATACACATTAAATAATAAATTCTGGAGGTTTTGTGATCTCTTTCATACATATCAGAAAGAAAAGTCCATTAACATTTTTCCCATTTACTTGAGGATACTCTCCAAGAGTGCTTGTGCCTGCATCATTTACCTCGAGATTTAGAAAAAAAAAATTACAAAATACAGTAATTCTCTTCTTCTTTATTTTGACTTATTTTATTTATTTTGTGTAAACCTCGTTAGGATTAGAGACAATTTCTGTTTTAAAATAACTCCAAGAACAGTTTTTATCTTCTATTTTCACATTGGAGACCAGTCAGATTTGCTTTCGTCTCAAAGAGAGTGTTTATGTAAAATTAAATGAACTCGGCAGTGAGCTGCGCTTTTATTTTTCTAAATGGGTAAAAGGTTAAACTAGAGAAATCTATATTGATATCAGTGATAATATTGCAGGTATTTTAAGACTTACAAGATACATTCTAACAAAATTTTTAACTGTGGTTACTAATACATCGAAACAATGAGACCAGAGCTCAAAAAGTTTGAGAAAATTTACTGTAATAGAGCCTAGATATTTGGAAACCAACTGACTGACTATTCAGTTCTTGTGCCCATATTGCAGGCACCAGAACTTTCAAGATGGCAAATAGGCTGCAATATTACCAAATTGCATTATGGAAGACAAAGGTCAGTTCATAAAATAGATTCAGATAGATTGGCTATCTGAAGGGCTTACCCCAGTGAAGACAGAATGTCATATTGTGGACCAAAACTCTGAATACCTTCACTCTCTTCTTACCCAAATGAAGTTGTTATAGTCCTTTTTCATCATTGTACAATGAATACCTTAGGGTCAGGTAATTTACCTTTTAATATAGAGGCACCATATCTGAACTTAATAAATGCATAGATCAAATATCACTTCAAGCTGAATTTGTAGCCAGATGAGCTTGTAGGACTTTGAGAAAAGGTAGGAAAAAATTAATATTTGTATATTGGGGATAAACACCTGTATAAATATTGAATTAGAAAATAAATTGACATATCATGTTTGGTAAATTTCCAAGAACCCACAAGTCTTCCTTCTCCAATTTGTTCAGGTGGCAATATGTGTGTGTGTTTCAAGATGAAGGGAAAGCATTTTTGACAAAAAAAAACACACACACACAAAAAAACCCAAAAAACAAGCAAATTAACCCAATTAGTATTTTCTGAGTTTTTTTTTTAATTTGTGTGTGTGTGTGTATACGTGTGTGTGTGTTTTAGAGGTGAGTAAGTAGTTCACTTTGATCAGAGCTATAAGATAAAGGATACTGGAGATTTAGAGGAAAATAATACTCTCTTTTGCATTTTATTAAAATTTAATTTAGAGGAGATGATACTTGGAGATTCTTCAGTCATTTTTAGACTATGAATCATTTTGGACCATTTTGAGCCATAAGAGAAATATGCCAAGTATGGCACAGTGATAGATATATTCAAAACCCTAGTTATTTGCTATTATTGCTGAGGCATTTTACCAAATCTCAAACCATCATCCAATTTTCTTGTTATATTAATTAAAAATCTTTATTGTGAACTTTTTGTTTTCTCTTACCTATTGAGTATAAGTTACTCTGTTGCAACAAAGTGAACTAGGGAGGTTCTGGTAAGATGGCGACGGCATAGGTGGAATTGTGAGATTCTCTAAATGTGAATTCCCAAAAAGACTCTTACTTCCCCTCCCCCGCCCACCTCAAGCTGCACCGGTTCAAGGCCCGGGGATCCTCGGTCCCACGCATGGTCAAATATTGCAGCCCCCAGCAGCTGCAACTCCACTATACATGGCCTCCACCTGCCGCATGAGAATCTCGAATCTCTGCTCCCTCCCCGGCTACATCGTCTCATCCAGCACCCAGCACCAAGCCGCCGGTCACCCAGGGAGGCTCTAGGTGCCCGCCGCTCAGAGATACCAGCTCCATTTCTGGCTGAAGTACACTGTGAGGGGCCTAAAGCCACTCACACCACTCACCACCTGCCCTTCAGAACTCTGGAGCTCTGGGCCCACCCTAGTTGAGGCACCCAGCATACAATCCCATGCTTGTGTATGGGAACAGCATATCTTAAGAAGGTGCTGATCAGCAGTTCTCAGCTCCAGAGGAAGCAACCCCCGGCTTCCTCCTCCACCCCAGTCTGCTGGTGGCACACCCAATTCAGTGCCCAGATGTGCAGCTGATCCCGGTGCCTCGCACACCACCACAGACAATCATAGTGGATCACCCAGGGACCCAGAGGAGTGAAAAAAAAGGATCCATGAAAGAGGAACTTCCCACCTAGGCCATTTTCCAGGCAGAGATTTGCATTGCCCCACCCACCTATGTGCAGCTTCAACCTCGGTTCCCAAGGTAACATCACTAAACAGGAGACAAATCCCCTCCCCTACGCTGAATCAGATGCTGGCAACTGAGCATCGCAGACCTCTCAAGCAGGCTAAAAGAACAAACCCAAGCTGTGAGTAAATCTAGCTGCCTGCAATGAAAGCAAAGGGGAGAGGCTGGAGATCAGAGCTAAAGAGACTTTAGACACTCAGGAAAGATTCCAGAGCTAGTCTGATTTCTTATGTTGACTTTTGATTCTATCATTTTGACTGTTTGTTTAGCTCACTTTTGTTTGCTTTTTGACTTAGACTATCTGTTTGTGTTGGGAAAAATGCATCAAAAGGCATGATTTTACTGGACTGTCTTTGTGTGGTTATCAGTATGCTTTAGGGAATTTTGCTTATGTGTCTTTTTCACTTCTCTCTGGCTTTGTGTCTCTTTTTCACCTGTTAGTTGGTTTGTATGTCTGTTTTCCCTCTTACTCTTCTCTCTTTCTAACTTCCTATTGACCCCCGCTTCCTCCATTAATTTCCTCTTTCATATCTCCTTTTGTTCCAGGGAACAAACCTACATCCCACTGCACAGACAGATTGTAAGGCAGTAGGAAATAGGTTCCAGTGTGTCCATACACCTGTTGGTGGATGCTGGAATCAGCAGACAGATTCGGAATCACAGCTTCCCTCTCAATTAAACCTCAAAACTGCAAAAAGCACAGCCCGCAACCCACATTCTAGCCTCAAAAGTGAACAATGCCAGAGGACCCTCATAAGGAAGAACAGGAAATTTCACAGGTGAGGCAAAAACAACCCCACCTTCCCTGAAAAGCAGAATTAAAGAAGGGGAGGGAAAGGGAGAGAGAGGGAGAAAAATCTACACAAATGAAAAAAAAAAAAAAAAAAGCAGAATATAGGTCTCTCCCAGACCCCTGGGAGGGCAAACACTGAAAAAACTGAATTCAGAATGCAAACAATGAAGAGCCCCAATGACTGGTCTCAAACTACAAGCCTAGATATTAAGACATTAATGGAGAGATTAAAAAGAATTGAGGAGAGACAAGAAGAAACTAGGAAGGAGTTGATAACTAAGATAACAGTAATAAAGAATACTGTGAATAAAATAAATAACAAACTGATAAGCATGGAAAGCAGAATTACCCAAGCAGAAGAAAGAATCTCAGAGCTTGAGGACCAAAATATAGAACTAACCCAAACTCTTAAAAACACAGAAAACAAGCTTAAAAAGACAGAACAAAACCTTCAAATGATGAGCGATTACTTCAAGAGAAAGAACCTAAGAGTAATTGGCCTTCATGAAACTGAAAGAGAAACAGAAACCACCTTGGAACAAACATTCCATGAGATCATTGAAGAAAACTTCCCTCATCTTATCAGTGATGCAAAAATTCAAACAAAAGAGATTCAGAGAACCCTTGCAAGACAACAGATGAGAAGACCAACTCCCAGACACATAATAATGGCCTTAACAAAGTAGGTATAAAAGAAAAATTCCTAAAGGCAGCAAGAGAAAAAGGCCAGACCACCTACCATGGAAGACCAATTAGAATAGCAGCAGATTTATCTACAGGAACCCTGCAGGCTAGGAGAGCTTGGAGCCCTATCTTAAAAATCCTAAAAGATAAACAATTTCAACCAAGAACAACCTACCCAGTCAAGCTAAACTTCATCAGTGAGGGAGAATTAAAATCTTTCCCAGATATCCAATGTCTAAGAACTTATGCTACCAACAGACCACCTCTACAGGAAATACTTAAGAAAGTACTAAGCACAGAAAAAAAGGAAAAAAGAGCAATGTTCTTCACAAAAGTACAGGAAAAAGAATAAAATACACATGAACCCACCCAAAAACCAAAAGAAAAACAAACCAAGTAGAACAACAACAATTCTATAAGAACTCTATGATAGGGACCAACTCTCACATTTCAATAATTAGCCTGAATGTGAATGGACTAAATTCACCACTGAAAAGACATAGAATGGCAGAATGGATAAAGTACCACCAGGCAACAATATACTGCCTTCAAGAGACCCATCTCACTAGAAAGGACACACACAGACTCAAAGTAAGAGGATGGGAAACAAATTTTCAGGCAGATGGAACACAAAAGAAAGGAGGAGTCATGATCTTAATTTCAGACAAAATACCATTTAAGCTATCAAAAATTTTAAAAGATACAGAAAAAAACCACTACATAATGATAAAAGATTCATTCCATCAACAAGAAATATCTATCCTAAACATATATGCACCCAACAGAGGAGTGCCAACTTTCATAAAGCAGCTTCTAGGAAAACTAGAGAAAGAAATTGACTCTAACAACATCATAACTGGGAGCTTTAATACCCCACTCACAAACCTAGACATCATCAGGACAAAAAATCAGCAATGAGATCTGGAACCTCAATGTGTCTCTTGACCAAATGGACTTAATTGATACCTATAGAACACTCCACCCAATGACCACAGAATATACATTCTACTCAGTACCGCATGGAACATACTCTAAGATCAACCACATACTTGGCCATAAATCAAGCATAAACAAATTTCAAAAGATCGACATTTTGTCATGCACCTTCTCAGACCACAGTGGAATAAAAATAAACATCAACACCAAGAAGCTTCCCCCAAAACCCACAAGGCATGGAATCTAAACAGCATGTTGCTAAACAACTCCTGGGTCAATAATGAAATCAAAACAGAGATTAAAAGATATCTGGAAACAAATGAAAATGAAGAAACATCTTACCAAGCCAGGTAAAGACCCAACAAAGAAAGAGAATTACAGGCCAATATCTTTGATGAACATAGATGCCAAAATTCTCAGCATGATCCTAGCAAACCGGATTCAACAACACATCTCAAAAATCATCCATAATGACCAAGTAGGTGTCATCCCTGGGATACAAGACTGGTTCAACAATTGCAAGACAATACATGTAATTAAATACAACAACAGACATCAGAACAAAAACCACATGATTATATCATTAGATGCAGCAAAAGTTTTTGATAAAATCCAGCACCTCTTCCTGATCAAAACCCTCGAAAACCTAGGCATACATGGAACATACCTCAAAACAGTAAAGGCAGTCTACAAGAAACCCACAGCTAGCATACTCCTAAACAGACAAAAATTGGAACCATTTCCCCTGAAAACTGGAACAAGACAAAAATGCCCACTCTCTCCCCTCCTATTCAATATAGTATCGGAAGTCCTAGCTAGAGCAATCAGAAAAGAGAAGGCAATCAGGAGTATCGAAATAGGAAAAGAGGAAGTCAAGTTATCCCTCTTTGCTGACAACATGATTGCATACCTTGAAAACCAAAGAGAATCTGTCAAAAGCCTCTTTGCATTGATAAAGGACTTTGGCAAAGTCTCAGGGTATAAAATAAATGTGCAAAAGACAATTGCATTTCTTTACACCAATAATAAACAAACAGAACCCCCCCAACACAATCCCTTTCACAATAGCCACAAAAAAAGATGAAATACCTTGGCATCTTCCTAACCAGAGATGTGAAAGACCTTTACAATGAAAACTAAAAAACACTGCTCAAAGAAATCAAGGATGACACAAACAAGTGGAAAAATATCCCATACTCATGGATTGGAAGAATCAACATTATAACAATGTCCATTCTACCTAAGGTAATCTACAGATTTAATGTAATACCCATCAAATTACCAGCAACATTTTTCTCAGAGCTAGAAAAAACAATACGGGAATTCATATAGAAACACAAATGACCAAGAATAGCCAGAACAATCCTCAGCAAAAAAAAATTAAAAAATAAAAAAACAAAGCAGGAGGTATCACACTACCAGACTTCAAATTTTACTATAGAGCTACAATAATCCAAACAGCTTGGTATTGGTACAGGAACAGGCATATAAAACAATGGAATAGAACTGAGATTCCAGAAGCAAAACCGCAATTTCTCAACCAACTCATCTTCGACAAAGCCTCCACCACCCACCAATAGGGAGAGGAGAACCTATTCAGTGCTGATCACATGCAGAAAACTAGCTGACCACATGCAGAAGACTCAAACAAGACCCGTATCTATCCCCATACACAAGAATTAACTCTAAATGGATCAGAGACCTAAATGTAAAACCTCAAACCATAAGAACCTTAGAAAATGCAGGACACACCCTTGTGGAAATTGGAACTGGCATCCAATTCCTGAACAAAACCCAAAACCCACAGGCCATAAGAGATAAGATAGACAAGTGGGACCTCATTAAGCTGACAAGCTTCTGCAAAGCCAAAGAAACCATCAAGAGAGCAGGGAGACAGCCTAGAGACTGGAAAAAAGTATTTGCCAACTCCAGGTCTGACAAAGGTTTAACATCTTGGATCTACAAGGAACTCAAACATGCTGAAAGAAAAAAAAACAACAACCCCATTATAAAATGGGCAAAATATATGAACAGACACTTCTCAAAGGAAGACATCCAAGCAGCCAACAGACACATGAAGAAGTGTTCAACCTCACTAATCATAAGGGAGATGCAAATCAAAACCACATTGAGATACCACCTAACTCCAGTCAGAATGACAATTATCAATAACTCAAAAAATAACAGTTGCTGGAGAGGGTGTGGCAAAAAGGGAACTCTTCTACACTTTTGGTCGGAGTGCAGACTAGTGCAATCTCTGTGGAAAACAGTGTGGCAATTCCTAAAAGCTCTAAATATCGACCTCCCATATGACCCCGCAATCCCCCTACTGGGAATATACCCTGAAGAACTCAAATCACTCTATCAAAATGATACCTGCACACGTATGTTTATCGCAGCATTGTTCACAATAGCAAGAACCTGGAACCAACCATGGTGCCCATCAAAAAAGGACTGGATTTTAAAAATGTGGTACATATACACGATGGAATACTATGCAGCCATAAAAAAAAAACAAAATCATGAATTTTGCAGCAACCTGGATGGAACTTGAGTCTATAATACTGAGTGATCTCTCACAGAAACAAAGATCTGAGCATCACATGTTCTCACTCATATAGTGGACCTTGAACATTATCGTAATACTATAAGCAACGAATTGACAGTGGCGGGAAACTATGGGTGGGAGGGTGGAGAAGGCAGTTGGGATTAACGGTAGTAAATATCTGTCTGGGGACGGGAAGACACCCCTTATCAACAAGGGTGTCTGAATGAAGCATATTTGTATACCTAACCCTTAACTGTACCCCACAATATCAAAATAAAAAATATTGATTTGCCGGGCTCGGTGGCTCAGCCTGTAATCCCGCGCCTTTGGGAGGCTGAGGTGAGTGAATTGCCTGAGCCCGTGGGTTCGAGACCCGCCTGGGCAGCGAGACCTCATCTCTACAAAAATCAAAAAATCAGCCGGGCGTGGTAGCGCATGCCTGTAATTCCGGCTACTTGGAAGGCTGAGGTGGAAGGATCGCCGGAGCCCAGCAGGTCGAGGCTGCAGTGGCCGGGAGCGGCCACTGCACTCCAGTCTGGGTGACAGAGTGAGACTCCAACTCAAAAAAAAAAAAAAAAAAAAAAAAAAAAAAAATATTGATTAAAAAAAAGTGAACTAAAATATAGTAGTTTAGACCACATGAGTCTTTATATCCTTGTATTTAGTAGTCTAGCAATGCATGGGATGTTGAGGGTGAATGTGCTGCTGGGTCTGTAATGCCATGAAGAAAACCAGATTTATTCTATCTTATTTCTTTGCAACCTCTCCATTCCTCTCTCCTTTGAAATTGCCCTGGTCAGAATTATTATCATTGACATTATGGTTATATTAATGTTTTAGTTTGTAAAAAGAAGAAAGAGAAAGTGGAAACATCTTACTTTTTAAATAATGTGAGCAGAATGTCGCACACTTCATTTCCACTCATCCTTTAATAGCCAAAAGTTAGTCAGATAGTCATATGTAGCTTGAAGAGTTTCTAGGAGATGGAATGTCTAGCTAGGAGTTTATGCCCTGGTAAAACTTGGAATGAATCGTTGGTTTTATATTGTTCCAAATAAATGAAAGGAGCAATTAATAGTTTTTGTACATTTTTAGCAATTGAAGCACATTAAGAAATAATTGATCTGAGCAATCAAACGTTTCTGAGATTTGAACAAGATAAAACCACAAGAATTATGTTAAAGTTTTACCTTTAAGAAGTTCTCTAATTTGAGAAAAAATTAGGTTCAAATTTATAGCATATTAGAAGCTAGATTGCAGTAATTGAACAAAAATAATTCTATAATCATTTTGATTGTGAAAATGTAGAAAGAAATATAAGCATATAAATTTAAGACTACTATTTTAATAGTAGGATGAATGCGTATGTCCCAACATAGGTAGGTAGAACCAAATATTAAAATAGTGAATTCTGTCATCAGTTATTCAAATGTTAAACTAACCATGTGTTGTTTTACAAAACACAGACTAATAGTGAGCTTTTTTTTCTTTTATACATCAATTGATGGTGATATTATATAGTTTTTCAGCTATTTTCCTCTATTTTATAAAAGATACTGAACAAGCTATTTTCCATTTATTAACATGCATTTGTCAGACTTAGAATCAAAGTTTTGTTAGCATCATAAAGTAATCTAGGAAATATCCTTACTTTCTTCATTTTTAAATAATTCCTTTAAGATTCAAGATGTTCTTTCTTACTTAGTTGATCAAATTCTTAAAGCAGGTCATGTAAGCTTAAAATATCGATGTGAAAATGTTCATTATAGTGATTGTACAATTTGCATTTTCTAATATCTCTTGTTTCTTTATATCAAAATTTCAAAATAAATGTCATAAATTTATTTATATCTTTTATTTTGTTAGCATCTAGACGACATATAATATTCCTCTTTTTTAATTCCTGGTATTGATAGACTGTGCCTTATTTCACTGTTTCTTGATCAGTTACTCCAAGGAGTTATGAATTTTATTAAAAATGTCATGCTGCTCGTGGGACTCTTTGGAGAAGAACTGATTCTCATTGCCTGACGCCTGACCCACACCACCACCTATTGTAATGGATCAGCTGGAGCCCCGGATCTGATCAGTGGAGAGAGAGGATCAGGGAGAGCTGGAGAGGAGCCCCATACCTGGTGAGGAGGTGCCGACTACAGTCATTTTCTCTGTCCCAGGACAAGGCAGAGACCTGCATTACCCCACCCAGCTCTGCCCAGCTCCACCTGGTCTCCCACTTGGTATCTAAGGACAAGGCAGAGATCTGCATTGCCCTGCCCAGCTCCTCCCAGCACCACCCAGCCTCCAACTTGGAACCTAAGGTAATCTCATCAAACTGGGAGAGACAGAAGACCCTCCCCCATGCTGGATCAGACACAGACAGGTCAGATCTAAGTGGCAAATTCCACAGGCAGCAAGCTGCGTGAGTCCAGATCTGATCCACCCTCCTTCTCAAGTAGGCCTGGGGCATCTGACCCAAGCTGTGAGCAACTCCGTCTGCCTGTGCTGAGAACAGAGGGGAGGGGCTAGAGACCAAAGCTGAAAGGACACTGGACTTACAGGAACAACCTCAGAGAGGGTTTGGTTCTTTGTGTTTACTTTTTTAATCTTTATTTTATGTCTGTTTGTTTTGCTCATTTTTGTTTTAGCTTTTTTTCTCTTTCCGTTTTTGATAACATTTCCGTACATACTTTGTTTCTGTTATTTTACTGATTTTTTTTCTCTATTCTTTACACTTCCTGTTTGTGTATGGGGAGAGTACATAAATAGGCAGGTTTTTGTAGGACTGTGTGTTTGTATGATTATCTGTATGTTTTGGTTTTTTTAAATATTTTCTGTCTCTGTGTCTCTTTTCATTTGTTAGTTGGTACATTTGTCTGTTTTCCCTTAAACTCTTCTCTCTCTCCACCTTCCTCTTGCCCCCTCCCTTCCTTTTTCAATTATTTTCCTTTTTCTTACCTCATTCTGCTTCCAGAGAGCAAACCTATACCCCCACTGAATGGACAGATTGTAAGGCAGTTAGAAGTGGGTTCCAGGGTGCCCATACACCTGTCAGTGGATACTGGGTTCTGCAGATAGATTTTGAAGAATAGCTCTCCCCTCAATTAAAGACTGAACCTGCATTTCCTTTGTCCCAAAGGGTTCTTTGGTGGGCTATGCTCCCCTTTTCCTTGGGGAGATGTTCACACCAAGGATTAGATTAGATTTCCACAGGACCTATAACTTCTCAGGACTCCCCAGTTCCCTGTGCTTGCCAAACTTGAAACCATTTGTAGAGTACGTCTGCAGGTAGTCTAGTGATGCAGTGGCTCAAGGGAGCAGGACCAGCTAGGTGTGGCACGAGTACTGCATAACCAGTATGGCAGCAGCAATCTCAGCCTGGGTCTGAGGGTATGTGGCATGGCTGCAAGAGCTGGCCACTTAGTTCTCTGTGTCTGGGAGGGTCTCTAATCACCACTGATAATGTTGCCCTGCGTCATGGGGGCAGAGGGGGTCCTCAGTAGGTTAGAAGGCAGCAGATTGTCAGAAGGGTGAGAGGAACAGAGAATCACTTTCGACTACCCTTTCTGTTGGATTCTGAACTCCTAGGGGAACAATCTCAGCCAGACTGTTGCTGCATTTTTTCTGTGCTCTCCAGCTGCTTTGTATGAGCACTCTAACAGGCCCTGGCACTTCTCCCTTCATGTTCTACTCAAAAATTGTCCATTCACTGGTACTTTTGATCTTCCTTCTAAGGAGAACTTGCATGCAACGTCTTTAGTCAGCTATCTTGAAGAAAAAGCCCTAGATTGTTATTTTTAATGCTTTACTCTTCTTTTAATGGTTATACTAAAGATTAAAACAGACCTGGTTGATTTACTACCCTAACATACTTTTTCAATTTTAACACTTCCCAAATGATGCAAGCACCTTGGAACACTTAAAATTTATTTAGATGCTTTTCATTTTTGTGTTATTTTTCCTGAATATAATTTCAGAATGTGCATAACCTTATATGTTACTCATATTATTGTTTTATATAGTTAATATACTCCTAGATTCATTCACACATTTATCCTTTTTATGACTCTTCATTCTTTTTTATACTTTTGTGCTTGTAACTAGTATCGTTTTTTATCAGTTTTGTCTGACATGTTATTTTAGAATTGCTTTTGTATAGAAATTAGTCTCAGTTTTTTTTCCTTTCAGCATGTAAACACATTTATTTCACCTTTATTTTGGAGGATATTTTTATTAGATTTATACTTTTAATTTGGCACTTATGCCACCTATGTGACTTTATAGTGGCCCTTATACCACTTTAAAGTTGCAGATTTATTATCTTCTAGTGTTCATTTTTTACAATATAAGAAGTTATCTTTCAATTTCATTGTTCCTCCTTAGGAGGTCGTGTGTTGTTTTACTTTGGCCATTAAGAGTATTTATTTACCTTTAATTTTCACCAATTTTATTATAATGTGTTTATGTTTGGGTTCCTTGTGGTTTTTTTTTTTTATCTTGCTAGGAGTTAATAAGGATTTTTGAATCAGTGACTTGACATATTTTCTCATCAGTTATATCTTTTCAAATACTATTTCTGCTTTGATTTGCTACTCCAATGACTCAAATGTAACTTTTTATCATTTTCTCACCATACTTTTTACTTTGTTTAATATTTCTCAATTATTTTTCTTTTTCAGAATAAATGATCTTCATTTACCTGTATTTAAGTTCTATGACTCTTCTCATTGTTGTTTCCATTCTGCTGTTTTGTCTATCACGTGAGAGGTTTTTTTTTTATGGGTTTTATTTTTTGGTTATTGCATTTTTCAGTTCACAACTTACCATTTGGTTCTTTTTATAAATAATTTTTTTCTGACACGTTCTTTTTAACCATTTGTTTAAAGAGCATTTCTGATTGCCTCCTGGATATTTTTTTATAATCACTATTTTAAGTCTTTGTCAGATTGTTCCAACATGCCTGTCATCTTGGCATTTGATTCTGTTCCAAATACATTGAAATTTAAACGGCTTATTTAACCTGGACATTTTCAATGTAATATTATGAAATACTAAGTCTTGTTTCAATCATAAGAATAATGTTGACTTTTTGTTTTAGAAGGCAGTCACCCTAGTTAATTTCAGGTTACAAGTTTTATACCACCTTCTGTAGGCTGCAGTTTCAATGACAGTTCAGTTTTCAAAGCATTTGTCAAGCTATTATGATTTGATCACTTATGGATCACAACTCTGGGACATAAATCTTAGTGTGTCCATTAATTAAATTTTCAAAGTATTTGCTCTGCTAACTAGGATCATGTCCACTGCATAAACTAATTGAGGATAAACTCAGGATTTCATAAATAACTTTATGGTGTCACTTTTCCAAGCTCCTTTCTGTCTGCAATATTGTCTCACTTTCATGGAGCTCCTCTTTAAAGTGCTTTGTCCAAAAATTTGGGCTTTTATTTTCTGACTCTGTTTTACACTTCTGCAATTGAAGCTATAGAAGAGTGGCAAAGATGTGGGTGGAAAGAGAGAGAAAAAGAGAAACAATTTTTGGTTCAATAATCTTGGGACCACATATCTACTGAGAAGAGACAAGAATTTCCTTCCATCAGAGTCTGGTTCCTGTTTTCATCACCACCCATAGAATTACTTGGGAACTGAAGAGAGGGAGAGCAAAAACTAATTAACTAATCAAATATATAAGAAAGATTTCCATATTTATTCTGTATTTGAGAACTTATGTTTTAGCCAGAACTGGATACCTTCACCTGGAGGTCTCTCTTTCTGCACCTTGGTGCCACTTCAATTCACTGACATCAGGCTGGAAGATCCCGTTGGAGAAAAGAATGGTAAACTCACCACGAATTTGAGGGTGTTTTAAATTGTGTTCTTCTTCCCTGAACTGCCTGCTACTGTTTACTTTCTAGAAAGATCAAACAATGCTTCAATGAGCTTGGAAGTGCAGATATCTGCTCAGCATACAATTCAAATTCCTTTGGATATATACCCAGAAGTGGGATTGCTTGATAGCATGGTAATTCTATTTTTTAATTTTTTGAAAAACTTCCATACTATTTTCTAAAATGGCTAGTGACCATAGTTAATGATGATTTATTATATATTTCAAAATTGTTAAAAGAATAAACTTTAAACATGCTAACCACAAAAAAGAATGAGATGAGGTGATGAATATGTTAATCAGCTTGATTTAATATTTCTATAATATATACACAAAACATCTCATTGCACCCCATAAACATATGCTTTTACTATTTTCTTATTAAATAAATAAATACATTTAAATTAAAAATAATCAAATACCTACTCTATGCATTCTGTCCAGGTGTTACAGCTATATCAGATAAATACAATGTTATATTTTCTTCATATTATCCAGAATTGCCGGGCTTGGTGGCTCAGCCTGTAATCCCGCGCCTTTGGGAAGCTGAGGTGAGTGGATTGCCCGAGCCTGTGGGTTCGAGACCCGACTGGGCAGGCGAGACCTCATCTCTACAATAAATCAAAAAATTAGCCGGGCGAGGTAGTGCGTGCCTGTAATTCCAGCTACTCGGAAGGCAGAGGCAGAAGGATCGCCGGAGCCCAGCAGGTCGAGGCTGCAGTGGCCAGGAGCGGCCACCACACTCCAGTCTGGGCGACAGAGTGAGACTCCAACTCAAAAAAAAAAAAAAGCTTATTATCCAGAATTGGAGTTTCTACTGTCACTTTTTACTTCAAGCATTCTATGATACTTACTCTGCTTTCAACATCTCCTCTCCTCCCACTTTTTTGTTCATGCATTTTCTCTTCCTATTTCTCCAGTCTTTGGAACAAAGGAGATCTGAGATAGACTAGCAATGAAATTGAATAGGAAATGAAAATTTAGAAAAAGGTAAAGACTTTTCAGTATATAGATAATAAAAAATTGTATACAAATTGTAATGGTGCAATATCTTGTAGAGCCCCAAACAAAAAGGGAAGAGGCGGAATAAGATACTTTAAATTTCAAAACACTAGAGTGTGTCATAACTTTTATTCTTACTTTGAAATTTTTATTAACATTTTGGTCTACCTAAGCAGCTCATTAAAAGTTACATGCAAGTAAAAATTTATATGCCAAAAATCTTAGTTTCATATTACAAACCATAGCACAAGCTTATGGCTGCTTATAGATATAAAGAGAATAGTTTTTAAAGCAATATGCATAATATACATACACTTAAGATATATTTTAAACATTATGATGAAATAGAGGGTTTTGTTGGAAGATTAATCGACAGAAAGTGAGCAATAATCTTTAAAAAGTTCCAATAATTGTAAAAATTTTAATTTTCTGCTAATTTTCTAGTCTGGTATTTTGTAATAAATGCAAAAATATTATTTACAAAATATTTTAGAGCATTTTATTTTCATCATAAAGTCAGTAAATGGAAGAAGTACTAAGTTGAAGTATATTCTACAAATGCACATAAAAAGAAAAAGCTAGTAATGCCTAGCCCCATAGAACTTTGCATTTAAATAGAAATTGTTATTTAAAAAAATAATAAAAGCAGTTTAAAGGCACTGGGTGTGAAGGCAGACCTGAAAGAACACCATTAGTAATACAGCAAGAATATTGCATATGTCTGAAAGCACATTACAATGACAATAAAAATGAGGCCTATTTTTTATGAAGTATTTGTACTTCAACATCCTGTTCATCACTAGGAAACAATGCAATTAATTTTATACTCTATACACTCTTCTCTTTTAAACACGAATATTCCACAGTGATATTTTCAATTAATTTTAGCAAATTTCCCTCCTGTTGCTTCTTGTAATCTTTAAAAAAATACTTAAAGGGATGTTTGTGTAGATAGATAGATAAATAGCTGCATTTAATACATATTGATTAATTTTAATGATAAATAAAGATTTAGAGCAACTCTGACACTTCCAAAAATATACTGATAAGATTTAAAATTGTGGCATGTACATCAAAACATTACAGCTATTAAGGTCAGTGATTTTCTGTCATATATATTGTTTACCATTTTTATTATGGTCCAGACCAGATGTTCAAGGTGTTCAACACCTAGAACATACCAAATTAAAAAGTAATTAATACATTAAAAATTCTTCTTATTACCATGCAATGATTTAATAATTGCCAATGCTATTAAAGCACCATCGTTAGCTTCTGGGATATATACATTATGCATTGGTTTGATTAAGAAAATATAATTAAATTCTATAAAAGAGTTTTTAATTTATCGTTTTTCTATAACAAACTAATACAAAATTTTATGAATTCTTAATGTTTTCAATAACTATAAACTTCAAGGAAGAAAATTAGACTGCCTTTATTAACTCTGAAATGCCTCATATTATATAAACCTGTAAGGATCTATGAATGGCAAATGAAGGCTTAAAAATGAGATCTCATATTCTTCTTTGTAACCACCCTCAATATTACTTCATGAGAATATGTTCCTCACACTTGTAAATAAAAGAAACATGAAGGAAGACATATTTAAAATTAACTTCCCTCTTGATTGGCAACTGTACTTATTATTTAGAAGACATCTCATTGTGACTAAAATTCTGTCAAAAAAGAATGTGAAGGTAAAATAGCATGTGCAATGTATATATTTTATAAATTACAAAGAAATGAGAAATGGAGGTAAAGTATTTTGAAATAAAGATTTACATGATGAACAAATGAGTGGTTATTCAGAATAATAGCTGTACATCAAACTGTAGCCTTATAATGGGTAATTTTAGTATAAATGAAGTTGGAATGTGTTTGACAAATGATATGGATGAGTGCAGATAAATAGCCCTCTCAAGGAGCTGGATTTTATGTGTAACTTTCATGATATTCTCACAATTGTTCACTAATTTATTGATGCTACATTTGCATGTCAAATATGTGGCATTTTGGAAGAAGTATGAAAAACTAGTATGTTCAATCTAATTCAACAAGTATTCATTAAACCACTTATGTATTCAAGGCATTGTAAAGAATACAGGAGAGATCATGAAAATTGTGCCAGCCCTCAAGGAACTTTTTAACTACTGAGGATGACACATGGCATCATTAAATAAGTAATTAACTGCTAAAAACAACTGATTCAGAGACTGAGTACAATAAAATTTCAGACTAGAGAGAAATAACAAAGGACCTGAATGATGAGGAAGTTTTCATGAAAAAGGATGACAGTTGTGCTGTCACTGATATAAAATTTAAAAACAGCAATATCCAACCAATGTATTTAATCACAATATACGTGTGAGATTCTGTGTTATATGGTGCAAAACATATAAATGATTAAACTATGTGCTCAAAGACTTTATAATCCAGGAGAATAATAGACAAGTTCATAAACAACTCTGATATAGGACAGAATATTATATGCTTCAAATTAAAAAATATTAAAAATAAAGCAAGATTTAGAGTAGGGAGCTACCACAAATAAATAAAAATATTTAGAAAAATGGCATCACATTTAAAACTGGAATTTTGAATGGTGTTCAAAGAAGAGGTTAGGATTTTAATGTCTGAAGCAAAGAAACTCCACCAGTAGGAAACAATCGAAATAAAACCTCTGAAGGCAAGAAAAGCACTAGACCTACTTTGGATACAGTAAACCAATAGAAAATAAATGTGGAAAATGTAATGAATTGTCACATTGAGCACTGGTCTGAAATTCAGATTGAAGTACTATTCTTACTTCTTTGAGTAATGAAGAGCTATTGTAGGTTTAAATAGGAAATAACTTGTTAGAGCTGTGATTTAGAAAGATTAGTGGAACAAAAATTTGTAAAGGGAAATACTGCAAATAGGGAGGTAAACAGCTTTTATCTCATGCATTTTGATGTTGTTAGGTGCTTACAAATTAATAATTGTTATGTCTTCTTAAAGATTTGAGCCGTTTATCATCATGAGAGCTTCTCTTTATCTTTGACAACTTTTTTACTCTTACATTTGCTCTGTGTAAAATTAATATAGCTATGCCATCTTCTTTTTAATTAGCGTTAGCATGGTATGTCATTCTTCATCTCTTTATTTCTAATTTAAATATGTATATAAAGTCAGTTCCTTGTAGACAACATATAGTTGGGTTTTATATTTGATCCACTGTGACAATATCTTTCTTTTAATTGATATGTTTACACCATTGATATTTATTTATTTTTGAGTCGGAGTCTCACTCAGTCACCCAGTCTGGAGTGCAGTGGCCGCTCCCGGCCACCGCAGCCTCGACCTGCTGGGCTCCGGTGATCCTTCCACCTCAGTCTTCCAAGTAGCTGGAACTACAGATGTGCACTACCATGCCCGGCTAATTTTTGATTGATTGTAGAGATGAGGTCTCGCCAAGTTGCCCAGACGGGTCTCGAACCCTCGGGCTCAGGCAATTCACTCACCTCAGCCTCCCAAAGGCGCGCGATTACAGGCTGAGCCACCAAGCCCAGCTCACCATTGATATTTAATGTGGTTATTGATATAGTTGGATTAATAACTACTATATTTGTTACTGATTTCTATTCATTGAATTTGTTCTTTATTTTTGTCTTCCATTTTTTTTCAGCTTTTTGTTGTCTTAATCGATCATCTTAAAAAAAATTATTCAATTTTTTTCTTAATATAGTTGTGATAGTTCTTTTACTATTTTTAATGGACTTCCCTAGAGTTTGCAATATACATTTACAATTGATCAAGGTCCACCTTCAATAACTTGATTAAAATCTCCCAGGCAATGCAAGCACCTCATAAACAAAGTGTTCTTAATTTCTCCTTCTCATCCCTTGTATTATTGCTGTCATTCATTCACTTACAAATAAATTATAATCATTGATTACATACATTCTTGCTGTGATTATTTTGACAAAACTATTTGATTAAAATAAGAAAATTAAACATTTTTATTTTATCATAACTATTCCTTCTCTAATGCTTTTCTTTCATTATGTGGATATTAGATATTACCGTCTGCAATATAATTTTCTTTCTCACTAAATAAATTCTTCTAACATTTTTTGTAAAGCAAGTCTACTGGAAATAAATTCTTCCCATTTATTTTGTCTGCAAAGGTCTTTATTTCTATTTCTATCTTTTAAAGGATAATTGTGCAGGTTACAGATGGTTCTAAGTTTTTGTTGCATTTTTTTCTCTCTCTCTCTCTCTGAATATTTCACATATTGTATTCTACTCGTCTTGCTTTCATGGTTTCTAAGGAGAAGTCAGATACAATTCTTTCTTTTGTTCCATTATAGGCAAGGACTTTTCCTCTGGCATTTTCCAAAGTGGTTACTTTTTTCTTCTCCTTGCTTGACAAAAAAGAGTTTTGTTGTTGTTGTTTGTTTTCTCTTCTTCGCTATGATAATCTAGCAGGGCTCCTTGGAGTAGAACTCACAAAGTGGTGGGCGTGCATCCTAAACTGAGCTGCAGTTTTTAACTCTACAGCTAAAATCATACGTATGGTAAGAAACCATATATTTCATCAGATGATGAGGAACAAAGTATGGAAGTCCACTCTTACCACTCCTATTCAACATCATACTGGAAGTCCAAGTTAAAGCAATACAGCTAGAAATGAAAATAAAACTATACAGATGGAGAAGAAAAAAATGAAACTCTTTTTTTGGTGTTGGCATGATTGTTTATGTAGAAAGTTCCAAAGAATCAACAAAGATATTCTGGATCTAAAACGTGATTATAGCAAGTGTGCAGAATATAAGGTTCATAAGCAAAAAATATTTTCTTTCTTATATACCAGCAATTAAGATTGCAATTTGAAATTAAAAGCACAATATTATTTACATTAACACCAAAAAATAGAATACTTAAGTATAATCTAACAAAATATGTTAAAGATTTACATGAAGAAAATTTTTAAATGGATTAATAACTTAAAGATCTAAGTAAATGAAAAAGATGTTCATAATCACAGGAGACTCAATTTTTTCAAAATGTCAATTCTTTCAAAATTGATTTGTTGTCTTAATGCATTGTCTTTTTCATTTTATTTTAGATTCAAAAGGTACATGTGCAGATTTGTTACATAAATCTATTATATGATGGTGAGGTTTGGACTTCTATTGTGTTCATCCTCCAGGTGGTGAGCATAGTACCCAATCAATGGTTTTTCAATCCTTGTTCCTCCTTTCTCCCTTCTGTTAGTAGTACCTAGTGTCTGTTGCTCCCATCCTTGTACCCATGTTTGCCCACTTATGAGTGGGAGCATGTACTATTCCATTTTTTTGTTTCTGTGAACACTCTCTTAGAATGATGTCCTCGAATTGCATCCATGTTTTTGCAAAGGACATGGCTTCATTCTTTTTTATGGTTGAGTAATATGCCATGGTGTATACATACCACATTTTATTTATCCAGTCCACTGTTAATGAGCATTTGGATTGGTTCCATGTTTCTGTAATTGTGAATAGTGCCACAATAAACAAAAGTATGGATGTCTTTTTTGATAGAAAAATGTATGCTCCTTTGAGTATATACCCAATAGTGGGATTTCTGGGTTGAATGGTAAATCTACTTTTAATTTTTTGAGAAATTTCCCAACACCTTTCCACAGGAGTTGAGCTAGATTACATTCCTACCAACAGCATACAAGTATTCTTTTTATTCTTCAGCTCACCAATATCTAATTTTTTTGACTTTTTTTTTTTTTTTTTTTAAGAAAGCAGGATTTATTAAGAGGGCAGAAAAGCTCCCACAGTGGGAGGGGACCCGAGGGGATTTCCTTAACTTTTTAATAATAGCCATTCTCACTGGTGTGAGATGGTATCTCATTGGTTTTGATTTGCATTTCTCTGATGAATAGTAATGTTGAGTATTTTTTTCATATGTTGTTGGCTGCTTGTGTGTCTTCCTTTGGGAAATGTCTATTCATATCTTTGTCTACTTTTTTTTTTTTTTTTTTTTGAGTTGGAGTCTCACTCTGTCGCCCAGACTAGAGTGCAGCAGCCGCTCCCAGCCACCGCAGCCTCAACCTGCTGGGCTCCGGTGATCCTTCCGCCTCAGCTTTCCAAGCAGCCAGAATTACAGGCATGCGCTACCACACCCGGCTGATTTTTTGATTTATTGTAGAGATGAGGTCTCACTGCCCAGGCGGGTCTCAAACCCGCGGGCTCAGGCAATCCACTCACCTCAGCCTCCCTAAGGCGCGGGATTACAGGCTGAGTCACCGAGCCCGGCTCTTTGTCTACTTTTTAATGGGGTTATTAGACTTTTTTTTCCTATTGATTTGTTTGAGTTTTTATAGATTCTGGATATTAAGCCTTTGTTAACTACACGGTTTGCAAATATTTTCTCTCATTTTTCTGGGTTTTCTATTTTTTTATTTCTTTTTTCCTTTTCTTTTTGTTGTGCAGAAGCTTTTTAACTCAATAAGGTTCTGCTTGTCAGTTTTAGTTTCGCTGCTCTTGCTTTTGAGAACTTGGTCATTAAGTCATTGCCTAGGCCAATGTTTAAGAGAGTGTTTCCTAGGTTTTTTCATAAGATTTTTTTATAATAGGTTTCCCCTGCCTGGTAGGAAGCTATGAAGGCAGGTGTCGGGACGTTGTACCTATGGAAATGAAATTTGTTTCTTCGCTCACTTATTGACTTGAGTAGGGGGGCAGGGATGAGGGGATGGTGTTGCCATGAGCACTGGAGGAATCCTTCCTCTTCATTTCCTCTCTGGACTATTTCTCAGAGGGAGGAAGGTAGTAAAGATGTTGGTGACTGGCAGTTGGTATGGAACCACCAGAGTGATCAGGTGGGTGTGAGGCAGCCTTTTCCTCCCTGGACTTGGTCTTTCCTCTTACTTGGGTGGAGGTGGCAGGGGCTCTGTTTGACTGGGAGTTTGGGAGCTTCTCTACCCTTGCCTGTACATGGGCAGGGCCAAGACAACTTCATTGGTAAGCAGCTGGGAGGGGTCCAGCCGGCAGGTGTAAGGTGTTAGATGACCTTTATCCACCTCAGAGAGGTCCTTCTTGTAACTCAGGCAGTATGGAAGGCTAGGGCCCTGCCTGACTGGGAGTCACAGAGGTGCTCTGCCTCTTAGCTCCCTCCCTTCTCTGTATGAGAGGCAAAGAAAATGATCCTGCCAGCTGCTGAGGCCCAACTGCCTCTCCACAGACCAATGACCTCCCGAGTCAAGCCCGGACTGCAACCCCAGTTGAGTCTGAGGTGGGTGCTACAAGAAGACTGGCTAAGAGGTGGGGACAACGCCTCCAGTGGGGGTCTACCTGGGCTAGGATCTATCAGGACTAAGTTTCTCAAGACAGAAGTTACAAGACCAGGAATTAAGTTCCTGAAATGGGCTGCAGTGAAAAGACTGGCTATAGCCAGCTGTGACCAGCTAAGACCAAGATGGCATGGAAAGCAATGTCTGCTAGTCCAGTTTGTTCATCATAAGCTAATTATAATACATCAGCATCTAAAAGATGCTCCCATTGGCACCAGGACAGTTTACAGTTACCATGACAACTCCCAGAAGTCAAGGCACTGAACTCCCAATCCCTTTCCCAGAAAACTCATGAATAATTAACTCTTTATTTAACACGTAATCAAGAGATAACTACAGAGATAAAATTTACTTTTGTTTTTATTGACCTGGTATGTTAATGGAAGATCACCTTAATCAGATGGGAATGAGCTTATTATTAGAAACTTGTTTTTAGTCTTTGTTGAAGTTGAGCAATTTCTGTTTTTTTCTTAATCTTACTGAAAGGAGGTACCTATAAAAACTTAGAATAAGCTTAGTTCACATTCTGCCTCAGCACAGCCGTCTGTGCTTTGACTGACATGCTTTGAATCTAGCACAGGTTAGACATAAATAGATAAATTTCCAATAGACAGGTTTTAGGAAAAGTTCAGACATTCTACTGCAGGCCAAGCTGGCAGCCTACCCCATCCACTCAACTCCCACCCCCTCAGCTAATCTCCATCAGATGCAAGACAAGGACAGAGCCATAGAAATGATAATAGACCATCTTTTGGTCAAGGAATTTGTGGATTGCAAATGTCTAACAAAGTCTCTTGCAGGAAAACCCTCTCCCCTTGTATCCTCCCATCTAGCCCACCACCTGAGGGCATGAGATGCTAATGTCTGGTGACATCAAGATCATACTCGTGAAAAACCCACTCATCTGCCTGCTGTCCATCACTTGACATCAGTACCTGCCCTTACCTGCCCCTTCATGATTCGAGGCGTTGCACCACCCAACCACCTTAATGACCCTCCCCATCAAAGGAAATGGTTAAAAGGACTCAACCACAAGCAGCCATTTTGCCATTACCTTGCTAGACTCTGGTGTGACCACGTGCTCTTTGAGCTATGACTGTAGCCATTCTTCCTGGCTTCCTGGCTTTGGCCTCTTCCCATGCCTTGAGGAGGTGAATCTCCTCTCTCTCTCTCTCTCTCTCTCTCTCTCTCTCAATCTCTCAGTCCCTTCATTTACTTTTAAATAAACTATATTCTCTAGTCTAACCTCTGAGCTTGCCTCTGAGTGTTGGCCCCCTTTCCAATCTGTGAAAGGTGAATAATAAATTTTACTTCTTTCTACTTTCTTACTTGGTTGCAATCTTGCATTATTCCTGCAGCAATGTCACCGGCTCTGGCCAACCTTGCCTCAGTTGACCCTTTCACTTACAGAATAGCCCTTTGAAATATGAACAGAAAGTTTAGATTGTTAGCTAGGTTCTTCTATTTGGATGGCTCTGAACTTCCATTTTGTCCCTCTACTGCACAAAACTTGTGAAAGCTTATCTTCTCGACTAATAAGCTGTCACTTTCCCCTCACTTCTAAGTCTATTGACTGCTACTTTTGAATTGGAAAATTCCCCAAGGAGAAAATCAACACCAAATTCAAGTTCTAATAAAGAGCTTGAAAACTTCAAAGCTGAAACCTTTTAGGGAGGGGTGATAGAGTGCTTTGAAAGTCGCAAAGAAAAACAAAGAAGACATTTATTTAAGCTTCTTCCAGGTTTAGTTCTAGGAAGACAGGGGAAAAACAAAAAGTCATTACATATAAATGATGAAACAGAACAGAAATAGTGCCAAAATGGAAGAGTCAGATATTAGCTAAAAAAAAAAAAGAAAGAAAGAATTTACATGAAAAATGTGAGACTATAAAAAACTTTAAAATTACTTATCAATGCATGATGACCAGAGATTAAGAGATGGCATATTTTCTGGTAGTAAAATCAAATGTTTTAAAGATATTGTATGTATGTCTTGATTATTTGGAAGATTCATTTCACGTTTTTTCTTACTTTGTGATTTCTCTTCACTTTTCTACTGACCTATTTAATGCCAAATGGGTCTTGTTTTGACAACATTTTGAGTAATCATGTTTCAAGATTTTTGGTGAAAAAGTCTCTATTATCAAACATTTACAAATTCCAAGATGCATATTTTCAATGTCAGAGTGACATCATATTTAAGAAATAACATTATACCAGTAAAATACTAAAATATAATACCCATTAAAATTAAAATTTTTATGCCTAAAGTCAGCAACTAAAATGAGGGTGAATCTATCAAATAGTACATTCCCCTCTCAGGATTAAAATAATTCTGATAGATGTTAGAGTTCACTATTTTATGAAAGTGTTCTCTTTTTATATAAAATGTAGTTGAAATAGCTTATCTTTACTGTGCCTTCATTTAATATTTATATATAGACTTGCCAAAGGCAGTAGAACCTAACTGAAACCCTATTATTTGAGAGAAAATAACCTCTGATTCTAACATTTTCAGTTCAAAATAGAAACAGCACTGAATGTCACAAACCCATATTTAGATCATAGCCAATTTCTTCATTTTTATTATAATCTGTTGATGACAAATAAGAGCTTCTGGGAATCATAAAGTGGGAGGCATGTGAAAGAAAGGGTTGGAGATCATTAAAGAACTTCTCACCACTTTCATCTAATGAGAAACAGTGGTAGAAACTCAGGTTTTTGTGGAATAGATCAAATGATATTTGAAAAATCATTTCATCTCTCCAAACATTAATGCCTTATCTCTAAAATGAAGACAGTAATACTTTTACTTATATTTTTATAAACATTTTCTGAGCCACTGATAGAAAAGGGGTTTGAGAGTAAAAACAATACAAAATATTTTACATTTTCTATGTAAAATGATCTGTTATAGAAAAAATATTTTGAATTTGGGTTATATCTATCTAAATTTCTTAGTTCATTTGAGCTACTACAACAAAAATACCATCAGTGAATTGGCTTATAAACAACAGGCTTATTTTTCACAATTCTGAATGCAGGAAAGTCAAAGATCAATGTAGTGACAAATTTAGTGTCTGATAAGGTCCTGCTTTCCAGTTTATAGATGATTATCTTCTAATTCTGTTCCCAAGTGGCAGAAAATGTGAGGGAGATTGCTAATATTTCTTTTTAAGAGCATTAATTCAATTAAAGTAGGCTCTGCCCTCATGACCTAATCATCTCCCAAAAGACCTACCTCTTAAACCATCACATTGTGGGTTAGAATTCCAACGTAGGAATTTTGAGGGAACACACTCAGCTGATAGCATGCAAGAACACAGAGAATTTAGAATTAAACATACTAACAAAAAGGAGAACAGTAAGGCTAAAATCTATTTCATAGTTACCAACTGCATCTAAAACAACAAGATAATTATTATGCATTAGATAAATCAGATTTTTAAAAATTTTAATACTATGTATAAAAATTATTTTATGTTTTGTGTAGTACATGCATGCAAGATAAAATTGTTTTCACGCTTTTACTTTAAAATTCAGTTTTTGAATATTGAGATTAAATACGAAGCATTAGTGATGGGTTCTTAAATTAGATCTTATAAAATACATTGCTATCATAAATGGAAAAAAATCGCAAAAGTAAAAACAGCCATAAAACTAAGAAAGAATTATTTCTTGAAAGCATGTCTCTGCTATATACATTAAAAAGTTTTACTTTTTACTTTAGGATGCATAGATAGATAAAACTACTCTCAAATTGTCTAGATTCGTCATTTTATTATTACATACTTATTGTAATGTATTTTATTTTTAATGATCTCTAATATAGAAAATAAATTATATATGGACTTAAATATGTAAGGGTAAAACTTTTCTTCAAAATATTTGATCCCTTCCAATTCTCCAATGACTTTTTTGCCACTTTTGGCATTAGACATTAGTGATTTACCTATCTTAATGATAATTCTTTTGTCTACATATGAATGAACACTTCATTGTTAAAATAAATATTTATTTTTACATAGTTCAATCAAAACATTTGCATATCTGAAGGTGGGAGCATAAGCTATAATGGAGCTGAGAAATTCCTAACCTCCAGTGACCTCTTGACGATCCTGACCTTGTGTAGGTCTAGGTTAATGTATGTGTTTGTGTCTTAGTTTTTAACAAAAAAATTTAAAAGGAAAAAAATATTTTAAATAGAAGAAAACTTATAGAATAAACATATAAAGAAAAAGTATATTTACAATTGTAAAATGTGTTTGTGGTTGAAACTATGTGTTATTACAGGAGTCAAATAATTTAAAATTTTTTATAATAAAATAATTTTTAAAATTAAATAATTTTTAAAGTTTATAAGGTAAAAAGGTTACAGTAAGTTTAATTTATTATTGACGAAAAAAACATTTTTATTGATTTAGTGTAGCCCAGGCATCTAGTGTTTGTAAAGTCTACAGCAGTGTGCAGTAATATTCTAGACCTTCACATTCACTCACCACTCACTTACCCTGAACTACTTCTAGTCCTGCAAGCTCCAGTCATGCTAAATGCTCTATACTGGTGTACTATTTTAAAATCACTTATACTATATTTCTACTGTACCTTTTCTATGTTTAACTATGTTTAGATACATGCATACTTATTATTGTGCTAGAGTTACCTATAGAATTTAGTACAGTAACATGCTGTACAGTTTTGTATACTAAGTGCAATAGGCTCTACCATATAGCCTAGATATGTAGTAGGTTATACTATCTAGGCTTGTGTAAGTACACTCTATGATGTGCGCACAACAAAAAATCACCTGATGATACATTTCTCAGACAGTATCCCCTACATTAAGCAATACATAATCGTACTATATTTTCAAGATTTACATTTATTAGTACCTATGTGAATGTGGTGGCACATAAAGGAAATAAATTGAAAAATAGGAGGGGGGACCTCCCCCCCAAAGCTGGAATTATCTTTTGGAGAGCAGGCCTCTTATTGTACACTCAGAATTTGTTCCTCCAACTCAAGTGACCAACAAAAGTTTTTATCTGGAAGCTTGGAGAAAGTTGGGTCATGATTTGCAGGAGAAACATCCTGAACTGTGGTAAAAAAGGTGACTGGTTCTTCCACCATGACAGTGCACCTGACCACACTGCAATGAGTGTTCAGCAGTTTTTGAACAAAAATAGCATGACACCTGTGTTTCACCCTCTCTAATCACCCGATCTCACCCTGAGCAACATTTTTTGTTTCCCCGGATGAAAAAAGTTCCCAAAGGGAAACGCATTGCCAATGTGGAAGTCAAGAACAAAAATATGGCAGAAGCACTAAAAGGCATCAAAATTGATGAGTTCAAAAAATGTTTTGAGCAGTGGAAAAAGCGTCTTGATAGGTATATTGCATCAAATGGAGAGTACTCTGAAGGTGATTGCTGTTTAAACATGTAAGAATAAATGCACAATTTTTAATAAGTAAATTCCGGGTGGTTTTTTTGTACCCTCTCCAGCCCCCATATCCTGACTAATAAAGACCATTGTGACATAAGTGTCTACTGCCAAGATGCCTCGCATCTTCTAACCTATTTAGAGTCACCTTGAACTTTAAGATCTAAACAAGCAGTCATATTTCACACTGTATAAAATCCAGTGTCCATATAATCTCTGAAGATCCTTGAAGAGCTCATTTTTCCTCTTCATTTCTAGATTCATTTTCTCGCCCCTTTGATCTTGAATCTCTCATTTTGTATTTCACCTTTTGTTAAAGCCATCCTTCCACATACTGAAGTCCAACATTATCTATTTCCTGGACAATTTTGTCAGCTCAAAATTGATGCTTCATTATGCAGAGCAATTTAGTTATCTTTATGGCCTTCCAGAAAACACCTTCAAGATTGCCTTTATTGTGTTCATAGCAGCATGTCAATGTATTTTCTTTAACAAAGGGCCACACACATACAATGAGATTATGCTACAGTCTTAGGAAGCCAACATGTCTGTAGTCAGCTGTGGTTTTAAATAACATTTTTCTGACTTACAAATATAATTCCTTTATTCTATGACACTTTTGATGGTAAAAAGAATCACAAAATTAGTGACAATTTTAATTGAGCAAAATAGCACAAGCCTGATAGAAAAATTACTAGGTTTACATTGATAATAAGACACACCTTGATTACAAAAGTGTTTAGAAAAAAAATTGTTTTACTATATATCATTTTATTGCACATTTATTGTGAAAATTACTTGCATATATGAATTCACATTTTAATATAACAACTTTTTAAGTTTACTATTATCTTCATTGTACAACCAAGGATACCAAAACTCTAGGTATGAGTGAATTGTCTATTTTGTCTCAAACCCTAGTAGAAGTAGAAATTGGCATGGATCATTCCATTCCAATTCCAGAAAATTTTTCTGTTACAGAATTAGAGCAACTTAGAAAATATAAGAGCAGTAAAACCTAAAATAAAACATTTATTTTAGCTAAAAGCAACATGATAAGAGCATGTAAAGCAGTTGACAAATGTAACGTCAATAATGTGTGTTCATGGGCCAAGGGCTGTCGCTCATGCCTATAATCTCAGCACTTTGGGAGGCCAAGGCAGGAGGATTGCTTGAGTCTAGAATTTTGCAGGTATGGTGAGCCATGACTATACCACTATGCTTCAGACTGGGTGACAAAGTGAGAGGCTGACTCAAAAAGAAGAAAATAAAAGAATATGTAAAATATGTGTGTTCATATGGCATAAAAACTTGACAGTTGTCAATTTTTTGTAGTTAGTAAGCAAATGCTTCACTGATGGTGGAAGGTAGAATATGGTTGACTGTGAAAGAGAAAAGCAAAGATAAGCATCATGGGAGGACCAGTATATCAAAATGATATTACATATGCTATATTTTGTAAGATTATTAATTAAAATTGGTGTAATTATATATAGACTCTATTTCACCCATTACAGTAGTCTCTCCTTATCTATGGGGACTATATTCCAAGATTCCCAGTGGATACCTGAAGTCTTTAATAATACCGAGTCCTATATGTACTATATTTTTTCAATCTGACAACTGAGACAGCTACTAAGTGACTAAAAAGTGGATGGTGTATGCAGCATAGATATATATATGCTTAACAAAGGGATAATTTACATTCAAGATGCAAGTTCTTCATGCTACTTTAAAATAAAATATAATAGTAACAATAATAAAGAAAGGCATGCAATTAAAAAATTGTGAATTGATTATTTCTGGAATTTTTTATTGACTATTTTCAGACAGAAGTTGA
This sequence comes from Cephalopachus bancanus, assembly GCA_027257055.1. Lineage (NCBI taxonomy): Eukaryota > Metazoa > Chordata > Mammalia > Primates > Tarsiidae > Cephalopachus > Cephalopachus bancanus. The sequence goes on from JAPVLO010001084.1 coordinate 318,469, forward strand.
CCTCAGGTAACTGAAACCATAGAAAATGAACCCACAGATAAGGGGGGACCTACTGTATATTGATTTTTACTTTGACGCTCCTCTATGTAACCCAATCATTACTGGAGTAGTGCATCATTATTAAATTGGTTGTATTTTATTTGTCCTCTTTCTAGTAGTATCACTTAAGAAAAATATTGTTAGATGTGCTTTTAGACCTCTAAGTGAAAAATGCACTAGTATATTAAGTCACAGATTATACTAAATACATTTCCATATAATGCTAGGATTGAGGAACACTAAAAATATCTTCAATATGATTATAATTTTAAAATATGTCATCGTATTTAAAAAAGAAAAACAGTGACTTAAAAATCAACCTCTCATGGTAATTGGTAAGATTTTTATAGTTCTATGGCTGAATATTTCTAAGTTGTTGAAATTTTCTTTTTTTTTTTTTGAGTTGGAGTCTCACTCTGTCGCCCAGAGTGGAGTGCACTGGTATGTTCCCGGCCACCGCAGCCTCAACCTGCTGGGCTCTGGCAATCCTTCTGCCTCAGCCTTCCAAGTAGCTGGAACTGCAGGCATGCGCTACCATGCTCGGCTAATTTTTTTGATTTATTGTAGAGATGAGGTCTCGCCAAGTTGCCCAGGCGGGTCTCGAACCCTCAGGTTCAGGCAATCCACTCGCCTCAGCCTCCCAAAGTCCTGGGATTATAGGCTGAGCCACTGAGCCCGGTCAGTTGTTGAATTTAAGGATTTGATTCACATTGGAAATCCTATAAAATGGAGAGAGTAGACTCTTGAATATTTATTGAATGTAGAAGAGCCAAAACCAAATAATAAAAACCATGACTTCAGCTAGTAAGTCAAGAAGAAACGTTTCTGCTTGCCTTCTGCATAAGGAATCAAATATGAGAATAGTAAGATAACTCATCCATAGTTAGGACAAATTATATGACCTCCTATGTTATGCAACTTTCAAGGTCTCTGAAAAACACTGAAATCAGACCTGGCTACCCTGACTGTGCTGACTTCCAGCCTGAACACTTTATAATATCATTAACAGCTTTAATAATAGTTTACTGCCAAACTTACCCAGGTTGTTAAGGATATTTACAAAATAGGCATGCAGTTTTTCAAAATATAATCAGTTATATAGATAATGGTTTAAAATTAACTTATACTTTATCGTCCACCTAGATTTATTTTAATTTGAGAAATTTTAATTCTTTTCTTGAATTCAACCACTCAGTCTACATAATGCCAAACAGTGAATAAGTGGGCAGATTCATCATGGAATGTCGGGAGCGTATGTGATGGAGGAGCAGACAAGCGTAGTCACTATAGCAGGCCTTGAGTAAAGGCCTCAAGCGAAGGCAAGGTCTCACTTGGTAGCTCTGCATTCTAGCCAAAGGCGAGGCATGCAGCCTGCTACATGGAATGGCATCTCAGATGCCCACACATCCAGGTGCACATAGTACAGATAAAGCCCTAACTGTAACAAGATAACCACGGAACAGCTCAACTTTAGCATATAGCAAAATTCAGTTATAGCTCCCTCACAGACCTTGAATCCCTTCCAACATTCTTTGTGCTTGGTTATAAAATAAACATGCTGAGCTAGTTTGGGGCCACTTCTCCTCCATCAGAGGAAAGTGTCCCACCGGGCCCCAGCTTTTCTTTATGTCTTTATGTCTGTGTCTTTCTTAATATCTCACTGCTCTCTCTTGGAATCCTCAAGGCAGCCACGTAGGCCGCAGCAATGGAGTATAGAGTCCAAAAGGCTTTTCAGAGTTCCTGTATCTCATAAGTTCAAAGACACTCTTTGGATAGCTACTATTGTCATCTGTTATTAGTGGTTATGAAAGTTTAGGTTTTGTCTTGAGACATAACCTCTTTCTTACAAGTTAAACGTTTTTAAGTTTATTCAATTCTAAATTTTCAATCATTATAAGCATAAATATTTTAAAGCTATATTTTATAAATCATCATTAAAATATTTTTGTTGCAATCAAATGCTTTGGACTTAAAAGATAATATAAAGTAATATGCAATGAAACAATGTTTCAATGCACAAGAGTTCAAATATTTATCATATGGATGCTGACCATAGAAGGGAGAAATAAGACCAACACTATTCATATTTTGAAATGCCAACCAATTAATTGAAGTCTAATTATTAATTTCATTGAGTGTTCATTTTTAAGTGAATAATAAACACTTTAAAGCATTTTATGAAATAAAAATGTTTCATAATTTTCAAAATGCCTTTAATAGTTGAGAATGGATCTTATTATACAAAGTACACTGTCTTTTCATCTGAGATGAGAGTGTTATTTAACACCATGTTGGTTTTTAATGAGTGCCACAGCCTTCCTTTAGAAAGATAATTAATAAATACATATAGTATATACAAAGATTATTTTTTCATCCATATCCTCTCCTTTCTACCATTTTCACTCTACTTGAAGTTGTCCCAAGGGAAGTAGTGCTATTCTTTCACCACAGTTTCTTTGTCCAGTCACTGAAGGATGCCAGGTAAATAGGAACAAAAGTAAATTTCTTGATCTCCTGCCCTCTGGCTTATATAGGTACTTCAGATGCAAGAGGAGCTACAACCAGTTCCTTGTAGTTATCCCGAGCAGATTCAGGCCAAGCTATGCTGTCTCTTTGTGCAACTATCCTTTAATATCTATTGATGATTATGTAATAAAAGATCTTGATTGATAGGTGGGAAATGGTTAACAAGAAAGACTACTAGACAATGAAATACAACCCTGGCCCCACATTTACAGAGTCTACTCAGTAAAATAAATTCATGCAGTTGACCACACCTACCCTCCTTGGAAAGCAGGTTAGTGACCACACATTGCTATGTGGACATACATCCTGGGTGTCAAATTCATCACCCCAAACAGTTTATCATATTTTCCTACAACAATTTACACTACTCTACCTGAGAGAATAGTGGTAAATACAAAGTTTCCCAACTAACTCATCTTTTGCAAAGCCTCTACCAAAAACCAGTGGGGAGAGGGAACCTATTATGTAAATGGTGCCAGAAAAACTGGTTGACCACATGCAGAAGATTAAAACAGAACCTCTACTTATCACCATTCATAAAAATCAACTCTAAATGGATCAAAGAACTAAACACAAACTTCAAACTATAAAAATCTTAGAAAACATAGGAGACACTCTTACAGAAATTGGAATAGATAGCCAAATCCCGATCAAAACTCCAAATGCCCGTTCCATAAGAGATAAAATAGACAAGTGGAACCTCATCAAACTGAAACGCTTCTACAAAACAAAAGAAACCATCAAGAGAGTGGAGAGACAGCCCACAGGATGGGAAAAAATATTTGCCAACTGTGTATCTGACAAAGGCCTAACATCCAGGATCTACAAGAAACTCAAATATGCTGAAAGGAAAAAAAAAAAAACAGCCCTATTAAAGAGTGGGCTAAAGATAAGAATAGAACACTTCTCAAAAGAAGACATATGAATAGTCAACAGATACATGAAAAAATGCTCAGCTTCACTAATTATCAAAAAAATGCAAATTAAAACCACATTGAGTTACTACCTAACTCCAGTCAAGATAGCCATCATCAATAAGCATAGTGGGGTCAAAAACCAACAGATGCTAGAGAGGCTGCAGCGAAAAGGGAACACTTCTACATTGTTGGTGAGAGTGTAAACTAATACAGCCTCTGTGGAAAACAGTGAGGCAATTCCTAAAAGATCTAAAATTCAACCTTCCCTGTGACCCAGTAATCCCCCTTCTGGAAATATACCCGGAGGAACTCAAATCATTCTATAAAAAAGATACCTGCACTTGCATGTTTGTTGCAGCTTTATTCACAATATCAAAAACATGGAACCAACTGTCTGTCCCATGGAAAGTGAACTGGATTTTAAAAATGTGGTACATATACATGATGGAATATTAAACAATCATATAAAGAAAAAGAAAATTATGGACTTCACAGCAAATAGAATGAATTTAGAGACTGTCATACTCAGTAATCTGTCATGGAAACAAATAACTGAGTACCACATGTTCTCACTCATAAGTGAACCCTGGACATTTATCATAGTACTGTAAGAAAGTGATTGGCAATAGCAGGAAACTGCCAGGGGAAGGAGATGGGAACATATCATCAATAAAGGTACCTGACCTCAAACCAGGGGAAGTGGGGACCAAAGGGAGGCCCAAACTTTACCGGTGCAATGAACACTTGCATGTCAATCTTGAATTGTACCCCACATATTTAAAATTAGAAGTTAATTAATTAATTAAGGGCCCACCCTAAAAAAAAATACAAAGTTTCCCATTTGTAACATTATTGGGGATGGTATTCTTTGGAAGTTTTTATTGATGGGTAACTATTGTAAGTACACTGCTGGTCTCCTCTTTATTCCATATTTGATTCCATTCTTAGAGCCAAATGATACACTGTGAATCACAACATCTACATCATTTTTGATTTTGAGAAGTTTCCTATCCTTCAGACCTATGTCACAATTAAGGAAGTTTCTGCTCCCATTCATTTCAATGCTAAAATGATCTGAGAGAAAGAACAGAGATGAATACTATTATAGCAGGGAATTTGAATACCCCACTAATACCCCTAGATAGATCATTGAGGCAAAAAATTAACAAGGAGATCCAGAACCTAAACTTGACCAAATGGCCTTAATACAGATTACTCCATCCAACAACCACAGAATATACATTCCACTCATAACCACATGAAATATACTCCAAGATCGATCACATCCTTGACCATAAATCAAGCATAAACAAATTCCATAAGGTTGAAATCTTGCCATGCACACTCTCAGAACACAGTGGAATAAAAATAAATATCAACACTAACAACATTTTCCCAAAGCCCACAAATACAGGGACACTAAACAGCATGATGTTGAACAACTATTGGGTCAACACTGAAATCAAAGGAGAAATTAAAATATCTCCTAGAAACAAATGAAAAGGAAGAAACATCTTACCAAAATCTCTGGGATGCCATGAAAACAGCTCTAAGAGAGAAACATATCTCTATGAGCACACATCAAGAAAACGGAAAGATCACAAGTGAAGAGCCTAACAAATCACCAAAGGGAGTAGAAAAGAGAAAAACATCAAAACCCCAACTTCAGCAGAAGAATCCAAATCACCAAAATAAGCTCAAATATGGGACATAGAAGACAAAAATATCATAGAAAACATCAGGAAAACAAAAAGCGGGTTCTTTGAAAGACTTAACAAGATTAACGGACCCCCTAGCCAGAATGACTAAGAAAAAGAGAGAAAAAGCCCAAATGAACACAATCAGAAATACAAGAACAAATCACAACTGACCCCAGAGAAATACAAAAGATTATCATAGATTACTATGTACACCTATGTGGACACAAACTTGATCACCTAAATGAAATGGAGGACTTTCTGATATCACACAACCTCCTCAGGTTGAAACAAGAAGACACTGAGACACTAAATAGACCAGTAACAACACAGGAAATTGACTCTGTCATATGAAAACTACCTACAAAAAAAGTCGTGAACTGGATGACTTTCCAGAAGAATTCTACAAAATGTACAAGGAGGAGCTGATACCAATCCTATTGAAAATATTCCAGGCAATTGAGAAGGAGGGAATTCTCCCAAAAACATTTTACAAAACTAACATCCCATTAATAGCCAAACTGTGTAAAGATCCAACAAAAAAAAGAGAACTACAGGCCAGTATTCCTTATGAACATAGATGCAAAAATCCTAAACAAGATTCTAGCAAAATGAATCCAAAAACACATTTCAAAAATCATCCACCATGACCACGTAGGCTTCATCCCCGGGATGCAGGGCTGGTTCAACAATCACAAGACCATAAATGTCATTAAATACATCAACAGATGTAAAAACAATAACCACAAAATTATAGCATTAGATGAAGAAAAAACCTTTGATAAAATCCAGAATCCCTTCTTAATAAAAACCCTCAAACACCTAGGTATAGAAGGAACATGCCTCAAAATAGTGTCATCTATGATAAACTCACAGTTAACATATTGCTGAATGGATGGAAACTGGAAACATTTCCCCTGAAAACTAGAACAAAAAAAGGCTTCCCACTCTCACCCCTCTTGTTCAACATTGTGTTAGAAGTCTCAGCTCGGGCAATTAGACAAGAGAAGGAAATCCGGGTCATCCAAATAGAAAAAGAGGAAGTCACATTATCACACTTTGAAGATGATATGATCCTATACCTTGAAAATCCAAGACAATTTGTCAAAAACCTGCTTGCACTGATAAAGGACTTTGGCAAAGTCTCAGAGTACAAAATAAATGTACAAAAGACTGTTGCATTCCTAGACACCAACAAGTCAGAGACTCAAATTAAAAGCACAATCCCATTCACAATAGCCACATACAACAACAAAAAAAAAAATGAAATGCCTCAGCATCTTCCTAACTAGAAAAGTGAAAGACTTTACAATGAGAACTACAAAACACTGCTCAGTAAATCCAAGAAGACACAAACAAATGGGAAAATATTCCATGTTTATGGATAGGAAGAATCGACATTGTCAAAATATCCATCCTACTAAAGGTAATCTACAGATTCAAAGCAATACCCATTAAGTTACCAACATCATTCTTCTCAGATCTGGAAATGACAATACAGAAATTCATATGGAAACATAAGCGATCACAAATAGCCAAAACAATCCTTAGCAAAAGAAACAAAGCAGGGGGTATTACATTTTCAGTCGTCAAACATTACCATAAGGCTACAGTAATCAAAACATCCTGGTATTGGTACAAGAACAGGCATATAGACCAATGGAACAGGGTAGAGATTCCAGAAGCAAAGCCTCAATTTCTCAACCAACTCATCTTTGACAAAGCCTCCAACAACAATCACTGGGGAGAGGAGAACTATTCAGTAAATTGTGCTGGGAAAACTGGCTGATCACATGCAGAAGATTGAAACAGGACCCCTACCTATCACCATATGCAAAAATTAACTGTAAATGGATCAAAGACCTAAACGTAAAATCTCAAACTATAAGAATCTTAGAAAACACAGGAGACACCCTTATGGAAATTGGAACTGGCAATCAATTCCTATTCAGAACCCTAAATGCCCATACTTTAAGAAATAAGATAGACATGTGGGACCTCATCAAATTAACAAGCTTCTACAAAGCAAAAGAAAGTATCAAGAGAACAGGGAGATAGCCCACAGAATGGGAAAAAAATATTTGCCAACTGTTTATGTGACAAAGGCCTAACATCTAGGATTTACAAGGAACTCAAACGTGCCAAAAGGAAAAAAACAAACAGCCCCTTTAAAAAGCAGACAAAAGATATGAATAGACACTTCTCAAAAGAGGATATATAGGCAGCCAACAAACACATGAAAAAGTGCTCAGTCTCACTCATCATCAGAGGAATGCAAATCAAAACCACATTGAGATACCACCTAACCCCAGTAAGAATGGCCATCATTAATCAAACAAACAACAGATGCTGACAAGGATGTGGAGAAAAAGGAACGCTTCTACATGGCTGATGGAAATGCAGACTAGTGCAATCTCTTTGGAAGACAGTGTGGCGATTTCTGAAAGAACTATAAATTGACCTTCCATATGACCCAGCAATACCCCTATTGGGAATATACCAGGAGGAATTCAAATCATTCTCCAAAAACATAGCTGCACATGTATGTTTGTTGCAGCTCTATTCATAATAGCAAAAATATGGAACCAACCATGGTGCCCTTCAAAGCTTGACTGAATTTTTAAAATGTGGTACATATACACAATGGAGTATTATGCAGCCATAAAGGAGGACAAACATATGGACTTTGCAGCAACTTGGGTGGATTTAGTGTCGGTCATACTTAGTGATCTATCACAGAAACAAAAAACAGAGTACCATATGTTCTCTCTCATAAGCAAACTTGAACGATTATAATACTATAAGAAAGGGATTGGCAGTAGTCGGAAACTGTCAGGGGAGGGGGAGTAGGACTGGCAGTTGAGGGAAACTGCTAGGGGAGGGAGGCGCCATACCTCATCAACAGGGTACCTGCATACTCATCGTTTGTATACCTAACCCTGAATTGTACCCCACATCTTTGCAATAAAAAAAATTACTACGTCTTTTGTAACAGCAAAATTTAAAAGATAAAAAAAACAACAGAGATTGGCAAGAGCTATGTGTATAGAAAAGGTGGGGTTTTCTTAGTTCTGGAGAGGTCTCTGACACGGGGATGCTCTTAAGGATTTAGGGATATCATGGAAAAATGTAAAACTAACAAAGTCCTTAAATGGATGACATAGTTTCTTTATTAATATATGATTTGATGAGTCTTCACTGCTTTGTTTTGCTTGGGGCAATGGCGATTTCTACCTTTGGATAAAGGGATCCTTCCTTTTTGGCAAGAAAAAGAGACCAACAATTATGCTTCAAACTAACCAACTTAGAAAAGTCAACACAAAAAGGAGAGCAAGCTTATGTGTGTATTTCTCTTTTTAAAATATTTCCATCCTACTGGACAGTAAACTTCATGAAAACATAAACAGTATTGTTTGTATACACACAGTATTTGGTAGAGTGCTTGGTACATTGTAATTTTTCAACAAATAGATGTTGAGTGATTAGATGAATGCCATATAAGTAAAAATTTTGAAGACAAGGCAAATATGACTAGTTTAATACTTGAAGGGAAAATATTACTTTTGATAGAAACCAAATACTATAAATGTTTTCATAAGAAAATATGATAGCACAGAGGAAAAACACCTAATTGGGAGAGAATGGATTTTATAGATTGCATTCCTGTGGACTAAAATTTGAGATTGACATTTGAATACAGATTAGAGGGGAGTAGACTAGATAAAGAAGATAGAAATGGTGTGTGATAGGGTATCAATAAAGCCCGCAGCTAGTCCCAGAGGGCACCCTGGGGCTGAAAATAACCTTGAGAGTGGGCATAAATCCGGGAGCAGGAACCTGGAATTTATGCCTCTACCCTTGCATTATCCAATTATTGAGTGTGATTTGTCCCTGGAAGTGTGGGCATGAGACTTACAGGAAAGCAGTGCACTGTAGCAGAACACACACACACACACACACACACACACACACACACACACACACACACACATACACGGGGGAAGACTATCACTAGTCAACACAGCAGCAGGGAAAATGAGTGGTTTCATTCTAAAGGGTGAATCTGAACTCTGTCCAACATAATGCACTGTAATAAGAGTTTAGAAAGAGCTTCTAAGAACCAGATCTTGAGAATAAAAATTATATTATTGAGCAAAGACACAGTAGCATGAAAGGTAATAATGAGTTCAAGGAAGTACAAGTATAAATTATACATGAAGTAGTGGTAACTATGTGTAAGTATTTTATATATGTAGTAAAATTATATATTATTTATGGTAACCCAGGTTATATAATATTTAACCCAGGTTAAATTATATAATATTTCCTTCTTCAGGCTTGATTTCTATAAAGAAAGAGGCTTGCTTTATTTATGTAGGTCTCCATTCTCTTCTTTGCTGTAAAAATATCTGACTAATATATGAAGTGGAAATAATAAGAACATTTTAGAAACAGATAAAAGATTCGTGGTTTCTGAAAATGGCAGGAGGATTCAGTGGGAAGGTAGACCGTGGTCATCAAAGGACAATAGGAAGAATTTTTGTGGTGATGGAACTGTTTAGTGTTTTTACTATAGCAGCAGATACAAAAAGCTACAATCTGATAAAATTGAATAAAACTAAATTAAAACACACACAAGCACAAATACACATGCACACACAACTATGAGTAAAATTAAGCAAATCTCACTGAGTCCGATGAATTGTATCAATGCCAATATCCTGGTTGTGATATTACAGTCAAAATGTCCTTGTGGGAAACAGGGTAGAGGGTACATTTAATCTTTTTATTTCTTACAATGGCATGTGATTACAATTATCTTAATGAAATTTTCAATTTAAAAATTTAAAACAATAATATAAGTGGACATTTTTAAAGGTTAGGGTTCATTTGTGTTCATATTATTTCCTACTGCAATAACTTTGGAGTGAACTGAAACCAATGCGGTTGAAAGAGTCAAAGTATTACCTAGGAAGCCTGCTTATTTCTTGCCTATTTCATTCAGGTACCCAACACAACACACTGATCTCTGTCTATTTAAATTTAAATGTGGTCTGTCTTTGACAAAATGTGATAACTTTGAACAGAGTGCAGAATATAGGGAGAAATTTGTTAAGGTAAGTTGGAGAGTGCAGAGTGCCTTTAAGACTAAAAACAGTAGTCCATATATATTGAATACTTAGTATGTGCTAATTTTATGTTTTTTGACTCTTTAATCTAAATAACATAATTTCAAGGTAACTCTCAGTATTGTCATTTTGCAGGGAAATTGAGTACCTATCTAATGTCATAGAGCTAATGATAGGCCAAACTGGGATTAACATTCACATCTTTTTCTAAGCTTTGGGTTGTTACCACTACGGTAAGCTGTGTGCAAAATACATCCAAAGAGAGCTCAAAATTGGAGTATAGGACAAAAGATGAATGACTATGTCTTCAGTAAATATTTGGTGAATCCAGGTAGAAATACTGAAGACTTAGGGGGAAAACTTCTTAGGACAAAGAATCTAAGCAGTAATTCAGAGGTCATCTGTTCTTGCATCTTAACCACTCTTCAAGAAGAAAGTCATTATTGTCAAATCTTCAGGAAATGAAACATAGCTATTGTTGAAAAATGCATATTTTTTCTTTCTTTCAGCAGGTATTCTCTGTTGGAACTTTAAAATAAATATGTTTTATCTGATTTAAATTACAGCATATGGTTGTAATTTATGACAATTGATGAAATCTAGCTGAGACTATACTTGAAAAAGCCATTATTGCCTATTTTCTTCACAAAGGGAACATTCAACTCTACTGTAGATAATCTAATAAGGAAATTAGGACTGCAGATATGATGTGAAAAATGTGCCAATGTATATACAAATCAGACACAAAAGTAAAATTATTTTTCATTCTTTCTGTTCACACCTCTTCTATTTCCTAATTTCTTTCTCCTCTCCTCTTCCTTTTCTGTTTTTGAAAATGCCTTTTCATTGTCATTCTCTTTCATGATCTGTTATATCTTCATCTGTCTTCACCTGGTTTTGCCTTTTGTTTTTCTCCCTACTACACAACAGCATTGTGTGTTCCTCGGCACAGATGCAGTCCCCTAATTTTTATGATTTGACTTTCAAAGTGAAATAGCAATTAAGTTTATTACATTTCTTCCTTTTCTCTTACAAACCATTTATCAGTGTCTAGACAAAAAGCCACAACTTGGATTTCAATGTATTTTTACTTTGTGTATTTTTATGTTATAATAGTGACAATTATTCTGAATTTTTTTCTGAAGTTCTTGAATTTGTTTCTCGTAAAATGCATTCTTAAATTTATGTATATCTCTTTTGTATGCCACATTTCATATTACACATTCAAGTTTATTTTACAATAAGGGCTATTTTTGTTTTACAAAAATCAGAATTTTCTTCCTCCCAGCTATTCCTCAGTAATTGTCTATTCTCCTCATGTGGAGCTATCCAAACTTAGGTCTTTGCTGGACATCATCTAAGAGGCACAGGCTAGCATCCTGCTGTGATGATTACAGATGTTCTTGTTTTTTGATGAAAGGGGAGAGAAGCAACAACATACTCTTAGTTGTAAAGTCCCAGTGTACCTCCTTATCTTGCTGAGTGTTGTAGAATTCTCATGCTGAAAAACTATATCTCCCTGGATATGCATTTGGCCAATTTAGCTACAGAAAAGTTATAATTTACAATCATATTTTCATCTATATAAGTATGAGATAAAAGTTGCATTTTTGTCCTAATTAACTTTAATGTGTTTTTTTCCTTGGTTATTCCAGATGTACTTAAGCTGCTGCATCAGTTTATATTCCTCTCTCATTTACAGATTTGTAAAATCTAGATAGAAATCTTTCTAAAGTACTTCAAAGCCCAAATTTATTCAAAACCCACTCTTCAGAATAATCAGAAAAACATATTAAAAGTGTATTCAAAAGGAGAGAAGCAATTGAAGATTGCAGTGAAACTTAGTTTATAATTATTTATTTAAAGGTCATTTTCATCTCATTTCTCCAGTGGCTAACAGAAAACAGAGCCCTTCAAATCCCAGCAATAATTATAAAGAAGGATGGAGTGCACTAACATTCTTGATATTGGGTACTGCAGGAAAAATTTTTGCCCTCAGTGACACATTTTCTTCCATATATAAATTCATAAAAAAATATTTCAATTAAATGAACTCATTTTAGTTGTCCTTTTAATAGTCTTTCAGTTATATTTAACAATTTAAAAGTCTATTTCCTCTAATTTGACCCAATCATGACAATTATTAATCCTTTTTATTTAACAATTTCAAAACCCCTGAGATAATGAGTATATTATGTCTACTAATTTGATACATATTTCAAAGAAACAGACTCTTCATAAACCTCAAAACGATACAACCTATGTTTGTAAAGTAATTATAAGTAGAATTCATTTACTTTTCAATGGCAAATAAACCAATTAAAATCAAAATTAATACTTACTGGGCAGAGGCCAAAAAATACATTAATAAATTTACAACAATGTGGGTTGAAGAAGCTAAAATTTTTTAAATTCATAAAAGATCAAAGAAAAATAATTGCCAGAAAGCTGTATATCTACAAGCACATTATTTACTTTGAGGATAATCTTGGAACCCTGGAGTTGCAAGAAAATTTGCAGCCAAGATTTCTTATCTTTTCAAGAGTCAAAACTCTTTTGAACATCTAATAAATACTATTAACTCACTCTTTAGAAAAATCTATCTATAAAATACACATAACATTTTGCTTAACTTTAAGTAGTCTATAGAAAATCTGAAGATCTACTAAAGATTATATATCCCAGGTTAAAAATCTCTGCCTTGGATGTAGTCAGACCATATATTTTATACCATGCACTTCTTGGATTTATAACATACATAAATGTTACTCTGGTCTTTCTTGAATACCTCTAGTTCTAGAAAAATCATTACTCTATAACATGTTTGATTTTTGAATAGCTGTAATTGTTTTGTATTGTATTGTTAGATCTTTTATTTAACTGAAATCTGATTATTTTAAGTTCAATTCATTGTCGCATAGTTCTGAAATATCTAGTTACATAGAATAAATCCCTTTTCACACAATAGTCTTAATATAGAACATAAAGCAACAGTAGACTACTTAGATTTCCTCTTGATCAGGGCACAAGTCCCTAAAACCTTCAGTTAATCTTCATAAAACCTGATTTTGAGATTTCTCAAAATTCTGATTTCTCTTGTCTGGATATAGTCTAATTTTTTTCTTTTTTGGGGTTGGAGTCTCACTCTGTTGCCCAGGCTGGAGTGCAATGGCACACTTCTCACAGCCACAGCAGCCTCAATCTGCTGTGCTCAGGCATTACTTCTACCTCAGCCTTCCAAGTAGTTGGAACTACAGGCACGCGCCACCACGCCTGGATATTTTTTAATTTATTGTAGAGACGAGGTCTCACCCAATTGCCCAGGCTGGTCTTGAGTCCGGGAATTCAGGCAATCCTCTCACCTCAGCCTCCCAAAGTGCTGAGGTTACAGACTTGATCCACCGTGCCTGGCCATATACTCTAATTTAAAAGTCTACATGGGGCAACCAAAATAAGTGCACATGTGATCTGATCAAAAAGAGTTTGTTTTCTTTACAAACTCTTGGTATAGAGTCAAAACGCAAAAGTAGAAAATTGGGTACTAAATTCCACTCCTTTAGGATGAAATTAGAAAGGGTCAAATATAAATTAGATTAGAATCTCAAATATGTGATTATGAAAACTTTGAGGTATAAGAAAATAATGCTGCTGGCTTCCTACTCTCTTTAACATTTTATCCTTAAAATCTCAGGGAGGCATGATAAGAATCTCATTGTAGCTAATAAAAATAACAAAAATTAATTACCTTGTAACCCATGTGGGTAAAACTGGTATTAACTGAAGGGAGTGTCCAGAATGTAATTTTGAAAAGAAAATAAACAACTTGCTAGTGTTCCTGACAATGAATCTGGGGTGCAAAAGTGACCTGGATGAAGATTCTTTTTCTGTTCACTGAGATGCCATTATTATTATTTTTTCCTTGCACCAGGTGTGATGGCTTATATTTGTAATCCTAGCATTTTGGGAGGCCTAGGTGGGAGGATCGGTTAAGCCCAGGAGTTGAAGATCAGCCTGGACAACGTAGTGAGAGCCCGTATCTGTAAAAACAAAACAAAATAAAAATATAGGTGGGTGTAGTGGTGCATGCCTGTAGTCCTAGCTGCTCGATAGTCTGAGGCAGAAGGATTGCTTGTATCCAGGTAATTAAATGCTGCAGTGAGCTATGATCACAACACTGCATTTCAGGCGGGGCAACAAAGTGAGGTCTTGTCTCTAAACAAAATTCCTTAATATATTGGGACAATAAATCAGTTTCAGACTTGAAAAGACTATACAGTATAAGTAATAAAACCCCTTTTAAAGATATATGTTAGTCTTCAATCTATTTCAAAGTAGTCAAGATTATTGGATTGTTGTTAATTTTATTTTAAGATTAAGTTCAAGATATTTGTAAGGCAAATATCTTTTTTTTCCTGTTGTCTTAGTCAGTTCAGGCTGTTATGAAAAATATATCATATCTGAGTGACTTATAAACATCAGAAACTTATTTCTCATAGTCCTAGAGACTGGAAAGTCCAAGATTAAGGTACTGGCAGATTTTGTGTCTGGTGAGTGTACCAAGATGTAATTATTAATTTGAGTTCTCAAGGGCCTATTACTGGAAAGGAAATACGAGAGTAGAAAATATAAGCATTCCAGTCACTGAAACATAAGCCCCATCTTCTTATCATCAACCTTGCTATTTAATGTAGTCACAATGATGAGGCATCTTTAGTTTGAGTCCATAACAATTGAAGAAGTTTACTTCTTTTATTAGGTCATGACTTTTTCATACTGCATTTCAGTTGAATCTTGGACATAAGAACAGAACATTACCATAAATATGTGACTGAAGTTTTTCTGAAGCAAATAACACCAACCAAGATATTTTAATATAAACTCAATAGTATTAATACATCTGCTAGTAGTTTTTGTATACTCACACACAAAATGATAGTGTTGGTGGATGAAATTGAGATCCTTCTATTATCTCAATTTATTGTGAACCGTCTCAGTTTTCATCATTTAAAAACTTAAATCTTATTAAGACCACTGAAGAGTATATTGAACAAGAAAGTACCGAGCACAACCATTAGAGACAGTGGTGTCATTTCATAGGATAATTTTAGGGACCATTGACCTCTGTAAGTGTTTCCTGAGGTTGCTATAACAAATAACCTCACACTTTGTGGCTTAAAACAGAGAATTAACTGGGCCTGGTGGCATGTTCCTGTAGTTCCTGCTACTTGGAAGGCTGAGGCAGAAGGATCACCAGAGGCCAGCAAGTCGAGGTTGTGGAAGTTATGAGCGTGCCACTGCACTCCAGCCTGGGTGACAGAGTGAGACTGCAACTCAAAAAATAAAATACAATAAATATATTTTTCTCACAATTTTGGAGACTGATAGTCTGAAATCTGGCAGGGTTGCACTCTCTTTGAGAAGTAATCTATTTCTTGTTTTCTCTACTTCTGGTGGCTGTCTCCAGTATTCTTGGGCTTGTGGCTACATAACTTTAATATCTACCTTTATCTTTATAACTTCTACTTTGTGTCACTATCTTATCCCTTTTTGTCCTGTAAGAACACTTGTCATTGAATTTTAGACCTGCCAAGATCATCAAGGATGATCTCCTTAACTCGTGATCCTTAACTTAATTTCATTTACAAAGACCTTTTCTCCAAATAAGGTAATAGTCACAGGTTCTAGAATTAGGATGGCTACCATTGGGAGGGCCACCACTTAGATCATTGAAACCTCTTAATCACTGTCATACCATTTGTTTTATTTTCATGATAGAACTTGAAAATAGAATATTTTAAGGTACAGTGACTCCATTTCCCAATAAAAAGAACGACATCAATGCCATAGAATCTGATCAATCTGATTAGCAATTCCTACTCCCTGTTTGATAGCTCAAGGAGTTAAAGGACTGAAGATTTTCATTTCCTGGGGAGTTACCCCACAGGCTTAGATATGGCATGTGTCCGTTAGAAAATAACACGTCAGAGCTATTATCCTACCACTTCAATCTCTCAGTTGGATCAATATGTTTTGAGACCTACTTTGAACATTACTAGGCTCAGAAGCTTGATTTAATGAATCTATCCAGAGGTTATTTCACTCAGAGCAACTAACTCAGATCCAAAAAAAAACAAACCAAATTTATAAGAATGATTTCTATAAAGATTAATATAATACTCTTTTCAAAATTTTAAGGAGACATAATAATAAGAGAGACCAAAATAATTGGGTCTCTTAGTACATCTTCCAGTAGGATATTTAGATGGAAAGTCACACTAAGAGCACAATATAACATTGTATATAAAGAATCTGAACAAATGTAGTACCTTTTTTTTAGTTTTAAATAGAAATGTTGAACATTTTAACCAGTCGCTGACCTCTTTACTGGAGTTATATAAGTGTTAGAGTGACCTGCAATTGTAGCCTATTATTCAGTATACTCTTTCCATGTAGACGCATTAGAGACAGATTATTTTATTTTTTGTCTTTTGATTCTGTGTCTCATAAACAACATACATTTCATAAAGAAATTTTAGAAATACAATGGTCTAAGTGACTATTATGCTAGTACTATTTATTTATTTATTTATTTATTTATTTATTTATTTATTTATTTATTTATTTATTGAGACAGGATCTTGCTCTATCATCCAGGCTGAAGTACAGTGTTGTGACCATATCACTGCAGCCTCAAACTCCTGGGCTTGAGTGATCCACTGACATCAGCTTTCCGATTAGCTGAGACTACAGGCATGCACCACCACAGTTGGATAATTTTTTTAGAATCTCTATCTAGTTGTTATACCAATAATCTTAATCTCAGTTTCTATCAAATAATCTTCAGTAAAATTTGAGTGATCCTGATTCTAGTATCTTTGTAATGTGTCAATTTGGATAGCCTGAACTAAATTTCCCAGAATTCCATCTTCTTTATGTTTCTGGTAAGAGTGGGCCAAAAGAAAGAATCTTGTGAGAGATTGGAGAATCAATACCCATTTTTATTTTCATTTTTAGCTTACAATACTGTCATTGATCAGCTGACTCATCTTGTTTGTGTGAGACAGCAATTGGGTCTATTCTTGCTCCTCCTCCCTTTAGATCTTCCTTCAACTTGGGCAACTCCTAAGCTAGGTGTGTGTGTGTTTTTACCTTCACCACAAAGTGCTGCAACTTTGGCAGGACATTAACATAACTAAGCTCAAAGCCAAATAACATAGGTCTTCGTTTGTCATCGTCTCTACCTTGTGCTTGTGGGCTCCAATTTGTTCTTGTTCTCCAAACTTTGCACCCTTATTTCTTATCTGGTAGCCTTCCTTCTGGACTTCCAGCTTCACTAGCATCAGATGCAAATAAAACTGCTTCTTTTTCTTTTTTTTTTTATAAAGATGTAGGGTACAATTCAGTGTTAGGTAAACAAACGTTGATTACACAGTTACCTTTGTTAATGAGGTATGCTACGCCCTCCCCTAGCAGTTTCCCTTAACTGCCAACCCCACCCACCCTCCCCTGACAGTTTCCCATTACTGCCAATCCCTTTCTTATAATATTATAATTGTTCAAGTCGGCTTATGAGAGAGAACATATGGTACTCTGCTCTTCGTTTCTGTGATACATCATTGAGTATGATCAACTCTAAATCCATAGATGCTGTTTAGCAAGCTCCCACAATTGCATAAGGTAGAGTTCAGAGGGTATAGCTAAGAGCCATGGACAACTATTACCAGAAATTTAGATCTAATCAAGTGATTTTTTTCCCAGGAATATTTCCCATTTATCCCCTTTTTGAACAGGAGTGCCTATAAGCACTTATCTCATGCCTGTCTCGCCATTATATGTTGGGTGCATAAATCAGTAGATAGTTTGTCTCTTTAGTTTTACAGATCTACAATTTGAGAGAAACTGAACAGAATTAACTATACTTAAGGAGCTATGCCTCAAAAGGCTCCTCCATTTTTTAACCTAACTGGGATGATGAGGCTTTTGATTTTGAGACGCTGTTGCAATAGGATAAGACTTTTGTGGAACTTTGGAGTTGGTAAACGTATTTTACATGTGGGAGGGATGTGTATAATTGCAGGCCAATAGGCAACTTCCAAGATGGCCCCCAACAATCACTACTTCTTAATATTTTTGTCTTCATGCCCTTATGAATACCCTTGCTCTCTAGTGTGGGCTGGATTGAGATTCTTCTAACGAAAAGAATGTGATAATATGGTAGAAAATCACTTCCAAGATTAGGTTACGAAAAGACTGCAACTTCTCACCCCACGCACCTCTCCCCCACCATCCCACTCTCTCAGTTATTATTTTTGGAGAAGCAAGTTGTTTTGTTGTAACTGTATGTTTAATACCAGAGCCCTGCCAAAAGCTATGTGAGTGAGCTTGGAGGCAATTCCTCCCCTAGTTGTGTGTTCATATAAGACCAAAGCCCTGGTCAACATAATGACTACAGTCTCATGAGAGACTTAAGATGTCAGTGGCATCCAGCCAGGACACACTCAGATTCTTGACACACAAAAACTGTGAGATATTAGATAGTTGATTTTTAAAGCTAGGAAACAACAAATTGCTTTGGGATAATGTGTTATATATTAATAGATTACTGGAGCATTGATATATTGGAGTAATCAGTTTAAAGATTATTTACTAAATTTATAATGACTCTAAAATGAAAAATCTTAAACATTACATACCACTTTTATTTCTCTCATATTTTTATAAGTGAGTGATCTTTTTCTCAGATACTGAGGTATCATGTTCTTCTCATGTACCAACAATATATTCCTATTAGTTATGAGTGTATCTAGTTTTACTATCCTATAGCTAATATACCTTCCTCTTTAAAAGTTGTATTAAAATTATCTTTGAAATTTCATTTTTACATGTCCAGTCAATAGCTCTTGTTATAGAAAGTATCAAAACAAATAAATGTGTTTCCTTTAATTTTGATTGTTCTTATTGCATGTATCTTTTTTCCTAAGATGACTTCCTATATATTTAAATAATAATAATCTATTTAATAATGTATCACAAATCTGTATCTTAAGTTAATATCGAGCATACAAGGTTATAGTTTCTCACTTAAAAAATCTAAATAGCTTTTATTCATCACCTTAATTAGTTTGGAAATCAAGATGCTCTAACATTTTCTGTTTTCTTTGAAAGAAAAGATGGAAGAAATAGGAACTGTGAATTCTAACTTCCCCTTTTCTATTATCTCAATTGTCTGATAACATTAAAACATCTTCCCCTCTAAATAGTGTGTTTTTTGTGTTTTCTAAATACAGTTAAAATAACTCTATTCTGTTTTCATAATATCTTTTCAAAAACCTCCATTCATTTAATGTTTTAATGTGTTTGCTGGTATGTTGGTTGGTTAGTTAATTGGTAAAGTGGCTGATTTGTTGTTTCTACACTATTCCTGAAATGCTTCATGACATGTTTTTCTTTGCTTTTGTTTTTATGTTCCCCTTTTCATAAAGTTCTTTTTTTAGGAGCTACTAAGACAGGTAATTCCATGTTCAAATCGGCTTCTGAATTTCTCTTTCTTTTCTTCTTAAAAATATTGATTATATTAATACAAATTTACTTGTGAATATTATTCATTGTTATATATTATTCTTTCTAAATAGTACCATTGATTATCTCTATTTTATGTGATCTTGAAATGACTATTAGTGACCTAACCAAGGTGACTCCATAGTATAGTAGTTCTTCCATCTTGTCTCCATGTAATTGCCCTAACCATTCCAGTAAACAGTATACCACATTTTCTTGGCAGAATTCCAGGTACTTTCTAGTCACCAGATGTGCCCAGGACATAAAGTTAACTGAAACTCCCTGGAAGTCAAAAGTTCCCATTTTGGGGCTAAGTTGCTCGTTTATGGTTGCTAAGTTGCTAGTTTATGGGTGCTAAGTTGCTATGTATTCTTGTGGGTTTTGCCTTTATAAATCCCTTGCTTGCTTCATTTGGGGTCAAGAGTTTCTTTCTGGCATGAGCCTGTTCTCAACCCCTGGCAATAAAGGACTCAATAGTTGACTCTCAGTGTGTTGATGACTCCTTACTCATAGTGTGGCTACAACATTTGGAGGCCCTAGCAAGATTACCAAGCTCAGGAAGAGGCCTCACTCCGGCTCTCCCTGGTTTGGTGAAGAAGTTATAGGGGAGGTGCCCCCTGAAACGTTCCAGGGCCCCATAACTTCTCACCCAGCCCAGAAGGAGTTGGAATGACCACTGGCTTCCCTTCACCTCAAAAATACCTGAGTCCATTTGCATTCTCCTAGGAGGTAAGAATCTGTTCTGTTTGTGGCCATAATTCTATTTAAGGGAGTCACAGCCTGATGAGGCTCTCTCTTGGACACTATTTATTAGGCCAAGATGTTGGCTGAATAGAGTCTCAGTTCAGCTTCTGACTTAAATTTTGGTTTTCTCACTGGACTGACAATATGGAATCACAGGCTTCTTGACCCTCCAGTCCCCTGGACTGTATGATAAAGAATTTTTCTGCTGGATTTAGTGAGGACTATGATGCCCACCTCTCAAAAGGCCCTCTGTGAAATTGACCAGCCTTCATTTAATGTTGGATGACCCTCCACTGGGTCTCTGGACATTTGCATCACTCGGTCTGTCTGGAAGGTCATGACAGGGATTCCTGGTCATACTGACCAATTTCCCTATATCAACCAATTGTTGAATTTAGTCTAACCCCCACCTCCATGGTTAAAGGTATGTTCTCTTAAAACTCAGGACCATTCCAGTATACTTGTCTCCAATATCTATGTCCTCTCCCATCATGTTCATCTGTTTCCCCTGTTTTGGCCCCTCCTAAGCCTATCCCTAAACTCTGCCTGTCTTGCTTCCCCTACTGATGATCCTCTGGACTTGGTCATCTCTGATTCTTATTCTGACTCAGGCCCTCACCTTCCTCCGCCTTATAATCCACATGCTCCTTTTTCACCTACCATCAATTCTTCCACCTCTCCTCTATCCTCTCTTCCTCTGGCTTCTTGCTTCCAATCTCAAATGGATTCAGCTCCTCTCCTTTCCCTTTGGGAATTGCCCCCTCCACGGAGGACAATTCCATGAGCAACATTTCCTGGAGTATAGTCCTTTTTCTACTGCTGATTTGTACAATTGGAAAGCTCAAAATCCACTGTCTTTGGATAAACCTCAGGTTTTAGCCTCTCTGGTAGAATCAATCATGTGCACTCATCATCCCACCTGGAATGATTGCCAGCAGCTCTTTTTAACCCTATTTACCTCTAAGAAGCGAGAGAGCATTAGAGCTGAGGCGAGAAATTCTGTCCTAGCCTCAACCGCTGGCACAAAGAAATTCAAGAAATTTTAAATGAAAATTTTTCCTTTTCTTGTCCTGAGCGGGATCCCAATACCTCGGCAGGGTCCAGGGTATTAGATACCTATCACCTATCAATCTTTCAAAAACTACCAAGATTCTTCAGGGTCCTGAGGAGTCATCAGGGGGATTTCTTAAGCATCTTCAAGAGGCATTCCATACCTATACCCCATTTGACCCATTGACACCTGAGAATGCTCAGACTATCAATTTGGCTTTTGTGGTTCAGGCGGCCCCTGACATCTGAAAAAAGTTACAAAACCTTGAGGGCTTCACAGGAATGAATATCTATCAGCTTCTTGAAGTAGCCCAAAAGGTTTTTAATAACTGTGATTCTGAAAACCAAAGACAGGCAGGTGCAGGAGGCAGATAGAGCAGCCAAATGGCAGGCAAAAATATTAGTAACTGCCCTCCAAGGCTCCAGATCTGACTCAAGGCCGCCATGCCAAATGAAGGGGGAAACTGGAAAGGGACAGAAGGTGACTGGATGCTCCCTGCTGGCTAAGGATCAATGTGCATATTGCAAAGAATTTGGTCATTAGAAAAAGAATTGTCCTTATTGTCCAAAAGTGGTCAACCCTAAGCCAGTCCTGATTTTGCCTGCTGCTGGGGAGGCTGAAAATGACTCTGACTGAAGAAGACAGGGCTTTTTCCTTAGGTCCCCAATATTCTATGGCAACTGCAGCTATCAGGGGCTACCTGGTCCAACTCTTAGTGAATACTGGAGCAGAGCTTTCAGTCCTAAAATAACCATTAGGCCCTGTGTCCAGTAAGTAAATTTCTGTTCAAGGGGCAATGGGCACAATTACAAACTGCAAGTTCACTTCCAATTGGACAGTTGATTTGGGTCAAAAACGGGTTATCCATTCATTCCTAATAGCCCTTGACTGCCCATATCCCCTCATGGACTGGGATTTGCTTTGAAAGCTAAGAGCAACCATTGTGTTTTCACCTAACAAGACTGAAGTGTTTGTCCCCACCACCTATCAAATGCTTTTAACCATTCCGCTTTCTGAAGAGTACCTTTTAACTTCTTGTAACTCCTCCACTGAGAATACTTTTTCAAGATTGCTTCAGCAGCTACAACAAGAGTATCCTTCAGTCTGGGAAGAAACAAATTCACCAGGATTAGCACAACATCATCCCCCAGTTGTTGTGAGTCTACTGGCATCAGCCACTCCAGTCTGAGTATGTCAGTACCCTATGAGTTTGCAGGCACGAAGGGGAATTGCTCCTCATATCAAAAGACTTTTAGAAGCTAATATACTGACACCATGCCAATTGACATGGAACATCCCTTTCTTGCCAATACAGAAACTGGGAAACTCCAACTACCAACCAGCCCAGGACTTGAGAGAGGTCAATAAGTAGGTTGCAACTATCCATCCTACTGTTCCAACCTTTATATGTTACTCAGCTTACTACCACCTCAACACCAGGTTTACACTGTTTTGGATCTGAAAGAAGCATTTTTCTCCATTCCGTTGTCCCCTGTCAGTCAACCCATTTTTGCCTTTGAATGGACGAATCCTGACTCAGGGGATACCAGTCAGCTGACTTGGACCTGGTTGCCACAGGGGTTCAAATACTCCCTGACTCTTTTTGGGGAAGTCTTGCAACAGGACTTATCATGGTTCCATGCCTTACACCCTGAATGTACTTTACTCCAGTACATAGATGATCTCTTGCTTGTAGCAGCAGACTTGGACACATGCTTAAAAGGCACCAAGGCTTTGTTGTAGCTTCTTCAGAACCTGGGCTACAATGTATTGGCTACAACCTCTGCTTAGCCAAGGTCTCCTATTTTGGATATCAGCTGGAAAAGGGTAAGTGAATCCTAACCACGGCCCAGAAGGAAGTCATCCTTCGAATCCCCACCCCAACCTAAAAAAAAAAACAGGTACAGGAATTCCTGGGGGCAGTGGGATACTGTTGGTTATGAATCGTGGGATTTGCTGAGATTGCCAAGCCCCTATATTCAGCCACAGCAGGGAATCAACTTCTGACATGGACTGCCACTGAGGAACGAGCATTCCAGCAGTTAAAGACAACTCTTACTCAAGCCCCAGCTTTGACCCTTCTGGATGTTACAAAGCCTTTCCACTTGTTTGTTCATGAACATCAGGGAATCACAAAGGGGGTTCTTATCCAGACCTTAGGACCCTAATGGTGACCAGTGGCTTATTTGTCCAAAAGGTTGGATCCAGTGGTCTCTGGAGGGCCATCCTGTCTTCGAGCCATCACTGCTACAGCTATATTGGTTAGGGAAGGAGATAAACTGACTTTTGGTCAAAACCTGGCCTTGACAGTTCCCCACACTGTAGAGACTCTGCTCCAGGGAGCCAGTGGCTGCTGGATGTCAAACGCTCATATTACTCAATATCAAAGCTTCCTACTTGACCAACCTGGATTAACTTTTTCTCCTACTCAGAGTCTTAATCCAGCCACTCTGATGTCCAATGATAATCCAGAGACTCCAGTTCACAATTGTGAAGACATGTTGGATATCTCTCAAGCTGTTCATCCAGATCTTTGAGACATTCCCCTAGACCAGGCTGATGCTAACTTGTTCACGGATGGCAGAAGTCTGATAATAAAGGGAGTCCACAAGGCTGGTGTGGCAGTAACCATGGCTCACAATGTAATCTGGTCACAGTCCTTGCCCAATGGCACATCTGTCCAAAATGCTAAACTAATTACTTTAACCTAAGCCCTGCACCAGGGAACAGGAAAACAGGTAAATATCTTTACAGACAGCAGGTATGCTTTTACTAATCTCCATGTCCATGCCATTATCCACAAGGAACAAAGATTTTTTACCATAGTGGGCAAAACTATAAAAACCAAAAAACGAAATTTTAGCCCTTCTAGAGGCTATATGGCTCCCCTAAGAGGTAGCTGTCATTTATTGTAGGGGACACCAAAAATTGGATACTCCAGAGGCAACAGGAAATCACCTAGCTGATCAGGCAGCTCATGAGGCAGCAGAGCTCCCAGCTCAGCCCCTTACTATCCTGCTGGCTAAAACTTTTCCATCTATACCCAGGAGGAAGAGGATCAAGCTGACTTAGTGGGAGCACATAAAGAAACTTCAGGATGGTGGGTAACTAAGGACTCCAAATTATCCTCCCAGTCACCCTTGAATGAACTCTGGTAAATCAACTTCATTCTACTCCCCACCTGGGAGGTACTAGTTTAGCTGAAATGCTGACCCAGTACTACTGCACTCAAGACTCAAGAAAACTCACTGCCATAGTCACTGAAACATGTCCTTCATGTGTACAAGTAAATGCAAAACAAGAATCAAAACCACCAAATGTTATCAGGGCCCAGGGACTGAGACCCAGAGAAGCATTGGAAGTGGACTTTACTGAGGTAAAACTCCCTCATGCGGGTTACAAATATCTACTGATTTTTGTGGACACTTTTTCAGGATGGGTGAAAGTTTTCACCACAACAATGAGACCGCACCAATGGTCACAAAATACTTATTAAATGAAATCATCCCAAGGTTCAGGCTCCCTCTCTCCATTGGCTCTGATAACGGTCCTGCCTCTACCTCGTCTATAGCTCAGATGGTTAGCAAAGCACTAAATATAAACTGGAAGTTACATTGTACCTACCGACCACAAAGTTCTGTACAGGTAGAACACATGAACCAAAACTTAAAAACGATTTTAACCAGTTCAACGTCCCCCCAGTCTTTTCCCAATGCTAAAGAACTTACATCTACTGTTCAATGTTACTCTGCCTCAATTAGCTTCAGATTGCTGGTTTTGCTTAAAATCCAGACTTCCTTATTATATAAGCCTTGGGGTTGAGGCCCCCATTATTAGCAACAATAGTAAATGCCCTCTGGAGGTGATTCACATTACAATAAGAGGCATAACTGGTAATGCATCTTGTGCTTTAACTTCAAGCTTCAATACGACTATGTCTCTTTTTTCTTATATTTGTAATCTATTTCTCACCCTAGCCATGTCAGATTCCATGGCTTATATGACTCCTATCAATACTTGGATAGCATGCTCTATAGGACTTACAAAACATATTACTACTGAAAAGTTAAACAATGAACCTACCTTATGTGTTGCCATCCATATACTTCCCCAGGTATATGCTTATAGCAGCCCCGATAGAACCCTTTCTCTAAATCCACCTGGCCTTCCAGTCTCTCATGGAAAATACACTGCCCCTTTACTAGTACCTGCCTCAATAGGCCTCACTGTGGCTGGAACCACCACTCTCAGCACCACAGCCCTAGTCCACAGTGAACTAGGTCTGTCCAACCTGGCTCAAGAAATGGATGCAGACATAGGAAACCTCCAGTTTGCCATGGATCAACTCCATAACCAGGTCACATCCTTAGCAGAAGTGATGCTCTAAAATCAAAGAAGTCAAGATTTATTGTTCCTGTCTCAAGGAGGACTCTGTGTAGTGCTAGGGAATTCATGTTGTTTTTATGCCAATAAATCAGGAGTCATTAAAGACACTCTTCAAAAGGTTTAAAAAATTTTAGATAGAAGGCAAAAAGAAAAAGAAAATAGCAAATCCTGGTTTCAAACCTTGTTTAATTGGAACCCACGGCTAACTACCTTACTTACAGGTCTGGCTGGCCCTCTGTTTCTCCTTCTTCTTGGTCTGTTCATTGAGCCCTGTATATTAAATTGAATAATCCAGTTCATTAAACAATAAATTGTGTCTATAAAACTCATGTATATAAGGGCCCATTACAATCCCCTACCTGTAATAAGTGAGTCAATGCTTTGACTCATGAACAACTAAAAGAAGGGAATGAAATGGCTGTTAGTGACCTAACCAAGGTGACTCCATGGTATAGTAGTTCTTCCATCTTGTCTCCATGTAACTGCCCTAACCATTCCAGTAAACAGTATAGCATATCTTTTTGGCAGAGCTCCAGGGACTTTCCAGTCACCGGCTGTGCCTGGGATATAAAGTTAACCGAAACTCCCTAACAGTCAAAAGTTCCCATTTTGGTTGCTAAGTTGCTAGTTTATGATTGCTAAATTGGTAGTTTATGGTTGCTAAATTGCTAGTTTATGGCTGCTAAGTTGCTAGTTTATGACTGCTAATTTGCTAGTTTATGGTTGCTAAGTTGCTATGCATCCTTGTGGGTTTTGCCTTTATAAACCCCTTGCTTACTTCATTTGGGGGTCAAGAGTTTCTTTCTGGCATAAGCCTACTCTTGACCGCTGGCAATAAAGGACTCAATATTTGACTCTCAATGTGTTGGTGACTCCTTACTCATGGTGTGGCTACAACAATCTGATTAAATTATAAATAACTAATATATCTATTTTTCATTTCATTACAATTTTTTAAGCAAAGAATATAGCATCAATACCCCTAACTTAAATTGCTCTCTATTTTGTTTCATAACTATATAAGTATTTATTGCTTTTATCGCTATTGCTTTTATTATTTTATTTTAGATTTGAGGGTACATATGTGTATTTGCTATATGGATATACTGTGTAGTGGTGGAGATTGGGTCTCAGGTGGCCCATTCCCCAGATAGTGAACATTTTGCCCTGTAGGTAGTTTCTGAACCTTAACTTCCCTCCTTCTTTCCCTCTTATTGGTGTCTCCAGTGTCTATTAGTTCCATCTTTGTGACTGTTTAGCTCCCACATATGAATGAAAACATGCAGTGTTTGTTTTTCTGTTTCTGAGTCAATTTACTTATGAAGATGATCTCCAGCTTCAACCATGTTGCTGTAAAAGGCATGATTTCATTCTTATTTATGGCTGTGTTATATTCTATGGTGTATATACACATTTTCATCATCCACTGATATGTTTATGGGCACTTAGGTTAATTCCACTTCTTTGCAATTGTGAATTGTGCTGCAATGAACATGTAGGTGCTGGTGTCTTTTTTATATAATGACCTCTACTCCTTAGGATAAATACCTAGTAGAGGGATTGTCAAATCAAATGGGAGATCTACTCTTAATTTTAATTATTTGAGTAATCTCCATATGGCTTTCCACAGAGGTTGTATAAATGTTCCATTTGCTCCACATTCACTCCAGCATCTACTGTTTTTGATTTTTTATCAATGGCCATTTCAACTGGTGTAAGATGGTTTCATTTGTGGTTTTAATTTGCATTTTCCTGATGATGAGAGATATTGAAATTTTTTCATATATTTGTTGGCCATTTGTATATCTTCTTTTGAAAGTTGTTGTTTTCCCACATTTTAATGGGTTTATTTTCTTTTTTCTTGCTGATTTGAGTTCTTTGTAGATTCTGGATATTAGTCCTTTGTTATATGTATAGTTTGCAGATAACTTCTCCCATTCTGTAGGTTGCCTAATTGCTCTCTGATTATTTCTTTTGCTGTGCAGAAGTTTTCTAGTTCAATTAATACCACTTATTTATTTTGCTTTAGTTACAATTGTTTTAGGGGTTTAGCTTTAAATTCTTTGCCTAAGTCAATGTCCATAAGAGTTAATTTTTATGTATGGGAAGAATTAGGAATCGCGTTTCATTTTTTTGCTTTAGCTATCCAATTTTCCCCAGCACCATTTATGATTTTTAAAGATTTAATATATGTGTTAAACTTTGGTGATGGGCAAAATTCTGTAGTAGGTACTAGAATAAAGGGGACAAAACACATACCTTGTTTGAAGGACATCTTGATTTATTAACTGGGAGGTTACAGAGGCCTTAAAACTAAAATTCCAATGTAGATGTTTAGAAATGGCTCAGAGACCACTATCCCACTTCAGACATAATAAACCATTACCTACATTTTTCACTAAAGACTGACCAAATTAATTGTGTCATTTCAGTATTAATTCATGCTCTATTGTGATCAGGCATAAGGACATATAAAGGATAAATTTTAATAGATATTCCCTGACTCAATGACTTAAAATTACTAATATCTCAAGAAAGGTTAAATACTACAAATCTGACAATAAAACTACCTATCAGTGTATCTATTATTCCCCAATGATAATTGATAAAGTACCAATTTTTTTTTTGTTTGGACAAAAGCATTTCTGTGGCATATTTTTGATGATAAAATTCAAACAAAGAACTTTTTTGAGTATCAAAAAACGTAAAGCTGTATAATCATTTTAGAACCAGCAAGCAAATGTTCAATGTTAGTTTAGAGGACTCATTTTTTTTTTCATTAATCAGTATTTTTTATTATGGTTTTGTGGTGTACAGTTAAGGGTTAGGTGTACAATTACGTTTCATTCAGGCACCCTGTTGAGAAGAGGTGTTTCCCCATCCCCAGACAGATATTTGCTACTGTTAATCCCATCCCCCTCCCCCCCATAGTTTCCCAGTACCATCAGTCATTTTCTTATAGTATTGGATGTTCAAGGTCCATTATATGAGTGAGAACATGTGATACTCGGATCTTTGTTTCTGTGAGAGGTCACTCAGTATTATAGACTCTAGTTCCACCCAGGTTGCAGTGAAATTCATGATTTTGTTCTTTTTTATGGCTGCATAGTATTCCATCGTGTATATGTACCACATTTTTTTTATCCAGTCCTCTTTTGATGGGCAGCATGGTTGTTTCCAGGTTCTTGCTATTGTGAACAACGCTGCAATAAACATACGTGTGCAGGTATCTTTTTTATAGAGTCATTTGTGTTCTTCAGGGTATATTCCCAGTAGGGGGATTGCAGGGTCATATGGAAGGTCAATTTTTAGAGCTTTTAGGAATTGCCACACTGCTTTCCACAGAGGTTGCACTAGTTTACACTCCCACCAACAGTGTAGAAGTGTTCCCTTTTCACCACACCCTCTCTAGCAGCTGTTATTTTTTGAGTTGTTGATAATTGCCATTCTGACTGGAGTTAGGTGGTATCTCAGTGTGGTTTTGATTTGCATCTCCCTGATGATTAGTGAGGTTGAGCATTTCTTCATGTGTTTGTTGGCTGCTCGAATGTCTTCTTTAGTGAAGTGTCTGTTCATATCTTTTGCCCATTTTATAATGGGGTTGTTTGTTTTCTTCTTTTCAGTACGTTTCAGTTAGAGGACTCATTTTTAAAGTGTATTACTTCAGCTCCTGTTACCAAGGTGGTGTGGAGGGTCTTTGTGTATGCTTCCTTCAAAAGTATTTAAATGTATTTTAAACTGTATTTAAGCAATTAAACACTATAATTAAGCCGGGTTCAGTGGCTCAGCCTGTAATCCCATGCCTTGGGATACTGAGGTGAGTGAATTGCCTGAGCCCGTGGGTTCGAGACCCGCCTGGGGGCAACTTGGTGGGAATGCATCTCTACAATAAATCAAAAAATTAGCCGGGTATGGTAGTGCGCACCTGTAGTTCCAGCTACTTGGAAGGCTGAGGGGGAAGGATCACCGGAGCCCAGCAGGTTGAGGCTGCAGTGACTTGGGAGCGGTCACTGCACTCCAGTCTGGGCGACAGAGTGAGACTCCAACTCAAAAAACAAAACAAAATAAAATAAAAACTATAATTAAAAACACATCATTAAATGCATTTGTTTCCTAATTTCAGCAACCAAGAGGCCACTACTGTTTATTTTTATTGCTCAGGGAACTTGTTTTATGGCTATTTCAAATAGATCTTCTTCCAGTATCTCTATACTAGTGCTCTCCCATAGGTAGCTGCTAGTCACTACTGCAATTTAAAATAAAGTTAAATATAATTAAAAAGTTACTTTGTCAGTTGCACTAGTCATATTTTCAAGTGTTATAGCTACATATGTCTATGGCTACTATACTGAGAAGCACATATATAGACTATCTCCACAAGCATCGCACTGCTCTATGCTAAGATTGAACTGGTTACAAATGTGTCCATAGATAAGAAAAATTGTATAAACCTTTTTTTTTTTTTTTTTTTAGTTTAGGCCTTGATAATGCTTCATTTTGAAACTTGTAGTAGTGAAAACAAAGCTACTTATTTTTGTGATTCAAGATATTACTGATTATGTATAACTAGAAAAAATACAAAAAATAAAAGTGACAATGGGGCCAATATTATTTAAAGATGTCTATTTAAAATGTCTACTTTTATGAGATAGCCTTCTTGTCATTTTTGCTATATATCGAAATAACACTGTTCATTGAAGTGATAAAGTAAGCAGACATTTTAACTTAACATGTCAAAAACATGTCTTGATTTTGGGCACTGAAATCCGTTTATCCTACAGTCTTCCCCGTGTCAGAGAATGTGAATTTTTGTCTACTAGCTGCTTGAGTCAAAGTATTAGAGGCTTTCTTGGTTCTATTACTGATAACTCATACCAAATCCAACAGCAAACTCTTTTAGTTTTAATTTCAAAATTAAAAATAAAAAATTCAACCAGTTCTTGTTACCATTATCAATCCTTCCACACTAGCTGAAGGTATCTTAACCATCTTATCCTGTCTTTTGTATGAAGCTGTCACTCTCTTTCTACCCTTACCTTTTATAATGTATTCTTCCCTTTACCAATCTTTTAAAAAACATACTGATTTTATCTCTGTCCTGCACAAAATATTTCAATGACTTCTCATCTCAGAGAAAAATCTTGAGTCCCTTCCATGATTTGCATTCCCAACTTTCATCACCTTTGTGACCTCATCAAACATTTCACTCATCAAGTTCCAGCCATAGAAGTCTCCTTTCTAATACTTCAGTTAATTCTGCTTGATGTTGTCTCCGAGCCTTTGCAATTATTGCTCCCACTTCCAGGAAGGCTTTCATTCAGATATTTCTGTGACTTACCATAAATACTTTTAGGTCTGTGTTCAAATATAGTCTTATCAGAATCTGCTTACCTTAATATTTTATGTAAAATAATAAGTCATGCCTCTATTCCTATTAACTTGTTTCATTTTTTTCCAATATAACTTGTCATCACCTGTAATATTATAAATTCACTACTTTATTTTACAAAAATCTAAACACCTCACCATAGAGTAAGCTCCATGAGACTAAGGATATCATATATCATCTGTTTTGTTCACTGTTATTTTCCTAGTAACTAGAATCTTGTTTTGTATGTTTCCAAACTATTTGATAAATAGTTCAGTATTTAAATATGTCACAACTGAGGAAGTAAAGTTACCTAATAAACTCCAGCTGCCACACCTTTGGGAATCACTGCAAAATTTACACAGATGGAAAGTTTTCTCTAGGACTGCTTCAAGTCAATGACTGAGCACAGCAAAACTACTAAAGTATGTCCATTCCTGTCCAATGCATGACTTCATTAATGGGCAATATGATGATCTAAAATATAGTCTAGAGCTCTTACCTAATCTTCCTTCCATTCCCTTCTCCTTTCATTAGTGTCAGATTTGCTTCACAGTCTATGCCTCACCCTTTCTCTCCTGCTTCTTTGTGAA
Organism: Cephalopachus bancanus; assembly: GCA_027257055.1. Lineage (NCBI taxonomy): Eukaryota > Metazoa > Chordata > Mammalia > Primates > Tarsiidae > Cephalopachus > Cephalopachus bancanus. The sequence continues at coordinate 350,477 of JAPVLO010001084.1, forward strand.
TTATTTTTTAAAGGCATTTTCCCAATACATTTCTTGCACTTCTATATCTGTGAACTAACAGAGATGATTATTTTGCATTTACTATTTTTTAGGTATCAGAATTATTCATAACAATTTGAAAAAAATTGCACTTATATAAAAATAGAAGAAAATTACATTGTGCATTGTTTACATCTGTGTGTGTGTGTGTGTGTGTGTGTGTGTGTGTGTGTGTGTGCAGTTTCCTTGTTTCTCAAGGATTCAAGCATTATGTAGCATAGTATCCATGTCTGGAGGCAAAAAGATGCAGGGACTAAGTATAAGTGAGCATTGGCAGTTAAAAAAAAAACAGTCTTCAGTCAAAGAGGCAAACAATAAGAAAATAGCAGAAATCAAACTAAGGTGGTTCAATGGCGGATATTCAGAAACTGAAAAATGCAAAATTGGAATAAAGTGAAATGGTATAATAATTTTATTAAAAATGAACCATGGGACTTAATGCTGATTTTGTTTTGAGTTCTAGAATATACTGTGGGTGAAAGCTTACAGCACATTCACATTACAACATACTTCACCAAGTATAAAAGAATTTGAGACATATTTTAAGTTACGTAGTGTTTATTTTAATCACCCAAGTCTTTATTGTTTCAGTCTTTGTTCTGACATACCAGAGATTGAGAGCAATGCTTACAAAACAGGATACTGGGATTCCCAAACATTGTTGGAAAAATTCCAAGAGCACTCAAGAGACTGAAAAGAAGTGACTCCAAGCAGCTACATGATGGTACTTACCAAACTACTTGACTACAGAGAACCACATTCATAAAATTTTCAGTTTCTTTTCTGGATTCTTCCCTCACTTATGATTTTATTATGATTATTATAGTGCTGCTAATCATCATTTCACTATGCACATAACAGCAAATTGATTCGCTGATAGTTTGAGATCTACAATACAGTCATGATGTAACCAATGGCATCTTAGAATTAAAGGAGGATCTAAGTTGAAATGCAATAATCATCCACCTTATTATAAGCAAAATTGGAAGAATTGACTTTTAAAGGATGAATACAGCATAAAAGTTTTTTAACCTTATAGTCAATTTTAAATTAATTAATTTGAAAAAAATTGAACACATATTTTGAACTGGACACTGGTGATCTAGGGATGTTGAACAAGACAGATAGAATCTTGTTCTTCTTGACAGTCTGCATTTCAAAGTGGTGCTGGGAAGAATGGGCATGGGGACTAAAGAGGAATTGGTTAATGGGTACAAGAATATAATCATATAGAAGAAGTAAGATTTAGTGCTCAGTAGCACAATGGGAGGGGGAATTACAGCTAACAATAATTTAGTGTATATTTCAAAATGCTAAACTAGTATATCTGGACAGTTCCTAACACAAAGAAACAATACATGTTTGAGGTGATGTTATGCCAGTTACCCAAGTTTGATTATTATGTATTGAATGATTGCATCAAAATATCATATGTGCCTCATAAATATGCGCAACTACTATGTATCAATAAAATACAAAAAGTAAAACATGCTTCTGCATGATTTGAACAATAAACCAATTGAGTTGGGAGTGCAATTCAAAACTTTCTGATAATTTTTTTCATGCATTTGTTGTAGGGGAAGAGTCTATATAAACACAGGCTAGAGATACTGTAGAAGGTAAAAAATGCATTCTATTCATTTGGAGCATTAAAGTCAAATAAACATACTATCAGCAAGATGTTATTAGGAGGAGACATTTTGCAGAATATTTCTATATTTTCTTCAGAGAAGTGGAGCAAACAGGTTAGTGTCAAATATGTTAGAAGCATCCTATAGCACAAATCTTCATGTTTTCTTGGTGTGATTGATTAGCAAGTTGTTAATCTAGGGAAGTAAACGCCTGTCAGTGGTTCAAAAATTTGACAATGACAGTGTTTGTTTACTTCATCATCACTTCAATCTTACAGTGAGAGTCTTAAGTGCCTGATAGAGCAGCAAAACATTCAAGGTATTGAAATAACTGATTTACAAGATCTGAAAGATGTGTATTTCTTCAGTGCAATAGACTGGAAAAGGGAAACATGAAGACTGGAATCAGTTATTTGCTGGGTTAACTCTTAAAGATTTTGCTATGAAGAGCAGAGTATTAATGATGCTTAAAAGAATGTCCTGGTGCAACTTAAACAGACATAAATTCACACATAATGTAGAAAGTGGGGATAAACAGGAAAAACAGAAAATAGGGAAGTGGCAAAGGATTCTCTTGCTTAATTTTAACTGGTTATCAAATCAGCATTTGTCAAAAGCCAAGAAAGCAATGAAAGTTACATTATAAATTATATCATTAAATGAGATGATCTTGTCCCCAGGTCATTAGGAGATGGGTATGTGTCTGTATTCCACAGGGAGTCACCAATGATTTGATTCATTTTCCAAGCCTTTGTGTAGTAAGAACACTAAAACACTTTAGTTAAATTTAACTTCCACTTTATGAAGATCTATTTTCAGGTAAGATTATTAGTTTTTTAGGAATGGCTAAATGTCAAGCCATGAAGAAATTTGATGAGACATGTAAATCCAGGCTCAGTTGTGTGGTTATGAATGCCATTTGGAGCATTCTAATAAGCATCCCTAAGTCTTTACTGTTCTCTTATTTAACAATGTAAGTGAGCTCTTTTTATATTAGTTACACATATCTCTCAGGACTGCAAGCTACTAACTTTTTTTTTTTTTTTCTTTGAGTTGGAGTCTCACTCTGTCGCCCAGACTGGAACCGCAGCCTCGAACTGCTGGGCTCGGAGATCCTTCCGCTCCAGCCTTCCAAGTAGCCAGAACTACAGGCGCGAGCTACCACGCCCGGCTACTTTTTGATTTTATTGTAGAGATGAGGTCTCACCAAGCTACCCGGTGGGTCTCAAACCCACAGGCTCAAGCAATCCACTTGCCTCAGCCTTCTCAAGTGCTGGGAAAACAGCACTCCCCAAGTGCTTAGGAAAACTACTAATTTTTAAGAAAGCTTCCTACAAAGGGTGCCCTTTAAGAAACAGAGATACTTAATATTTTCAGCATGCATCCAGCATGCAACTTATTCAGGTAGGCAACAAAATATTGGAAGGGATATCAGTAGTATCTGATACATATTTGTTTTGCAAATTTTTAAAAACTAGTCTTTAGAAATATAAATATTGGGTAACCACCTCGGGTCCCCTCCTACTGTAGGAGCTTTTCTGTCTTGTTAATAAATCCTGCTTTAAAAAGTATATATAAATATTATATTACCAGATGCTAATGAAATCATGCCAAAAGAGCACATTTATTGGGGGAAATACCTGTTTTTCTCCTATATTAATTATCTCTCGTTGAATACTAGTTGAAAGGGAAACAACATTTTGCCTGGTAGAGGGAGACAATACATCTGGAGAAGGGCCTTGGGTTAAACATATGCAACCAGATGGTTCTGCTGTCTGCATATAATTTTTCCTGAACATTTTCTTCATTTTAGATATCATTGCCTGAACTTCATACTCTCTATCAGAAGCCTGAAGGTTCAATGTAAAAATGTTTAAAAAGCTTAAGAATGCTACATTTCTAGATTGTTTCAGGCATGATTTAGGAATTGAATCATCTTAGAGCCAACATCCACCAAAAATTTTAAATATAACAAGTTTTAGAAGAGAAAGAGATTCACTCTAGACTTTTTTTTCCAGGAGACTGAGGCATTGGAGAAGATAGAGTTTTCTGTTCTCTTCAAATATTTTTGTAGTTCTAGATATTTTTGTGTTATTTCTTCTTTACCCCCCAACTTTATTGAGAAGAAAGTAAAAAATAAAAATCATAATATTTAAAGTGCACAATGTGAGATTTAGATATGTATATACATTGCGAAAACATTATCACAAAAAGTTAATTCATTTATTTATCACCACACACAATTACCTTATATTTGTGCATGTGGTGAGACTATTTAACTTCTAATCGCTTAGCAAATTTCAAGTATACAATACACTAATATTAACTATTCATAGTGTATACAATGCACTACTATCAACACTATTATTTTATCATGATGGTGTTCAGAATTTATCTTATAACTAATATTTTATACCCTTTGACCAACATTTCCTCTTTCCCCTACCTGTCTAATCACCATGTTATTCTCTGCTTCTGTGAGCTTGACTTTTTCAAATTTCATATATAAGGAAAATCACACAGTATTTGTCTTTCTATGTCTGGCTTATTTCACTTACTATAATGTCCTTTAAGTTTATCTATGTTGTTTTAAACAGCAGGGTTTCCTTCTTATTTAAAGCTGAATACTATACCATTGTATAAACACATACAACATTTTGTACTTTATCCATTCTCCTGTCAGCGTACACTTAGGTTGTTTCTATGTCTTGGCTATTGTGAATAATACTTCAGTGAACATGGGAGTGCAAATAACTTTCAAGACACTAATTTCCTCTGGGTAAATACCTACATGTGGAATCTCTAGATCATGTGGTAATTCTATTTTTAATTTTCTAGGAACTTTCATACTATTTTCTGTAGCAGCTGCACTATTTCACATTCCCAGCAACATTGCACGACAGTTCCTTTTTTCCACAACCTCACCAACACTTACCTTTTACTTTTTGATAGCAGCCATCCTAAGAAGTTTGAGGTGCTATCTCATTGTGAGTTTGATTTGCATTTACCTGATAATTAGTGATAGTGAGAATTTTAAAAATATATCTTTTGTCCATTTGTATGCCTTTTAAAAATGTTTATTCAGGTATTTTACCCTTAAAAAATCTGGCTATTTTTGTTTATTTCTCTTTTTTTGGTATTGAGTTATACATATATATCATATGCTTATATGATATGTATCCATCTTTGGATATGTTTTTTGCAAATATTTCTCCTATTTTGTAGGCTGTCTCCTAATTTTGTTAATTATTTTGCTGTGTGGAAAATTTTTAGCTTAATTTAATCCTGTCTGTCTATTTTTACTTTGGTTGCCTGTGCTTTGGGGGTCATATCCAAAAAAATTACTGACAAGACCAATGTCATGGAGTATTTCTCCAATATTTTCTTCTAGGGATTTTATGGTTTCAGGTCTTTCATCTCATTCTTTCAGTCATTTTCTGTTGCTATTAAGATATAAATAAGAATCCAACTTCATATTTTTCTATGTGGATGTCTAGTTTTGCCAGCACCATTCATTGAAATGACTATTTTTGGCCTAATGTGTAATTTTGGTGCCTTTGTCAAGGGCCATCTTGGCCATCCTTGAATTTTTTTAAAAGTTTTTTTCTGAATGTATTTAATAACCAAATGATTTTTTTTATTTTGCTAATATGGAGAAATGGATTTCTTGATTTTTGAATATTAAACTTATCTTGCATCCCTAGGATAAATTCATTTGGTCATGAATCATTCTAGATTAAATTTTCTTATTTTAAAAAAGTTTTGCATCTTTGAAAGATACAGCTATTTTTTGTTTGTTTGTGTGTTTGGGGGCAGTAATAGTAGCAGTAGCAGTATTTTTGTAAGACTTTGTTACCGAGTTATTCTGGTCACATAAAACAAGTTAAGAAGTTTCCTTGTCTTCTCTATTTTCAACAACAGTTTGTAAGAGTGGTATTATTTTCTTTTTAAGTGTTTCATAGACTTCTGCATTTAAACCATATTCACTTAGATTTCTTTTGTTTTTGATAATATAGTCACCTTCTTTAATAAATATAGAATTATGTATATTTCTCTTAATGATTAAGTCATCTTTGATAAATTTGACCTTTTCATCTGAGTTATCAAAATTATTGTCATAAAGTTTTTGAAAATATTCTTTAATTATCCTTTAACATCTGTAGGAGATGTGGAATGTAGAGGTGTCCTTTATTATTTTATGCAATCGATAATTCATGCCATCTTTCTTTTGGTTATTCTTCCTAGCAATTTAACAATTTGATTACTGTTTTAGAATAAACAGCTTTTAATTGTACAGAATTTTCTATATTTTTGTATGTTCTATTTTCATTTTTCTACTTTTTAATTATTTCCTCCTTTTTTTCTTATTTTAGATTTAATTTGTTTCCCCTTTTCTAGCTTCATAAACGAAAATTAACTTACTGGTTTTAATGCTATTTTTATTTTTAACATAAGCTTTTAAAGCTACATCTTTCCCTGTAATCTCTGCTTTAGTTTATCCTCCAGTAAAGGGAAATATATTGCGATTTTTTGTCACTCTGCTTGAATTTTTTTTTCCTACTATGATTTCTTCCTTGACACATGGTAATCTTAAAGTGTCAACCAAATTCCAAATATTTGAGCCTTTATATTTATTTTTTCTTATTTCTTTAATTTACATTTTTTCTGGCTATAAATTGTAGTCTGTAACATTTAAATATTTTTCAATTCATTGAATATTCCATAAGGTGAAGAATGTATATTTTAAATTCACTGAGCATGGTGGATTATTAATGGCAATATTGTCAAGTATTTACCTCTTCTACATGGTCACTAATTTTTCTCTCTCTCTCTTTTTTGACTGGTTGTTTTATCCACCATTGATCAAAGTATCTTAAAACTCTCAATTTTATTAGGTATTTGTTTACCTTTTCTTTTTATTAAATCTCCTTTTTCTTCATGCACATATGTTTTTAAGGACCATCATAATAAAATATTATAAACTCCATGGTTTAAAACAACAGAAATGTATTATTATCTCACAGTTCTAGACACCAAAAGTGCAAAATCAGTGTCAGCAGTATTGATTCTATCTGAGAGATTTAAGGGAAAATATGTTTCAGCATTCTCTCCTAGTTTCTTGTGATGGCCAGCAATCATTGGCATTCTTTATTTTATAGACACATCTCTCTAATCTCTTCCTTCATCTTCACATGGTGTCCCTCCTTTGTCTCTGTATCTTTGCATGGCTGCATTCTTATAAGGATACTTGTTCTATTAGATTTAGGGCTCATCTTACTCCAATATGACCTCATTTTATTGTAACTGATTATATTTGCAATGATCCTATTTCCAAATAAGCACATCCTGAAGTAATAGGAGTTAGGACTTCAAAATATATTTTGGAAGGGAGAGAAATCAACCCATAACATCTTGAATCTCTTCTATTAAGTATATACACATTTGCCATTTTTATGTTTTTCTGATGAAATGACTCATCATTATGAAATATCTTACATTATTTCTGATGTTACTCTTTTTCTTCTTATTATTTATATCTAATATTTTGTTATTTATTGTCTATTTGTCCCATTTTTTTCTTTTTTTTGTTTCCCCTTAACTGCCTTATTGTTGATTATTTGAAAGTTTTTCTAATTTCATTAGAATTTATTTATTGACCTGTTGGGAATATCTTCTTTACATTTTCATTTTATTGTATTTCTCTATGAATTTAAATATACAAACTTAAATTACACATTTTCTCAGAATCAATACTCTACCACTTCACCTAACATTCAAGAACCATTTCTCCCCATCCATTCTGTATGCTATTACTGTAGTACACATGTGTATTACATTTATATGCATATATAAAAAAACCCACAATATTATATTTTATCTTGGAAATAACTATAGTCATCCCTTAGTGTTCATGGGTGATTGGCTCCAGGACTTTTCATGGATAAAAAAAGTTTATGGATGCCAAGTATCTAGTATAAAATGATGTAGTATTTGCACATAATCCATGTACATTTTCCTATATACTTTAAATCATCTCTAGAATACTTACAACAACTATTAGCATGTAAATACTGTATACATAGTTTTGATACAGTATTGCTTAGAAAATAAAGACAAGAAAAAGCTGTACATGCTTAGCATAGACAAAATTTTTTTCAAATATAGTACTACTGTTTCTGAAAGGTAAAAACATCATCATAAAACAAAATTAAATGATTTAGAAGACTAGATGTGAGGGAAACAAAAGTTAAAGTAACTTCTTAGAAGATAGGGGACAGAGACAATGATGAAAGTTAGATTAGGGTCAAAATGATGAGCCCTGGAACAAAAGTCCTTTATAAGATAGCTAAAAAGAGTGCAAGGTCACTAATTATATATAAAGTACTCATCTCTTATTTTAACAATTTAACTGGTCGGGAGGTTGCTAGCATACATAAATATACTAGAAATTTAGAAACAATTATCAGAATTTCATTGTACAGTCATGAGTGGTTCTCTGTGTGTTCTTAAAGCCTTTTGTTATAACCATAACAATGAATGAAAGACAGAAACGCCATTTAAAATTGTCACCTGGCTGGGCAACAGTGGCTCACATCTGTAATCCCAGTACTTTGGGAGGCAGAGGCAAGAGGATTGCATGGACAGTGTCTTTGTGTTGGCACACTTTGTATCTGACTGTCTGCCTACTTCCCTCCAATCTCTTTCATCGTTTTCCGTGGGTCAAAATTAAATTAAGCTAAATCATTCACTGTGGTTCCCTGACTTTTATTTTATCCATGATAGAAGAAAGCCAAGGCCAAAAGACTTTGGAATCTTTTCCTACCCTTGGAGAGTGATCCAGAGAAAACATAAGGAGCTAGACTCACCAACGTGGAGTACCTTTGTAAGCTCATGGGCATGTCTCTGTGCACTACTGTGGTATCTTCTTTAAAGTTTTCCTCAGCATGTGAGAAAATCCTGGCATCCCATGAATACAGAGGAAGAATAAACAGCACTAGAAATGTTAAGTATAGAGATAAATGTACAATAGTATTTAATTATTTTATTTCTTAAATTAATAAATATCTACAATTGGCCTTCTGTATACATTGTTTTCACATCTGTAGATTCAATCAACTGCAGTTTGAAAATATAATATAACTTTTCCTACTAAGAGCCATTAGGAAGAATTAGATCCATAATTCTTTTCTGGTTTGTTTTTAGTAGTTTAATGCAGATAGTTGGGAAATACAGTAAGCAAAAAGGTAAAAAGCTTCTCATATCCCTGCACCTGACAACCACCCATCTATATTTCAGCATGTATCATTCCAGGTGTATTCACCCACACACCCACTAATATAGACATATTTTAATAAGAAATGAAAATATACAAATGTGTATATTATTATTACTCTAACATTTTACATTCACTATCAGTTGTTGAATAAACACCTTTCAGGATAATATGATTTACCTTTAGTCTAATGGACTTCTTTTGGACATTTTCATATTATAGTACTACCAGCAACAAATCATTTTAGCCTTCATTTATCTGAATAATAAGGTCCACTTGTTTTATTGGATATGTAGAAATATTTTATTGGATATAAAAAATAGAAGTGACTTTTTTTTCTTTTCAGAATTTTAAATATGCAATTCCTTTGCTACATGGCATCTATTGTAACTGAGTTAAATATTCTCTAATTCTTTGCTCATTTGTATGCAACATATTGGCTTTCAATAGCTTCTATCAAGATTTTCTTTTATTTCCATTGTTAACAGTTGATTTTGCTATACCTAAATCTGGTTTTCTTGTTGGCTTCTTTTGGGTTTAACAAGACTTGGATTCTTAAGTCAGTATTTCACTAAATTTGCAAATTTTTTAACCTCTTTTTTTTTCTTTATTTCTTCTCTATTTCTTTCTCTAGTTTTCTTTATAAATTATAGAGACTCCTTGCTTCCCATGAACTGGAGTGCCCACTCTTATTTTTATAAGCTATTTATAATTAAATGCTATCCAGTGCAAATTCCTCCATTTTCTGAGTTTCTGCCTGCTTTTGATGGTTCTCCAGTACTTCTTATTAGTACTTTTCTTTGTTTCATTTTGTTTTTGTTTCTTGTTTGTCTTGCTATTTTGTCCAGATTGTCTAATTTTTTTCCTGTGGGAGGAATAATATGATGCAAGTTACTCCACTTCTGCTGGAAATGGACCTTATTAATCGTTCAAACAAGCATTTATAACTTTTTGTGTGTTATACAGTTCACTTTAGTTTCAAGAAGACTTTATTAATAAATATTAACCGATTAATTAATAATAATGCACAAGGTAAGTAATGTTGTTTCCTTCATTTTGTCAATGAGGTAAATGGAGCATGTCATACTTATCTTTTCCAAGTCCACACAGTTTTTAAGTGCCAGAAGCAGTATTTGACGCCTGGAAGTCTGGGAGCTAAGATATGCTACATTTATAGCAAACTGTTTGTTTTAACACAAACATAAATTTCCAAAATTTCTTGGACTCAAAAATTTACACCTAATTTGGCACATGGGAAAATAAAACTAAAAAAAATAAATGCATAGTCCTTAAAGGTGTAACAATTGCCATTACAATTGTGTTTTCCAATTTTTGATAGCAGTTCAAGAATAAGTGGGACACATCTGAAGAGAAGGAAGTAGATTTCTGATTTGGAAAATAGTAAGTTATTTCTAGCAAGCTGTGCTACACAGGAGAATGTATCAGAATAGAGAATGTATCAGAATATGGCTGAGAAAAGATATTTTAGAGAGGATAAATAAGTTTGACATGGTAGAAGATGACAGAGATGAGAACTGGGAAAGAAAGCATACTAGTTAAAGTGATAATAACTAAGTTAAATTAGAAGGCAGTGGTAAGTTAGAAAATATATATGAGAAAAAACATTCAGGCAGATGTTATTTTTATTAGTAAAAAATTCAGAAATATAAAATAATTATAGAGAATTTTTAAGCTCACTGGAGAAAGGTGTTATATAAGTATGGCTTATTTTACTTCTTGCTATGAGGCAAAATATTACTTGAAAAAATATATTTAGCAGGAAGGAGATTTTTTGAATAAGAGTTGGAGGTCACATTAACATTTCACATCAAACTTTGGATGAATCAGCTACTTAAAGAAAATAAAATCCAAAATCCCAAATAAGTTTTTAATAACTTTACAAAATTTTGAATAAAAAATTTTATAGTTGTGAAAATAAATATATCGTCTTCTGTATAAGACTATGTACAGAATGTAAAATTCTTTTAAAAATTATTTATTATTTTAATTGACAAGTAAAAATTAGATATATTTATGGTATGCAATATGATGTTCTGACATATGCATATATTGTGGAATGGCTAAATTAAGCTAACCGATAGATGCATTACCACATGTACTTACATTTTTTTGTGTTGAGAACATTTAAAATCTAATATTTTACCAATTTTCAAGTAAGAAATTTATTATTACCTGCAGTTATCATGACACACAATAGATCTCTTTTTAAAATATTTTTTTATTAAATTCATTTATTTATTTTAAAGATGTGTGGTACCATTCAGGATTAGGTAGATAAGTGGCAAATTCATAGGTAAATTTTGGATCTCCCTTTGGTCCCCACTTCACCTGGTTTGAGAACATGTACCTTATAGATGTTATGTGCTTCCCTCCCCTAGCATTTCCTGCTACTGCCAATCCCTTTCTTAAAGTATTTTGATAAGATAAGAGGACTTCTGGCAAGATGGAAATGGGGTAGTTTGGTCCGTGAGACTCTCCGTGAAAGAGTACACCCATAAAGACACTTGCTTTCCTCCAGGGCTGCAGCTATCATAGTTGCCAGCCAGCTCTTCACACATTGCTCGACTGCCGCCTTAGACTCAGCTTCCACTGCCACTGTCACCATCATCGTCCCACCCCTACCTGAGGTGACCCACAGATTCCAAGCCTGTGAAGCTACCCCCCCCAAGCACTGCACTACTGAAACCACTGCTGCCACTGCCATAGCCATGCCTCACCCCTCACCTGGAGCCGGGCTCGTGGAGTCCCTCCCATACACCACTAAAGCAGTGGCTGCCATCACCGCTACTGTTGCCTGCTCCCTCCCTCCGTGGGAGGCCTCCAACTTCTGCCCAGCCCAGCAAAGTAGCCCAGTGCTAAGCTCGCCTGCAGTCTTGGGCTGCAGGGGAAAAAGACCAGATGAAGCAGTGAGACCAGCTCCACCCACCTTGGCCCAACTCCTAGGTTGGGATCCAAGGTAGCAACATCAAAATGGGAGGGATAGAAGATAAATATACACAGGCCAGATCTCAGTGGCAGATTTGGCAGGCAGCTCAGATCTGAACCATCCTCCACAGCAGGCCAGGGGCAACTGACCCTAACTGTGAACAACTTTACCAGGCTGCAATGACAGCTAGAAATCAGATCTGAAAGGACTTTGGACTTAAAGGAAAAGTCTCAAAGTGTGCTTGGTTCCCTTGTTTTAATTTTTAATTTTTTATTCTTTGTCTGGCTTACCCATCTTTTTTTCCCTTTTCTCTCTCTTCTTACTATTATCAATAACGTTTTCATACTTGCTTCAGTTCTGTTAGTTTACTGACCTTATTCTATTCTATTTTATTTTTTTTCCCTTTAGACCTGAAGTCTGTATAGGTGAAAAGTACACCAATAAGGAGGTTGGTTAGCTTGTATGTCTGTATGATTGTATGTTTTAGTTTTTTCGTATGTTTGTTGGCTTGTTTGTTTGCTGTTGTTGTTTTTTCTTTTTACTCGTATCTGTCTTTGTGTCTCTTTTCATTGTTAGTCGATACATTTGTCTGTTTTCCCACTTACTCTTCTCTCTCTCCACCTCCCTCTTCCCGCCACTGCCTGTTCCATTCTTTTCCCTTTTTATACATCATTTTGCTTTCAGGGAGTAAACCTATAACCCCACTGCATGGACAGATTGCAAGGCAGTGGGAAGTGGGTTCCAGATTATCCATACACCTGTTAGTGAATACTGGGATCTGCAGAGGGAGAGAAGATAAATATACACAGGCCAGATTTTGAATCACAGCTCCCCCCCCAATTAAATCTCAAAACTGCAAAAAAGGATCACCCCCAACCTACAGTCCAGTTCCAGAATTGAACAAAGCCAGAGGATATACATAAGGAAGAATAGAAGACTGAACAAATAGAAGTAAAAGCAACTCCTCCACCCCTGAACAACGGAATTACAGAAGATGGGGGGAGGAAAAAGTGGGGAGAAAAATCTACACAAATGAAGAAAAACCAAAAGAAGAATATAGGTCTCACACAGACCCATGGGAAGTCAGACACTGAGAAAACAGACATCAGAACACAAACAGTGAAGAGCTACCAGAACGAGTGGTCACATACGACAAACACAGACATAGATTAATAGATTTGAAAAAAAGGATTGAAAAAAAGAATTGAGGAGAGACAAGAGGAAAATAGGAAGGAACTGATAACTGAAATAACAACAGTAAAGAATACTGTGATTGAAATAAATAACAAACTAATAAGCATGGAAAGCAGAATTAGTCAAGCTGAAGAAAGAATCTCAGAGCTTGATGACCAAAATACAGAACTAACCCAAACTGTCAAAAACATAGAAAAGAAGCTTAAAAAGACAGAAGAAAACCTTTAAAAGATGAATGATTACTTCAAGAGACCGAATCTAAGAGTAATTGGACTTCCTGAGGCAGAAAGAGGGACAGAAACAACTCTGGAACAAACATTCCGTGAAATTATTCAAGAAAACTTCCCTCATCTCTTGAGTTATGCAAAAATTCAAACACAAGAGATTCAGAGACCCCTGAAAGACAACAAATGAGAAGACCAACTACCAGACACATAATAAGTTGCCTAAACAAAGCAGATATAAAAGAAAAAATCCTAACAGCAGCAAGAGAAAAAGGTCAGACTACCTACCAGGGAAAACCAATTAGAATATCATCAGATTTATCTACAGAAACCTTTCAAGCAAGGAGAGCTTGGAGCCCAATCTTCAAAGTTCTCAAAGATAAACAATTTCAACCAAGAATGACCTACCCAGCCAAGCTAAGCTTCATCAGTGAGGGAGAAGTAAAATCTTTCCCAGATATCTAATCCCTAAGAATTTATACTGCCTCCAGACCACCTATACAAGAAACACTTAAGAAAGTATTAAATACAGAAAAAGGAGAAAAGAATGACAATGTTCTTCACAAGAGTACAGGGAAAAGATGTAAAACCCACATGAATCAGTCCCAAAACCAAAGGAAAGACAACAAACAAATAGGAACAACAATAACTCTAGGAACCTCATGACAGGGATAAACCCCCACATTTCAATAATTAACCTGAATGTGAATGACTAAATGCATCACTGAAAAGGCACAGAATGGTGAACTAGATAAGAAACCTTCACCCCATTATTTGCTGCATCCAGGAGACTCATCTCACTACAAGGGATGCACACAGACCCAAAGATAAAGGATGGGAAAGGAGTTTCCAGGCAAATGGATCACAAAAAAAGCAGAAGTTGCAATCTTAATATCAGACAAAACAACTTTTAAGCTATCAAAAATTTAAAAAGATGCAAAAAGACACTAAATAAAGACAAAAGGTTCAATTCATCAACAAGAAATATCCATCCTAAACATATATGCACCCAACACTGGAGCATCAGCATTTATAAAACAACTATTAAATAAACTCAAAAAAGATATTGATTCTAATGTTATTATAGCAGGGGACTTAAATACCTCACTGACAGCCCTAGATAGATCATTGATGCAAAAAAACAAAAAGGAGATTCAGAACCTAAACTTGACACTTGACCAAATGGACTTACTGGATACCTACAGATTATTCTATCCAACAACCACAGAATATGTATTCCAGTCATCACCACAGGGAACATACTCCAAGACTGATCACATTCTTGGCCATAAAGCAAGAATAAACAAATTCCATAAGGTTGAAATCTTGCCATGCACATTCCTAGACCACAGTGGAATAAAAATAAATATCAAAACCAACATTTCCCCAAAGCCCACAAAGACATGGACATTAAACAGCATGACAGTAAACACAACTGGGTCAACACTGAAATCAAAGAAGAAATTGAAAGATTCCTGGAAACAAATGAAAATGGAGAAATCTTACCAAAACCTCTGGGATGCCATGAAATCAGTTTTAAGAGGGGAATTCATATCTCTACGAGCACACATCAAGAAAATGGAAAGATCACAAGTAAAAAGCCTAACAAATCACCTAAAGGAGCTAGAAAAAGAAGACCACCAAAATCCCAACTTTAGCAGAAGAATACAAATCACAAAAATAAGAGCCCAGATGCAGGACATAGAGGACAAAAATATCATAGAAAACATCAACAAAACAAAAGGTTGATTCTTTGAAAAAAAATAACAACATTGATGGGCCCCTAGCCAGAATGACCAAGAAAAAGAGAGGGAAAGCCCATATAAACACAATCAGAAATATAAAAGATCAAATCACAATTGACCCCGAAGAAATACAAAAGATTATCAGAGATTACTATGTACACCTAAATGGAAACAAAGTTGTAAACCTAGATAAAATGGAGGACTTTCTGACATCACACAACCTCCCCAGGTTAAAACAAGAAGACATTGACACACGAAATAGGCCCATAACAACCCAGGAAATTGACTCTGTAATATGAAAACTACCTGCAAAAAAAAGTCCTGGACTGGTTGGTTTTCCAGCAGAATTCTACAAAATGTAAAAGAAGGAGCTGATACCAATCCTATTGAAAGTATTCCAGGCGATTGAGAAAGATGGAATCCTCCCCAAATCATTTTATGAAGCTAATATTACACTGATACCCAAACAGGGTAAATATCCAACAAAGAAAGAGAACTACAGGCCAATATCCCTTTATGAACATACATGCAAAAATCCTCAACAAGATTCTAGCAAATTGGATCCAAAAACACATCTCAAATATCATCCACTATGATCAAGTAGGCTTCATCCCCAGGATGCAAGACTGATTCAACATTTGCAAGACCATAAATACCATTAAATACATCAACAGATGTAAAAGCAAGAACCACTTGATTATCTCATTAGATGCAGAAAAAGCTTTTGATAAAATCCAGCATTTCTTCTTGATTAAAACCCTCAAACACTTGGGTATAGAAGGAACATACCTCAAGGATAGTAAGTGCCATCTATGACAATCCCACAGGTAACATATTGCTAAATGAACAGAAACTAGAATCATTTCCCCTAAAAACTGGAACAAGACAAGGCTGCCCACTCTCACCTCTTGTTCAATATTGTGTTGGAAGTCCTATCTCAGGCAATCAGACAAGAGAAGGAAATCAGGGATATCCAAATAGGAAAAGAGGAAGTCAGGTTATCCCTCTTTGCTATTGATATGATCCTAGACCTTGAACATCCAAGAGAATCTGTCAAAAATCAGCTTGCTCTAATAAAGAATTTTGGGAAAGTCTCAGGGTACAAAATAAAAGTGCAAAAAACAGTTGCATTCCTTTACGCCAACAACAAGCAGGCAGAGACCCAAATAAAAAACACAATCCCATTCACAATAGCCACCAAAAATGAAATACCTCAGCATCTTCCTAACCAGAGAAGTGAAAGACCTTTACAATGAAAGTTACAAAACACTGTTTAAAGAAACCCAAGAAGATACAAACAAATGGAAACATATTCCATGCTCATGGATAGGAAGAATCAACATTGTTAAGATGTCCATCCTACCAAGACAAGTTACAGATTCAACGTAATACCCATTAAGTTAGCAACATCATTCTTCTCAGACCTGGAAATGACAATACAGAAATTCATATGGAAACATAAATGACCACGTGTAGTCAAAACAATCCTTAGCAAGAGAAACAAAGCAGGAGGTATCATACTTCCAGACTTCAAACTTTACTATAAGACTACAGTAATCAAAACAACCTGGTACTGGTACAAGAACAGGCACATAGACTAATGGAACAGGATAGAGATTCCAGAAGCAAAGCCTCAATTCCTCAACCAACTCATCTTTGACAAAACCTCCAACAACAATCACTGGGGAGAGGAGAATCTATTCAGTAACTGGTGCTGGGAAAACTGGATGACCACATGCAGAAGATTGAAAGAGGACTCCTACCTATCACTGTACACAAAAATTAATTCTAAATGAATCAAAGACCTGAATGTAAAACCCCAAACTACAAAAGTCTTAGAAAATGCAGGAGATCGTTTTAGTTCTTTTGGTTTTGTGGTTGGTTCATGTGTGTTTTTAATCTTTTGCCTTTACTCTTGTGAAGAACGTTGTTGTTCTTTTTTCCTTTTCTTCTGTATTCAGTACTTTCTTAAGTGTTTCTTGTAGAGGTGGTCTGGTGGCAGCGTAGGTTCTTAGGGATTGGATATCTGGGAAAGATTTCAATTCTCCCTCACTGATGAAGCTTAACTTGGCTGGGTAGATTATTCTCAGTTGAAATTGTTTATCTTTTAGAACTTTGAAGATAGGGCCCCAAGCTTTTGATAAAACACAGCACCACTTCTTGATAAAAACCCTAGAACATCTAGGCATACGTGGAACATACCTCAAAATAGTAAAAGCCATCTACGAGAAACCAACAGCCAGCATACACCTAAACAGACAAAAATTGGAACCATTTCCCTTGAAAAGTGTAACAAGACAAGGATGCGCACTCTCACCACTCCTGTTCAATATAGTTTTGGAAGTCCTGGCTAGAGCATTCAGAGGAGAGAAGGCAATCAGGGGTATCCAAATAGGAAAAGAGGAAGTCAAGCTATCTCTCTTTGCAGATGACATGATTGTGTACCTTGAAAACCCAAGAGAATCTGTCAAAAACCTCCTTGCACTAATAAAGGACTTTGGCAAAGTCTCAGGGTATAAAATAAATGTGCAAAAGACAATTGCATTTATTTATACCAATAATAAACAAACAGAAACCCAAATAAAAAGCACCATTTCATTCACAATAGCCACAAAAAAAATGAAATACCTTGGCATCTTCCTAACCAGAGATGTGAAAGACCTTTACAATGAAAACACTGCTCAAAGAAATCAAAGATGAAACAAACAAGTGGGAAAATATCCCATGCTCATGGATTGGAAAAATCAACATTGTTAAGATGTTCATCTTACCAAAGGCAATCTACAGATTCAATGCAATACCCATCAAATTACCAGCAACATTCTTCTCAGACCAAGAAAAAACAATACAGGAATTCATATGGAAACACAAACGACCAGGAATAGCCAGAACAATCCTCAGCAAAAAACAAAACAAAACAAAACAAAGCAGTAGATATCACATTACTAGACTTCAAACTTTACTATAAAGCTACAATAATCAAAACAGCTTGGTATTGGTACAGGAACAGGCATATAGACCAATGGAATAGAACTGAGATTCCAGAAACAAAACCTCAATTTCTCAACCAACGTATCTTCAACAAAATTTCCACCACCTACCAGTGGGGAGAGGAGAACCTATTCAGTAAATCGTGCTGGGAAAACTGGCTGACCACATGCATAAAATTCAAACAGGACCCCTATCTATCCCCATACACAAAAATTAATTCTAAATGGATTAGAGACCTAAATGTAAAAGCTCACACCATAAGAACCTTAGAAAACGCAGAACACACCTGGCATCCAATTCCTGAACAAAACCTGAAATGCACGGGCCATAAGAGATAAGATAGACAAGTGGGACTTCATTAAACTGACAAGCTTCTGCAAAGCCAAAGAAAACCATCAAGAGAGCAGGGAGATAGCCCACAGACTGGGAAAAAGTATTTGCCAACTCCATGTGTGACAAAGCCCTAATATCTTGGATCTACAAGGAACTCAAATGTGCTGAAAAGAAAAAACCAAACAGCCCCATTACAAAGTGGGCAAAAGATATGAACAGACACTTCTCAAAAGAAGATATACGAGCGGCCAACAGACACATGAAGAAATGTTCAACCTCACTAACCATCAAGGAGATGCAAATCAATACTACACTGAGATACTACCTAACTCCAGTCAAAATGGCAAGTATCAATAACTCAAAAGATAACTGATGCTGGAGAGGATATGGTGAAAAGAGAACACTTCTACACTGTGGGTGGGAGTGTAAATTAGTCCAGCCTCTGTGGAAATCAGTGTGGCAATTCCTAAAAGCTCTAAAATGTATGATCCTGCAATCCCCCTACTGGGAATATACCCTGAAGAACTAAAATCACTCTATCAAAAAGATACCTGCACACGCATGTTTATCGCAGCATTGCTCACAATAGCAAGAACCTGGAACCAACCATGCTGTCCATCAAAAGAGGATTGGATTTAAAAAATGTGGTACATGTACATGATGGAATACTATGCAGGCATAAAAAAGAACAAAATCATGAATTTCACAGCAACCTGAATGGAACTAGAGTCTATAATACTGAGTGATCTCTCACAGAAACAAAGATCTGAGTATCACGTATTCTCACTCATATAGTGGACCTTGAACATCTATCATAACACTATAAGAAAAGGATTGACAGTAGTGGGAAACTATGGGGGAGTGGGGGGGAAGGGAGGTGGAATTAATGGTAGTCAATATCTGTCTGGGGATGGGGAGACACCCCTTATCAACAAGGGTGCCTGAACGATGCACATTTGTATACCTAACCCTTAACTGTACCCCACAATTTTAAAATAAAAAATATGTTAAATAAACAAAAAATAATAAAATAGTAGATTAACATGGTAAGAATTAAAATATTTACAATATTAAAACTTTCTATCCTGGAAAAAAAAGCAAACAAAAAACATATGCATTATCTTACATGCAGTAAGCTAAGGTTAATTTATTATTGAAGAAAGGATTTTTAAATAAATTTAATGTGACCAAAGTGTACTGTGTTTATAAAGTCTACAGTAATGTACAGTAACATCCTAGGTTTTCACTCACCACTCCCTTACTGACTCACAAAAATTACATATTAAATATGAATCTGTTATGTCATGAAGGGAATAGAATATTCAGTGGATTTGACTCAGTTCATGCCATGCTTCAATGAAGAGTCACCCCATATATTTGTTCAGTGATGAAGAATTAGTTGGTTTAGTTAAGGCATAAATGAATGAAGACATGGAGCTAAGATGTAAGGGAAGGTAGGGATGTCTGGTAAATGGAATTGAAATAGTTGAAAAACTTAACACTTGCAAAAAAAAACATAATTCAATTTACTACATAGAAAAGTGAATGAGCTACATTTTTTTTTTTTTTTTGAGTTGGAGTCTCACTCTGTCGCCCAGACTGGAGTGCAGTGGCCGCTCCCGGCCACTGTAGCCTCGACCTGCTGGGCTCCAACAATCCTAGTCGCCGGAATTACAGGCGAGCGCTACCATGCTCGGCTGATTTTTTGATTTATTGTAGAGATGAGGTCTCGCTTCCCAGTCGGGTCTCGAACCCGCGGACTCAGGCAATCCACTCACCTCAGCCTCCCAAAGGCGCGGGATTACAGGCTGAACCACCAAGCCCGACTATGAGCTACTCCTTTTATCTAATGGCTTTAAGAAGCCACAATCAATTAAACTCCAATTTCTTTTTGTACTTAGTACATCCATATCTAAAGCCCCAGGAAGTACAAAAGTTAATGACATTACGTGGGAAAAATATATTTTTTCCCCAATCACCATCATTTGGCTGATCAAGCTTTAGTTTAAATATATCCAACATAAAAAGAGGGATTTGTTAACATCTGACAATTTGTTGGCATATGTACAACAAAAGTTGCTCTGATGTTATCAGAGAGCTGTTTTATAATTCTAAGATTTTTTGGATTCTAGTATTTCACAAATATTAGAGATGACACTCATTAGATACAAACTAGATTAAACATGAACATTCTTCTTTTAATACAATTTTAATTCTGTAAATGTCAAAGGATTAACTGGATGTGTGAATAAGTCACAAGCACATGTTCATTCAGACAAACTTTGCATAGATTTTTGTAGAAAATGAAATTAGACGTGCCTTTAGATATGGACTGGATATTTAATTTATGGGCATTCTCATTACCTCTAGATCAAATCAGTCAAAATATTACAGAAATTTTCCAGTTATATGCCCATCCTTGAAGAATAAAGTTTTAATATTTCATACAGTAACTTTCTAATAATTGCTTTTTCCAATTGATTCCACTGAAAAGAGAGCTCATTACAATCTAAATTCCACTATTCATATGATTTGAGTATATTCTTTTTATTACAGATTGCACATTTTTAACAAATAAGATTGTTTTTAATTATAGAACTCTTTCATATCCAGTTGTGTTCCCTTTTTAAAAAAATTTAGATTCAAGGCGTACGTATGCGTGTTTGCTCCATGGACATACTTTGTAATGGTAGGGATTGGGTCTCAGGCGTCCCATTCCCCAGATAGTGAACATCGTACCCCTTTAGGTAGTTTCTAAACCCTAACTGTCTTCCTCACTGCACTCCTTATTGGTAACTCTAGTGTCTATTATTTCCACTTTTGTGACCATTTAGCTCCAAAATATGAATGAGAATATGTGGTGTTTGGTTTTCTGTTTCTGAGTCAGTTGACTTAGGATCATGATTTCCAGCATACTGGAAAACCTGGCAAGAGCAATCCAGCAAGATAAATAAAGGTATCTAAATTGGCAAGAAGAAAGTCAAACAATCCCTGTCATGAGTGTCATGATTGTATACCTAGAAGACCTCCAAGAAGCATCTGGACCTGATAAGTGACTTCAGTGAAGTCTCAGAATACAAAATCAATGAACAAAAATCAGTAGCATTCTTATATACCAACAATGCTCAAACCAAGATCCAAATCAACAGTTCTATATTATTCCCACTAGCCACAGAAATAAATAAATAAATAAAATACCTGGGAATACACCTAACTAAAGAAGCAAAAGATCTCTACGAGAAGAACTACAAAACACCAATGAAAGAAATCACAAATGATACAAACTAATGGGAAAAAAACATTCAATATTCACGGATAAATCACTCTATGAAAAAGATACCTGCATGCATATGTTTGTCACAGCATTGTTCACAACAGCAAGAACACAGAACCAACCGTGCTGCTCATCAAAAGAAGACTGGATAAAAAAAAATGTAGTACATACACACAATGAAATATTATGCCACCATAAAGAAGAACAAAATCATGAACTTCACAGCAACTGGATGGAATTAGAGTTTATAGTGCTCCCTCACAGAAGCAAAGAGCTCAGTATCACATGTTCTCACTCATAAGTGGACCTTGAACAACTACCGTAATGCAATAAGAAAAGGATTGACAGTAACAGGAAACTGTGGGGGGGTGCAGGGAGGTGGGGCTGACAATAGTCGATATCTGCCTGGGGGAAGGGAGGACACACCTCATCAACAAGGGTACCTACACAATGAATATTAGTATACCCAATCCTGAATTGTACCCGGTAATCTTAAAATAAAAAAGAAAAAGAAAGAATCAATATTATTCAAATGACCATACAGCCCAAAGCAATCTACAGATTCAATGCAATGCCAATCAAATACCAACTTTGTTCTCCACAGAACTAGAAAAATCAATTCTAAAGCATATAAGGAATCAAAAAAGAGCCCTTATAGCCAAAGCAATTCTAAGCTGAAAGAACAATTTTGGAGACATTATACGATCTGACTTCAAATTGTACTATAAGTCTATAGCAACTAAAATAGTTGTATTAATAAAATCAAACTTAAAATTCATGTCATTTGTTTTTTTCTTCCATGACATTAGTGAGTCTGTTGAAATAGGTTATGCAGTTTATCTGTAAGTCTGTGTGTGATGGCTCTTTTAACGGATATTGAAACATATCTTACATTCTTCAATGTTATACACACTTTTCTCTTTACTCATAAATAATGAATCTAAATATTTTTATTTTCTAGAAAACAAACTATATTACAGTTTTAAAATACAAACTGTATTATAATATTTGTATTACAATTGTATTACAGACTTAAAATACAAAAATTATTATACTTGAGTGTTTGTGAGTGCTGGTTTGTGTCCTATGTGCTTAGTGCAATGCTGAATTTAAAAAATTCATTCTTTTTGATAACTATAATTTACATAAATAAATTCCATATATTAGTATTTCTAACCATTTTTACAATGAAAGCAATTTAAAATTGAACAAAGTAGTCTCCACATCTATTACATTGCTTGTAGTGTTATTAATGTTACAACCCATTTCCTCAGAAATCTGATTTTTGAACTCTGAAATGAGGTCCCCAAAAATAAAAATTAAGAGAACAATGTTCCCAAGCTTGCAAAACATTTGTAAAATATTTCAAAAAGAAATTATATTCACCTTATATGGCAATAAAAATTGTTGATTACAAGCTGGCTTCAAACTCTGATTTTCTGAAATTCAAACTCTAAGAAAAAGTTGTTAAAATTAGTTTTCTATTATCCCTAATTAAGATTCTCTTTTGCAAATTTTAGCTTTTCAAACATTTCAATTCTATTGACCATGTGCCCCCATCTTCCCCTGCATCTTCTTGGTCAACTATGGCAACGTAATTATATATAATACATGTACATATGGCATGCAACTTACAATGATTCTACTTAATGATTTTTTAACTTTACAATGATGTGAAAGCAATACACATTAGGGAGAAAGTGTCTTTCAAGTACCTGTACAAGCATTCTGTTTTTTGCTTTCAGTATAGTATTCAATATATCACATAAAATATTCAATACTTTATCATAAAATAGACTTTGTGTTAGATGGTTGCCCAACTATAGGCTAATATTAAGCATTCTAAGCATGTTCAAGGTAGGCTAAGGTAACATAATTTATGCTGGGCACATTAAGTATATGAAATGCATTTTCAACTTATGATGTTGTCAATTTATAATGGGTTTATCTAGGCATAAACACATGATAAGATGAAAAGTGTCTTACCTTTATATATTGATTTAAAAAAATTTACAAAAAGTGATTATTAAAACTATTTGGATTTAGAAATTCAAAGTATTTATTTGATAGAGAAAAAGGGCCTACTTTTTATTTATATATAAAGTTAATTATAGCTCAATTGTTTATCACCTTGAAAATTCAATTTAATTCTTATTTTATTTTCTCTTAGTTGCCAAGTAGCCATTTACAAATAAAAGAATACACACAAGGTCGGGCGCAGTGGCTCACACCTGTAATCTCAGCACTTTGGGAGGCAGAGGCGAGCGGGTTGTCTGAGCTCAGGGGTTCAAGACCAGCCTGAGCAACATGGCAGGACCTCATCTCTATAATAAATCAAAAAATTAGCAGGGCGTAGTGGCACATGCCTGTGATTCCAGCTACCTGGGAGACTGACATGAAGGGATTGCCTGAGCCCCAGCAGGTCAAGGCTGCAGTGACCATGAGCAGTGTGTCATTGCACTCCATCCTGGGTGACAGAGTAAGACTGAATTAAAAAAACCCCAAAAAGCAAAAAAAAAAAAAAAAAAAAAAAAAAAAGTATACAAAAATACTTTCATGTTGAATACATAAACAAGAAAAAAAGGAATTACTACATTTTATCTATTCACTATGTTTTCATTGTTATAATGCTGGTACATTCATTGAACTAAACATGCGGGGATAAAAAATACTTTCTATGCACATTTTAAACCACATTGAAGGCTTACTAAATTATTTATTATATTACTGTCATGCTCATATATTATTCTACATATTTCAAACAGCTGTGTTGGTTACCCAGAAAAATTTCAAATTTTACCCATCAAAATACTTAAATATGTAATATTTAGTAAAAAAAAAAAATACGTATATTCAAATATATTCTCAAAACCATTATAACAGTTTACATTTCATAGTCCAGTTATCCTTCGTGTGTTGGCTAAACTTTCCAGGGTACACAAATTTTATGATACCTCCATGAATGTCATGAAAGAGTTAAAAGCGTGTTGGCAAGTCATGCTCAACTTATCAACTACTTTCCTCTGAAGGTGGTACATATTACTTCTACTCAATATTTATTAGCCAAAGTCATGTGTCCTCTCCCACCTTGGGTAGGAGTATGAGGTTCTGGCAGGACTATACTCTCCTTCAGTATGTCTGTAAGAAGAACTGGAAGTGTTGGTGAGCTGCACTAATGCCCCCCACTCTAGCTGCGATTAAATTGAATGACTAAAAAAACTTTCAGTCACTCTTATAAAATAAGAAATATACAGACTTAGATTATCCATGAACGTGAGAGAAAAGTGAAATACAGATAATGTTCTTCTGGTCTAACAAAGAAAATGCATTTTTAGCTTTTAGATGGTTATGTCAATTTAAACCGAATTATCAAGGCTGCTGTTAAATAAGATAACCAATCAGATTCCCAGGCTTTTTAAAGGTTAAAATGTACTTTTACAAGATATAGCCACTATTTTCTGTTTGGAGTGTCTTAAATATGTTTATCAGATGTAATGAAAACTTTAAGCAAGGAAAGCTTTAAGATGCAGAAGAGTGTCTCTTGTTGTGAATCTGCAGAAGAAACTATTTCCTCTGTATTTTATGGAGGTTTCTTTTATGGAAAAACTAAACAGTCTTTTTTTAAAAAATCCAAGTAGTGAATTTTAAAAGATAGAAGGCCAGTGAGAGAAGTACTATCGTCTATAATAGAAAAAGCCAGAATGGGATTATTTAAAAATAGAATATAATTTTCTGCATCTACACTAATGATATGGTATATGTTAAGCATTCCAGTGGTCCTATTTTCCCCTGGATCGTCTTTTTCATTTGATGTAATAATGTCTAATTTCAGAGACACTTTTTTTTGTAGTTTTTTGGTACTGTACATGGAAAGTCTATATATATTGTATGCCAGTCAACTGGAAGGAGTAACATATTAAAATTTTACTACCCATAAATGCAAAAATAACAAACTTACTAATCAGATTAGCTGGTCATCATTTACTAAGAAAAGAAACATCAAAGTGGAAAGATAAATATCATAAAGGAGGCGAAAAAATGGCAGTACAAGTTTGGTACTTGTTTCATAATATGTCAGAGAAAAGACATGTATAGGGAGGAGGCTGTAATGAATTAGTTGGTATTCATATGGCAGCAAAAATGATTATACGTGAGAACAAATGATAATGGTGATGAATGGTAGATGGATTATCATAGACATAAGACACAGACTTCAACACTTTACTTAAAATTGACTCTTGTTATGTTATTCAGATTATCATATTTTCTTCTATCAAATATTAGTACTCTGAAATTTACAAGTATGTCCTTAAATATGATAATACCAAGGTAAGTAGCATTAGCTTGTAGCAATTTGAGGTTTGGCATGTATAAACTTTTTGCCATCATCTATTTATTCTGATAACATCACTTTGCTAGAATTAGACAAGAGCTATAGAAAGGATGTTTTGTTGCTTATTTACTCTTTTTGCTTGATTATTTTAAAGGATCATATTTATTTATAGAGAAGTCACTTGTTATGCTAGACTTTTCAAGTATACCTCACTGAAATGAACTTGGCCCAGAAAAAAAATTGTTTTTCTCTGATCTCATAAACCGACTTTAGTTGTTTTTTGGGGTTTTTTTTTGGTCTCATTCTGTCGTCCAGGCTGGAGTACAGTTGCATGATCACAGCTCACCACAGTCTGAACCTCTGGGCTCAGGTGATCCTTCCAGGCTTCAGCCTCCTGAGCAGCTGGAACTATAAGCACTCACCAGCATGTCCAGCTAATTTTTTTTTTCCAGAGTCAAGGCCTTGCTATGCTGCCTAGGCTGGTCTCAAACTCCTGGGCTCAAGTCATCCTCTTGCCTCAGTCTCTAAAAGTGCTGTGATTTTGGTACTTTAATGGCAAATTTCAATGGAAAACTACTATAATTTCTTGTAGTCTTTAGAGAGTCAAAACAATATCACCTGGTTCAGTTAGTCTGACACAACACCTAGCACACTATTAGATCTATACACAGGCCCACAGATAGCCAGGTATTACCATCTGCAGTTTCTTATGAAAATGTAAATCTATACTTGTTCTGCTTGACAATACTAAAAAACCATATACACATATACTTGTTTTGTTTTTATTCCAAGTTAGGTTGTAAGTTATAGGAAAATTCAAATTCTTAGATTTTTGTTATCTTTCAGGGAAGAAAGGGCTACTTGCCCTCTGTTAGAAAAGTGACTACTTAAGCAATGGATAAAACATTCTTAAGTGAATTTTAGCACATACTGCTAAAAGCAAAGTCATCCTGCACATTTTGTTGCTAATTTTCAGAACAAATATGTGTGTGCTAAGTGTCTAACACTCTACATTCTAAGCTGTAAAGGATGTGACATGCACTAATATCTGTGAATGAGAGGGTATATTAATCTGAAAGGCCATATGTGCGTGCTAGTAAAAATCAAAAGTTTGTTGTTTGTCCTTACTTTTAATGTACTAACATTCAGACTGTATATATTTTTTAAAAGTTATGCTGATGCCATGATCTACAGTGCCAGAAAGGCCAGCCTGTTAGCCTCAGGCTCATCCATTCTTGCTGAATGTGCTTCTCACACAGCCGGCCACTTTGTAAATGGGCTCTATTTGACAAAGTACAGACATGAGAGGTATAGATTGCTATTCGTTGCATATGCTTAAACATTGCTGAACGTGGACATTTTATCAAAAGCATTTACAATGCTATCTTGAAATATTTTTTAAATAATATATTAGAAAGTCATACAGAAGAATTGTTTCAAATTTATTAATTGATTCATTTTCCTCAAGCACACTTATGTTCGCTGTCTGAACAGAAAGAGAAAAAAGAAATCTCTTTGACACCAGTTTCCGTCTGATTCCCTGGAGCTAACTTTGCAAACAACTACTGGCTCTGACCTTTTGCTACATGCATTTACAAAAGTAGCAATTTTTAAACATACATTGTGTGTAAGGCTCTATGTTATGCACTGGGGATACAGCAGCAAATGAGGCAGATATAGTCAGGGAATCAAATGTTATTACAATCTAGCAAGTCTACAAGATACTTTATAACATGCAAAACACATCCGCCCACCCATACCTCTCCCTTGTACTCACAGGAATATGGTTGGCTAAAAGCCACAGAACGGCAAAGTGTCAGTTCAATTCTGATTCCAAGTTCATTCCCACAAGCAAATAATTTCTTGGCTGTTTGAAACACAAGAAATAACTCTAGAAGTAAACAAACAAACAAAAAATTGTGTGATGGGGAAGTGTACTTATAGAAGCTCTCAGCCTAGAATAATACAATTTGCACAGTCCAGGGAAAAATAAATAGAAAATGCTGTTGGATATGTTCAAGCAGAATGGTAAAATAAAAACTAGAGCAGAAGAAAAAAAAAATCTTACTAGCCAATATTAAGTGTTTTGCCAATACATCAGTGAAAGGTATAAATAGTTGACAACAGAAGAACTGAAATTCAGATGGCAGTTAAGATCACTCTATTCTTTGATACTGATACATAATTTATTTAACCCTAATTCCCTTAATTCTATAGGCATGCACTTACCTGCCCAGACTTACGCAAATATCCTGGAACATTTATTCTCATGGTAAATTTCTGTTCCCAGTACTTTCCACCAGCAAACTTTAGATCTGATATTTTATTGCTATTGACTTTCTTTGCTACATTATGTGCAGATATGCAACTCAATTTGCATTTCTTAATTACTGAAAAAAGCATTTGCTTGCATCATCTGTGTATGTAGTACATTTTACAGAAAGTTTGGAGTTATGAAGAAGATTTCTATTTAATGTCTTAAACTTAGATGTTAATTTCTGCTTGAAAAGGTCTTTTAAACCTCTTCCACAGGTATTTTTCCTACTGGAAACTTTTCTCATGATATAGACTCTTAAAAGATTGGTGAGTGTCCTCAAAGGAAAACTACTCATTGCATAAGCACACATTTCTTGATTTTCTGATAATATATGGAAGCTTTGCCTTTCCTAGTTTTTGAGCTCCTTTATAACTCTGTTATTTGCAGAAAATTGATAGCATTACAAATGCTTGTTGTTCATAGACATATAAATGAATTTTGTCCAGTAGAAATGCAATTGATCTTTTCCTCAAAAAACCACTTATACTTTTTGTCACAAAAGTATTTCAACACCATTTAATATTATGTGAATTTGGCTCTTTGCATTTTATTTGAACTAATTGCAGCATATCAGTTATTTTTTGCCATATCAATTAATGAATTAAATAATATGTTTAGTATGTATTCAATTTATATTTCTGTGAGAAATTATTATAAACTTCTTTGCACCTGAACCTCTAATAGGCTCCACAACAATCTGCTAAATTCTTTCTTTCCTTCAAGGTAACTCATCTCTCCCTGCTCCTCCATTTTTTAGGAATCTTTTGTGCTTATTATCACAGACTCAATTACCCTTAGTTCACCTCGTATATGCAAGTAATCATTATTGTGCATCTTTGAACAAAGATTCTTAATATCACGATTTTAACTTTTAGCATCTGAAATAAATTTGAAGAAATTTTAATTCCCACATTTAAACAAATCTATATAGGTTTTCTTTTCCTCATTGGTCTCTGTCATTTGAAAAGGTCAGTATATATTTTTATACCTTATTGATACAGATTATGCCATGGCTATTAGGAATCAGAAGCATCAGTCACAAATTTTTATTTTTTTAACCCTGCTACATACCCACAATATATATTGAACTTTAAGCTGTTACCTATTTATATATGATTGATTCCATAAAGTACAATGAATACTTCTTAAATAATGTATTTCCAAATTAAATAATGTAATTTTCAAAATTTAAAAAATCTCTAATTCTTAAGAAAATTGCCTTTAGCAATGGAAGCCCACAAATATAAGCCAACAATCAAAAGAAAATAACATACACTTCTCCACCTTTTTTCTTTCTTTCTTTTTTTTTGCAGAAGGCTTCTTTAGGATGACTCATGTCCATTCTTATTCCAAGCATTAATGAACCTGACTACAAGGTCAGTATCATTTTGTAAGATTATAAAAAGTTATGGATTAATCATAACTTTATAGTTTGGAACATTATTAATCTATTATTAGAAGCTAAAACTTTACATTTAAAGACTGTGCATATTCCTAGGAAGGAACAATAGAGAGAACGGCTAAAATCTTATGTGAGTTGAAGACACCTCATTTTATGCAACTGTTATCATGAGTTTA
Source organism: Cephalopachus bancanus (assembly GCA_027257055.1). NCBI lineage: Eukaryota > Metazoa > Chordata > Mammalia > Primates > Tarsiidae > Cephalopachus > Cephalopachus bancanus. Next base: position 380,356 of record JAPVLO010001084.1, read on the forward strand.
CCTAAACCCACATCAATCTTGCCCCTGGCCATAAATACTCTGATTATATAAGGGCAATGGAAAATGTACTGGAAAAATGCTAAAATGTATTTAACTTTTACAGATATCTCCTTTTTTTAAGTAATTTGCTATTAAATAAAACTTGAAATAATATAAACATATGAACATGAAGATAGCATTAAAAATAATAGTTTAAGACAAAGGGGTGTATTTCTTCCTGGACCATCAGATACATGAAAATGAAAAATATAAATTCTGTTGGCTTAAGAAAAACTGCAAACAAACAAACAAGGAAAAATCCCAAAAAACTATCTAGTGGTCAAGCAACATGGTGTAATGCCTTAAACCATGAATTAGCATATGAAGTGCTCCTTTGAAAATTAGAGTTATTGCTTTAAAATCTAAGAAAAAATATATTATTTGTTATAAACCCTAAGATTATGTTTATCTTTTAAACATTCACAAAGAAAATAGTTGTAGTGTTAATGAAAATGAGAAACTGGGATTGAAATGTTATATTATTATAGTGAGACACAAACTGTATAAATTATACTGATTCAAGTTTTGATGAATGCAAAAATATGTAATGGGGCCATTATTATTTATAAAGTATAATACCAAGTGAAACATTTAGTTTAAAATCCTTACTGTATCGTCACAGCATACAGTGAACTGGGAATTAGCTGCCAATTTCTTTCATCAGTATAAATAGCACAAACAAATAATATGAGATCCAAGTGTAAAAAATGAACACCACATGGACTAGGTCTGTATATGTGCAGACTGTGACACAGCTGATTCAATAATTCCATCTTCAAATCTGCTCTGTTGGTCACAGCTGGACTAATCATGCAATAAGCTGCACAGATCATAAAGATAGCCAAAATAATCATGTGGGTCAGGAGGGTGGCTCATCAGTCTGCTTATGTGAATATGGTCAGAATGAAAAGAAGTTGGCCACAATGAAAGAAATTACCTAGAAATGTAGATCAAAGAGATAATCAGCATGGATAATTCAGCCCTGAATACAAATGCAAAATATAAACTGAGACTTTTCATAGAACTTTCAATTAACCCTGTTCTGTCAATGTATAATGATCTTCCATAAGGTTTTCCTACACTGAGATAACTTGGAGGTTTCCAGAAAAATTGACTGTCGAAATGCATAACAAGTATTGGATAAGGATTGATCATTTTATTTTTATTTTAAATCATTAGAATGCACACACAAAAAATAAACACACATGCACACTGTAAGATTTCTATTCTTTGGTGCTGCCTTAGAGAAGAAAACAAAGCCCAGAACCAGAAACAATCCTAATGATACTATTCATAGCTGCAAAATATTCATATGAATATAAATTTCTAAATTTAATTTCAAAAAGATTGTTTCTTCTGTGTGTGTGTGTGTGTGTGTGAAAATCAGCACTTTTAAAATGGGTAAAATTTGTATACAATAAAATACACAGATCTTAACTGTACAAGTGGACGAGCTTAGACAATAGCATACGTGAGTATAGATAGTTTACACAACTATCAAGTTATTGACAATATTGAATTTTACGAAGACCTTGTGATCCAGTAAACAGTTACAATTAAATCTCTCCAACAATATGAGTTCCTGGAAACTGCTTACTGCAGAAAAGATACCCTTCCTCATATGACTTAAATAAGACTCATACATGCTCCCTCTTTACTTACAACAGGGCCAGACACAGACCCTCCAAATTTCCATTCATTGTCTCATAAGTGATTACCTAGAAGGATTTGTCCCCACTAAACCATTGGGAAAAACGATTATTAATCAAACTTAGGTTTAGTTTTTCTCCTTCTGTAGTTCCCTGAACTTTGAACCACGTTGACCAGCATTTTGCCTCTGCTTGACAGACCTTCTGAAAATAGACTGACTACAGTGTAAAGCATTCTCTTGTCTACTATCCAAGCCACAATATCCTCTCTCATCTTACTTTCCCCTACCTGGTTCTTTCTAGCCTTTGCTTTTCTTTTCTTTTTTTTTTTTTTTACTCTTCCCTATAAAAGAAAAGCCTTTTTTCTTACCAACTTCTGACATATTTACAGATATCATGACCCCAGTGTTCTCCCTGTGGGAATAGCCTCCCTCCCTTTATTGCAATAATCCCTTTAAATGAAATATCCGCTACTTAAATCTGCATTTGTTTTTATTTGACAATATAGAGCATTTTATTTACCTGTTTATCCCAGAAAGATCATTGATTTCCTTCCCAGTATATCCCTGCCCCATTCATTAAAGTAAATGTTGCTCTAACATTTTCCTTATCATAGGTGTTGCAACACTTGTGGAACTTATGTAAATGAAATAATAAAGTAAATACTTTTGTGCCTGTCTTCCTTTGTTCAGTATAATGCAAGGTTTCTTAAAGCAATACTACTGATATTTGGAGACAGATAATAATTTGCTGCAGAGATAGTCCTGTGCACTGTAGGATGTTTTGCAACGTCTCTGGTCTTCACCTAGTAGAAGCCAATAGCATGCCCCTGTGTTCTCACATTTTGACAACCAATAATGTCTCAGAATATTGCCAATGTCCCTGAAATGAACAGAGCAAAAAACCTCAAATTGAATACCATGAACATAATGGATTGAAGTTTGCTTATGATGTTGTGTCTATCAATAGGTCATTCTTTTTTAAAACAAAAAATTTTAAGGCTGAGTAGTGTTTTATTTAATAGATAAATCATATTCTTAAAAATCTATCCTTCTTGAAAAAGACACTTAGAAATACACCAATAAGTAAATACTCAAAATACTACGGGAGACTGCAGGAATGGGTGAAACAGATTGTATATTCAATGCAGCTGTTGTCTAATATGGAAATAAGATAAACTTGACATGTTAAAATTCACTTTTTGTAAAAACTTTCTGGTATATCAAATACAGACTGATATAAATAAAACACTGTAGAGGATATGCCGATATAAATAAAACACTGTAGAGGATATGCCGATATAAATAAAACACTGTAGAGGATATGCCACTTAAAAAAAAAAATCTATCCTTCTTTTGGTAGACATTGAGTTATTTTCAGATTTTGGCCATTTTGAATAAAGCTCCTATGATCTTATTTCTCAAAGGCTTTTCTGTACATATTTTTTACCCTTGGTGTGTAAATACCAAGAAGTATATCATAGAGAATGTGTGCATGGTCAGCTTTATGAGAAACTGTCAGACCATTTTCCAAAAGTTTGTGCCACTTTACACTAACCCATCAAGATATGAAACATTTAGTTGCTCACATCCTCACCAACATTTGGAGTGCTCAGTTTTCTTAATAATAGTAATTTTACATCATGTATAATGGTGTATTTGTATTTACATAGAGACTAATGATGTTGAGACCATTTTCTTATTTCTTGTGACCATCCATGTATTCTCCAGTTTTAAGCTCATGGTCAAGCTTTTTGAAATTTTAATCTTTCATAATTGGGCTTACTATCTTGATATTATTGAGTTTTAGAAGTCTTGTATATATTCTGTCAAATGAATACAGTTGATACTTGAACAACACAGGAGTGCTGATTCTCCACACAATCAAAAATTGAAGTATAACTTTTGGTTTCCCAAAAACTTAACTACTAATAGCCTGTTGAGTGGAAGCCTTATTGATAACCAAAACAGTCAATTAACACATATTTTGTATGTTATGTGTAATATATACTGTATTCTTACAAAAAAGAAAGCTAGAGAAAAGAAAATGTTATTAAGAAAATACTAAGGTAAAAAAATATATATTTACTGTACATTAAATGAAAGTAGATCATCATGAAGATCTTCATTCCAGTTGTCTTTAGGTTAAATAAGCTGAGGAGGAGACAGAGGAAAGTTTGTCTTTCTATCTCAGGGTTAGCAGAGGTGGAAGAAAATCCACATGGAAGTAGATTCATGTAGTTCAAATCTATGTTTTTTAAGGGTCAACTGGATTTTGCAAATATTGTCTCACAATCTACAGCATGTATGATATTTGTGTATTTTTAAAATATTTATTTGTTTATATTTTATTTATTATAAAGGTGTGGGGCACAATTCAGGCTTAGGCATACAAACGTTGATTATGCAGGTACCCTTGTTGATGAGGTATGCCCTCCCTCCCCTAGCAGTTTCCCTCAAATGCCAATCCCACCCCCCCTCCCCTGCCAAATCCTTTCTTATAGTATTATAATTGTTCAAGCTCCGCTTATGAGTGAGATCATATGATACACTGTTCTTGGATGGATTTAGAGTCGATCATACTCAGTGATCTATCACAGAAGCAAAAAATATTTTATTAAACAAAAGTTTATCTTTTTAGTGAATTACCTTTTATTAATTTTTATGATTAGTGTTTTCTGAATGCTTTGCCTCTTCTAAAGTTCTAAGAATATTCTCCTCTTTTTTAGACATTTCATATTATTAGTTCTATATATCACATTAATTTTTGTGTATGGTATGAGGTTCAGATTTTCCATATGCATAACCACTTGTTCCATAGCCATTTGCTGAAAAAAAAATCCTTTTTCCATTCAAAGATTTTGCTGCCTTTAAAAAAATTTATGGTCACAGAAACAAAGAACTGAATACTGCATGTTCTCACACATAAGTGGAACATGAACATTAATCACATTAGCATGAAGGAGGGATCAGCAATAGGGTACTGCCAGGGGAGGGGAGGCATATTCCAACACCTAAACCAGCAGGAGTGAGAGCCAGTTGGAGGCCCAAACTTCACAAGCATGCAACCTACTTGTGTAGTTAATCCTTACTCGTACTCCACATCTCTATAATACAACAAAATTTTTTTAAATTGTTCTTATAAGTATGAATCTTTTTCTGAACACTATTTTGATTTATTGTCTGTCTTTATGAAATTCTATATTTTCTTAATTTCAGAAATTCTATAGCAATACTGAAGTAAATCATGATTAAGTCCTGTAATTCTTTTCTTTTTCATGATTGTCTTTGCTATTTGAAAATTTTTGACCTTCTATATAAATTTTAGCCTAATTAACCAAAAAATTGGTTAATTTTTTTGCAGTGAAACTATTTTGTATGATACTATAATAGTGGATGCATGTCATTTTACATTTGTCAAAACTCATAGAATGTACAATGCCAAGAAAAAAACTATAATGTAAACTGGGGTCATTAAGTGGAAATAATGTTTCAGTACAGGTTTATTGATTCCAAAAGAAGTACCATTTTGGAGTGGGATATTGATAGTGGGAGAGGTTGTACACATGAGAGAACAGGCAACATATGGAAAATCTGTGTACTTTCTGCTCAATTTTGCTGTGAACTTAGAACTGCCCTAAACATTTTTTAATTTTTAAAGTTGCTATAAAATTATTTTTCTATTACTTTGTGTATAACTGTTATCATTAGTCTACTCTTGAAGTATTATTATAACATGGGTCCATAATGCTTAGAACTTAGTAAGATAATTGTCATGTTTGTGTGTTTGCATATAGGTATTGAGGAATAACTATAATCACTGATAGGCTCATGCTAAGGTTGTGTTTCTGTGTTTTTTGTTTTACTTTTTTTAATTTTATTTTTTTAGTCAAGCTCTCACTCTGTGGCCCAGGCAGGAATGCACTGGCGTGATATTGGTTCACCACAGCCTCAACTTCCTGGGCTCAGGCAATCCTTCTGTATCTGCCACCTAAAGAGCTGGGACTACAAGTGTGCACCACCATGACAGCTGATTTTTATTAATTTAATTTTTTTATTTTTTGTAGAGATGGGGTCTTTTTTTGTTATCCAGGCTGGTCTTGAACTTCTGGGCTCAAGCGATTCTACCACTTCGGCCTACAAAAATGCTGGGAATATAGGCCTGAGAAACTCCACCTGGGTTTGTTTTGCTTTTAAAATTGAGGATTTTTTGTTTGTTTGTTTTAAGCATTTTAATCTTCTTTGATAGTTAGAAATTTAGCCTCACCCAAATAGAGACTTACTCATCGTCCCTGGATCTTGGAATGTAACCCGTTAACCTTTGAACTTTCTCAAGTAATAGGAGTATCTTTTTTTATTCATATGAGGCCCTTAGAATCACACCATAGAAAAACAAGAACTGTGCTCAACTTTTGATTGCAATTGCATTGACTCAGTCAACAAATTTGATGAAAATTTATTTCTGAATAGTTTGAGTCTTTCAATCTATGAATTAATCCTCAAATGTCTTAATAATTGTTGATTCTATTGTGAAGGGTATGTTATTTTTTCAATTTCTCGTTGATACAACGTATGAATGCTCTTGATGTTTTAGATAATTACTGTGGATTCTTCAACTTTGCTAATTTATTTATTAGATTTAGTAGTCATTAGGTAGTTTATTTAGAATTTTCTGTGCATAAAATCATACTATCTGCATTAAAAAGTTTTATCTCTTCATTTTTCATCTAATTACCTTCTATATTATTTTCTTGTCTTGTTGCACTGGCTAGGATTTTCATTAAAAGTTTGAATAGAAATTGTGGTAATGGACATTATATGTTTGAATATTGCTAGATTTCATTATTTTATTAGTGATTTTGTATCTGTTTTCATAAGAAATATTGATAGGTTTCTTTTTTATCTACTACTTTTCTGGTTTGGGGATCAGAGTCATGATGACTTCAAAACGTGGCTTCTGAAGTATTTCCTTCTCTATTTTTAAAAAAGATTTTGAAGCCAGACAAGGTGGCTTATACTTATAGTCCCAGAATTTTGAAAGGCAAAGGTAACACGATTGCTTTAACCCAGGAGTTTAAGACCAGGGTAACATACGTTATAAAAAGAAAATTAGTTGGGCATTGAGGTGCAGGTCTGTAGTCCCAGCTACTAAAGAAGTTGAAGTGGAAGGATTGCCGGAATCCAGAAGATCGTGGTTGCACTGAGCTATGATCATGCCATTGTCCTCCAGCCTGGGTGACAGAGTGAGACCCCCTGATTCTAAAGCAAAATAAAATAAAACAAAATAAGAGTTAGAGTAAGATTGGTATTACTTTTTTCTTGATATGTTAGAACTCACTGGGAAATCTAAATGGAGTTTAAATTGAGAAAGATTTTTAAATGCATGCTCATCTCTTGAAGAGATATGGGGTTATTCAGAACTTAGATGTCTTCTTATGTCAATTTTGGTAATTTACGATTTTTGAAAATTTGCCCAATTCACCAAGGTTGTCAAATTTATCAGAATAAAGTTGTCAATAATATAACTTTATTATGTCTTTAATTTCTGTATTGATATCTACCTTTTCTTTTCTGATATTATTAATTCTTCTTTTAATTTTTAATGACTCTTTTCAGAAAGATAAAATTACAATAAACTTAATTTAAATATCTCAATAGCTTTATTTTGATTTTGGAATTGGGCAGCACTTAATTCCATAAAATAGAATTTGTCTTCCTATTAGTTCAGCAGAGGAAGTTGGCTTTATCGATTTTTTATAAAGGGTGAAAAAAGCAGAAGGAAAGAGCACAAAATGTATTGGCTGTTTAAAAGTTCTTTTCCTCGTAAGGCAGGGACAGAAAGGCAGAACATTAGAAATATAACTGATTAACTTCAAGTTACTATTTCTTGTAAAAATGGGAATATTGAAAACATCATTATGCAGATAACAAATTGAAACTGACCTCTTTGGGAAATTATGCAATAATTTAGTTTGTTTGATCCTCTAAATTTTATGTTGAAATTTTATCTCCAGTGTAGGAGCTGGGACTTAATGGGAGATGTTCGGGTCATAAGGGTGGAATCCCTCATGAATGGCTTGGTGCTGTCCTCATGGTAATGAGTTAGTTCTTGCTGTATTTGTTCCTGTGAGAACTGTTTAAAAAAAAAAATCCTAGCACCTCTCTCTCCCCCCCACTTCCTTCTTCTTTTGGCCACATGGTGTCTGGTTCTCTTCTCCTCTGCTATGGGTGGAGGTTTCCTGAGGTTCTCACCAGAAGCAGATACCGGCACCGTGCTTTCTGTACAACCTGCAGAACCATGAGTTAAAGGACTCTCTCTTCTATGTAAATTACCCAGCCTTAGGTAATCTTTTATGACTTACAGAAAGCTACTAAAGCTGCTATTTCGCTCTCTTGATTTTCCAGGGTTCAATTTAGTGAGCACTAGTGATTCCATTTTGATTTTTAGTCTGGTTTGTTGGGGCTTATAGTGCAGGAGTTCAGTCCAAAACAATGGCTTCCTATAATTTTTATTTAACATTCTTAGGAGAAGTTTAGCTACATTCCAATATGTTAAATACTTGAATCTGATTTGTTTTTATTGACTTTATCTTGTTCTTTGTTGTATATTTTATGGATATAATTTACTGTCGTTATTTTTGTTTGCATGATTCATCATTTGTCATACTCAGTTTAATTTTCTCTTCTTTCTCCAGCTTCTGAAGGTAACAGCATATAATATTGACTTTGAAACGGTTTTCTATTTTGAAAATATACATATAATATTTTGTTTAAGTACTTCTATAGCTATGCTTTACAATTATTGCTAATATTTTGTTTTTTTCCAGGTTAGACATCATATTTCCTGCTTCTTTATACGTGTAGCTATTTTTAAATTATATATGAACAACATAGATGTATATTTGAGTGTCTAAATTTTGTTTCCTTTGTAAATGAAGTATTGAATGTGATTTAGGCAGATTTAATTTATATCAGATTGAGGCTTGTTATTAACCCATGTTAGTAAAACCCATGGTAGCCTTTCCCCAACAACTAGAATAGCCCAACTTTTTTTTTTTTTTTTTTCAGCTGGAGTCTCACTCTGTTGCCCAGACTGGAGTGCAGTGGCCGCTCCCGGCCACCGCAGCCTCGACCTGCTGGGCTCCGGCGATCCTTCTGCCTCAGCCTTCCGAGTAGCCGGAATTACAGGCATGCGCTACCAAACCCGGCTGATTTTTTGATTTATTGTAGAGATGAGGTCTCGCCAAGTTGCCCAGGCAAGTCTTGAACCCGCGGGCTCAGGCAATCCACTCACCTCAGCCTCCCAAAGCGCGGGATTACAGGCTGAGCCACCGAGCCCTGCTAGTCCAACATTTAAGTTGTGGTTTTTTTTGAGATCTTTACTGAATGTCATGGGTTTTAAAAAATATCTTTTCACTCTGGCTGTTTGGTATTCAATCACCTCCCAGTCCTCTACAACCTTTGGTAGTTATCAGCTCACAGCTCTTTGGTAATTTTTTATTTCCTAATAATATTTTTTCTCTATTTTTGCCATGTGCATGTGTTTCTTAGTATTTTTTGTCACATGCTCAAGGAGATCCTTATGTGGCTTTCTGAAACTTTTTCTCTGAACATTTTCCTTTCTCATCAGTATCCATTTCCTCAAACTAAAGCTGTCAATAGCTCTGAGTGATGATCTATTTCTGCTCTGCCTATGTCATCCATCTATCTTTGTTTGGATTCCACTTCTTTAGATTGCAGTCTAAAAAATCTCTTCTGTCAGAAAGTTGGGGAGATGACAGAGATCAACTTGTTTATATCTCTTCTCTCAGACATCATAGTCTTATTCTACTTATTGTCCAGTATCTAAACAAAGTTATTTGACACATTTTGTTGTGAGGATTAGTACAATACTATATTCTACTTTATGGCCAAAGCAAAACTCCTACTAAGTCTATTTTTAAATGACTTTTTATCTTCTCTGATAAATTGCTTCTAAATTTTAATAGAGAGATATTTGAGTAAATTAAAAGTGAAGATTTAGAATCCTTTATGTAAGTTTAGAGTTTTTCCTTAAAGTAATTTTTGTATTTTAATTGAAGTCTAAGATTTATAGGAGTATATGTGCAAACATAAAATAATTGTTAATAACTGAAGATACAATTACACATGGACTCTTTTCCTTTCTGTCTGACTAGCATTTATGTTTACTTCAGAGTTGAATTTGTAATTCTCCACCATAAACACTTCCTAGTTGGCTGTTTTCTTACATTTTTCTCTTTAGTAATTTTCACTATGTATCTTCTACTTAATTAATCTGTTTATTTTGTTAATTGTCTTTTCCTCTCATTTGTAACTATCAAGAGGATAGATATTTATCTCTTTTGTTCACTGCTAAATGCCCTTTGCTTGGAACACAACCTGGTAAATAATAATTTTGATTGAATGAATGGATTAAAGAAGTTATGCCACTTGCTCTTCCACACATTGTCATTTGAGTTTTTCTCATTTATTGATGATTATAGTGTTTTATAATTAAATATTAAAGATTATAATTATTTTATATGTGTATTCTATAAAATAGTGTCTGGATTCTCATTCTTGGGATAGATCTCTGCTCTCTAAAATCCTTGAAGTATGAACTGCACTTTTAATCTACACAAATAATAAATTATTTTAACATCAACCTGCAGTGTCACCTGGCACAAGACAACTCTTGTGGATTCCAGTTAAGATTGAAGCCCATCAATTCCCATTTGATTCACAAAACGAAGTTCCAAATGAATTAAGAGGATGATCTGGTTCTTTATGGACTAAGAATGCAGAATGAATTCAATCATGTTGATTTATGGAATTTACAATAAAAACAAACCCTTACTGTACACATGCGTTTTCATTCAAAGATAAGTTTCTTACAGCTATATCTCTGAGGACTCAACATATTTTGCCTTAACTTTCTCTAAACCAGTGTCCCAGAGCACCCAAATACTTAGCCTAGAACAAATCCTAACTTTTGTCAATTTTTCTAACATCCCAGTTAGGATTATATCTCACTCTTAAATAGAAAAACAATTTCCTTCAAAAATTTATCTCCTATCTTTTTTTGATGTGTTGCTAAACTTTAGAACTTCCAGCAAAATAATTAAATAATAATGTAGTCTGTGATTCTTGATTTGTGACCTGATAGGAATGCCTTGTGGTTTGCTTATCCTGATGCCTTTAAATAGGTGAAGAAGCCACATACAACTATTAATAGTACTATTAAAGTAGTGCTGTCTTCAGTTCAAAAGAAAGCACACACTCACAAATTCAAGTTGCCTGTGGTTAAATTCTAATGTCTGGTAATTCTAACTTTCCCACTTGTAAATGAGGTCAATATTCTGCTGAGGAGACTTTCTGAAATATAAAACAATCATATAATGGAAGAGGGGAAAAGTGAGACTTACAGACCCTGTCAAGATACAAAAATTATACAACCAAAACTACCCTCATTAAATCAAGGGTCAGGGTTTTCATCATAAATATTGCTACCACCTGCTGGACTTAATTTTCAGCAATAGTCAAGGAATTAGTGTTGAGAAGGTAACAGCCTCTTCTTTTGAATATTCATTATCACTACTTTATGTTCTCATGCAGACCACGAATCAACTAATAATAAGAAATAATGGAGCCAAATAGTGTAGAAATTGTGTAGCTGCAAAGAAAGATGTTAAGCAACAAAAATTGATTTTTATCTTAATTTTTTTCCCATTTAATTATATTGAAATATAAGTACTCAGTATTAAAGAAAGCTATGTGAAATTTAAGCTGCAATTAGATAATTGTGTATATAAAATTAATAAGAGAAATGATAAAAGAAATGATAAAGAAATTCTACCACTGAGTGTGCTTTAAATGAATATAGATCTCTTGTGATAAAATATCCATGAATATGCAAGATTATAACACATTGAGAATATGATAAATTTTTACACAACAAAGAAAAATTATATTTATCACATTTATTTTCACAAAATAATCATCAATCGAACACAGAGCTTGTTTCTTGTCATTATTTCTACAAATTATATATGTTTGAATGACCAGATAGCTGGCAATTAATGAAAACCTAGATTTCAAATACAAATCAAAAGATAATATCATTCTTCAGATTAGATAACTTTCATTATCAACCCCACAAATATTTTTCTATCATCCATTTTTCACATTCATATCTCAAAATTTCAAAAAGTAAACTAATTATTTTTAAAATTTTACCCACATTTAAAAAATATTGATCCGTGCCTTTACCATATTCTTGGTAGTATTGAGACATAAAATAGTGCCATAGAGAAACAAGTTCAAAGCTAATATCAGTAAGTCAGTGAATTAAGTCTGATAAGTTATTAAAATACTGTGACCAACATGGCTCTGGAAAAATAGAAATAAGAAAGCTAGGAATAAAATAGTAAGCAATGTTTCAGAAAAGGAAGGGGAAAAAATTGCATGCGTGATTATCAGGGGCCAGTAATACTCATAGTACACTTTTACAGACTTAAAACTGGTATAGTTTTTTAAAGTTTTATTTCTGGGAAAAATGGAATACTCTTTCATTTAAATCATTGCTGCATTCTGTCAATTCTGTCTTTATAAAATACCTTTAATATTTTTTCCTTTTCTACATTCCTACTGTAAAATCTTATATCTAACTTCCTATTTCTTGGTTGACATAATCGCTTAAAAGCATTCTAATGTATCTAATCTTTGCCCATTCTAATGTATCCTACTTACTACTGACAAATCTATACCATATGGCTAATCTCCATTCCAAAAACTCACAGTGGTGTCCCCCAAACTACAGAATAAAATTATATACCATAGGCTGAAAGTACATATTCTCTTTCATTTGAGACCAAATGTCCTTTCTGCTTCATCTTCATATTGTTGAACCAGACTACTCACTAGTCCGCAAACATGCCCAGAACTGTTGCTTCTTTGCTTAACTTATTTCCACTGTTCCTTATTTACAAGAATTTGTTTTCAATTATATTTAAGAGAAAAAACTGAGTCATATTTGTCCTTATATTCCCAACATAGTCTGGTCTTGCTCACCTGAAGTTCAGCAAATGTATTGAGATAGAGTTTCCATTCTCAGTTCTTTGAAAAGTAGGGTTTTTATGTATGACAGCTCAGAGCAATGTGTTATCTCAATAATGAACCTCCACGGAGTTAGGTTCTAGGTTTAAGTTCCACCTAATTCCTCTCCAAGTACAAATTAGATTAATAATTCTTTTGCTTTCCAGATAATTATTATATAGACTTCTTCCAGAGCCGGGGGAACTCAGGTAGCAAGACTGTCAACACATTCCCTGAATTATAATTCTGTAATTCAGCCGGTTTCTAATCTGTGTCATTGAACTAACCATGCCATTGTTTAAAAAGAAAAAATAAATTAAGAAATAAACTTTGAAGGGCCTAAATGCAGTCATCTCTGAGAATCCATGAGAAGTAAACGGAAACTATGTTGAGCGCATAGGAGGCCTCAAAACTAAAAGAATCAGCATGAGGTATAGGTAGAGCTAGTAAGAGAGTAGTTGTCAGCACCCAGGGTAAGGCTTTCATGGAAACTAAAACACAGGCAGTGTTCAATGGATGTTTAATCACCATAACACAAGCAATATATCTTTATAAAAATCCAACAAGAAAAGTGATTCTGAGGAAAATAATAGAGAAACTCTCAAAACATGGACATATGCATGAAAGGCAAAGCTAAGACAGTACAACACACACACACACACACACACACACACACACACACACACATATACTGTAGTGAAAGAAAGCTAAAAAAAAAAGAAAATAAAAAATAAATTGTAACTCTAATCTAAAAACAGTTTTTTCTTTCCTGAACCAATGATTGATCAGAAGAAAATGACAATGTGTTACATGTTTAAAATATGTATAAATGAAAGATTCACTGAATCGATGTAAATAAAATAATAAATAAGACCCTGTCACTCACTGACTGTGATAGATGTGCTAATTCCCAAATGAAGATTAGGTGTTTTTGGCTTAATTTCAAGTTTCAGACTTGAAGAAGTTTCACTGGTCTTTGAAACCATGTTTACATAGCCTAGGCAAGCAAAAGAGTAAAACATGAAGTGGAAACACATAATGAAAAAACATTTTTTGAAGCTCACATCCCTTTAGAAATGTGTATTAGGTTGCCAAGGAAATTTACCATAGCTGGATAAACCATCAGCCCCTTTTTCCTAAAATTCCATGTCTGAAATTATGTTAGTGTAAATGGTGGAAAATCTTTTCAATTTGTGTAAAACTCTGAAGGACTGGACTCTTTGTTCTCCTTAAGATTTCATGGATAAGCAAGTGATGGTCAGGACCAGAGGTTGCTAAATACTAATATTCTGTCTTAGCCTATCACTTAATCTGCTGTGACTTAATGATGTTTTCTGTGAAAAGTACTAATTATTTTCATTTAGAGAAGGCATCTTGGTATTCTTAGAGAAAGCATCTACTCATGAGTGACTCCAACAATCGTCATCCATAACAGTATCACCTATTCACAACATGTTCCTCAAAGCTACATGTAATGACTCTTTTGTGAGACCCCAGTGCTGCTTCCCTCCGCAAATAGTTCCTGGATTACTCACTGAGTAGATAGCATAGTATTCCAGCTAAGGTGGAATCTTTCAGCACCACATCTAGCAAGAAACTCATATCATATCTCTTAGCATCTTTCTCATGCCAGAAAAGTCTCTCAATAAATCAACTTCTTAAGAAACATATCAAAATCCTTAAAAATTTCATTAAGGGAGAGAATATGATCTACTACAACTAGCATTATATTCCTAATTGCCCCAAATACCTGGTGCCCTAAGGCAATGTGTTTCATAAAATAATGCTTTACGTGGCAGTTGTCTCTATAAATGGAATTCATGATTATTGTAGATAATTTGGAAACTCTAGAGAGATTCAAAAAAAGATTACAATGAAAAAATTAAAATTAACAGTAATATTATTGTCTACTCATATCCATTGCTAAATGCTGGTGTATTTCTTCTAGTCTATTTTTCTATATATATGTGTAAATATGTACTCACTTAACTGAAATTCAATAGTACTTGTAAGTTTTTAATCCTGGTTTGCTTAAGGATTGCTTTAACATGAATATTTTTTAACATCTTTTAAATGAAAAGAATCAGAAAGTTATTTTAAGGTGTATTTTTGATGATTGATAAATACAAGTTTTTCAATAATATATTATTGTGTGGGAACTTTAGCTTTTGCCCTTTAAATAATATTCATACATGACTTAAACATAGTTTTGTATGCATCTGATTATTTCCTTAGGAAATGTACCTTTTTAGGCATTTATACATCCATGGCATATTCATTGAGAGTCTGATATGTATCATACATTTTGGTAAAAGTACTGGGAATACAGTCATAAATGAAAAAAGTCATGTTTCTCACACTTGGTGAAAGAGATCCTAGTGCTGCTTCCCTCCGCAAGAGGTCTAAACACTAGACCAGCACTAAATTAACATAGACTTTCATACTGAGAAAAATTTTACAAATAAATCAACATTCTGTTATAATAGAAAATAACGGGGGTTGGGAGAATGAGGGAACTGGTTGGGATGGAATATTCTGTATTAAGACATGGCAATTAAGCTGAAGAGTGAAAAACATAGAGTCAGACAAACAAGATACTGGTGGCAAGACATTTCAGCAGAAAGAGCTTATGTACAGGATTTCTGTCTTAGGTCAGATTCACGAGAAGTAGAGGCTGAAATAGAGATTTGGAGGCATATAATTTCTAGAGAAAGTGCTCTTCAGGGAAAACGTCTAAGTAACAAAAGAAAGCAGAATAGAGATGGGGCAAAAACTGAGTGACGATGTGCTGTCAGGTCAAGTCTAGTCTTGGCTTGATCCTTAGAGAATGGGCTCTGTAGCACAAATCAAACATAAGAACTGTGTCTTTTATGAGGTAAGGGAATGGCCATTTGATATCTGTGCATCATTGTATCAGTCAGTCATTGGCTGAGGGCTGCATTGCAGGAGTGGAGAGATGAAACTTCCCACACAAGGCAGCTGCTGTCAACCAAAGTTAATTTCCAAAGAAAGGAGCCAGCTGTGAGTCTATATTGATAGCAGTTAGAGAATGGATGCCCAGACACCACATGTACAATGTGCTTTAGTAAGAGAGAGTATAGCGCTCTTTATGAACTGAAGTAATGTTAGTACATGTTCTAGTTGCAGTTGTTGCATTAAGAACCAGGCTAAATTTATTGGCACAAAACAATAGCTATTTTATTACTTTTATGGATTCCATGGGACTGGAATTAAGACTGAGCACAGCAAAGAACAATTACCTGGAACTTGGCTGGGAAGAAACAAACTTTGAGTGATTCAACTGACTAGGAGTTGAACTTACCTGGAGCCTTCTTTACTTATGCTTCTGGTGACTGGATTGCATAGTTTGAAGGCTGTGCTCTACTGGAAATCTCATGCAAAGCACCAACAGATAGTCTCTCCATGTGGGTGGAGTTTTCTAAAAAACGTAACAAATGATTTCTGCTAGATAAATTCTGAGAAAGCCTCCAGAGAGTAAATATGTACTATAGATTGAATGTTTCCCCAAAATTCGCATGTTGGAATTCTTTTTTTTTTTTTTTTTTTATAATCAGTATTTTTTATTATCGTTTTGTAGGGTACAGTTAAGGGTTAGGTGTACAATTACGTTTCATTCAGGCACCCTATTGATAAGAGGTGTTTTCCCAGTCCCAGATAGATATTAGCTACTGTTAATCCCATCCCCCCCCCATAATTTCCCAGTACCATCAGTCATTTTCTTATAGTATTACATTGGATGTTCAAGGTCCATTATATGAGTGAAAACATGTGATATTCTGATTTTTGTTTCTGTGAGAGGTCACTCAGTATTATAGACTCTAGTTCCATCCAGGTAGCTGCGAAATCCATGATTTTGTTCTTTTTCATGGCTGCGTAGTATTCCATCGTGTATATGTACCACATTTTTTTAATCCAGTCCTCTTTTGATGGGCAGCATGGTTGTTTCCAGGTTCTTGCTATTGTGAATAACGCTGCGATAAACATACGTGTACAGGTATCTTTTTTATAGAGTGATTTGTGTTCTTCAGGGTATATTCCCAGTAGGGGGATTGCAGAGTCATAAGGAAGGTCAATATTTAGAGCTTTCAGGAATCGCCACACAGCTTTCCACAGAGGTTGCACTAGCTTACACTCCCACCAACAGTGTAGAAATGTTCCCTTTTCACCACAGTCTCTCCAGCAGCTGTTATTTTTTGAGTTGTTGATAATTGCCATTCTGACTGGAGTTAGGTGATATCTCAGTGTGGTTTTGATTTGCATCTCCCTGATGTTTAGTGAGGTTGAGCATTTCTTCATGTGTTTGTTGGCTGCTCGAATGTCTTCTTCTGTGAAGTGTCTGTTCATATCTTTTGCCCATTTTATAATGGGGTTGCTTGTTTTCTTCTTTTCAGTACGTTTCAGTTCCTTGTAGATCCAGGATGTTAAGCCTTTGTCAGACCTAGAGTTTGCAAATACTTTTTCCCAGTCTGTAGGCTGTCTCCCTACTCTCTTGATGGTTTCTTTGGCTTTGCAGAAGCTTGTCAGTTTAATAAGGTCCCATTTGTCTATCTTCTCTCTTAAGTCCTGTGGGTTTCGGGTTTTGTACAGGAATTGGATGCCCGTTCCGATTTCCATGAGAGTATTTCCTTCCTTTTCTAAGGTTCTTATGGTTTGAGGTTTTACATTTAGGTCTCTGATCCATTTGGAGTTAACCTTTGTGCATGGGGATAGATAGGGGTCCTGTTTCAATCTTCTACATGTGGTCAACCAGTTTTCCCAGCACCATTTACTGAATAGGTTCTCCTCACCCCATTGGTAGGTGGTGGGGGCTTTGTCGAAGATGAGTTGGTTGAGGAATTGAGGTTTTGCTTCTGGAATCTCAATTCTGTTCCATTGATCTATATGCCTGTTCTTGTACCAATACCAAGCTGTTTTGATGATTGTAGCCTTATAGTAAAGTTTGAAGTCTGGTAGTGTGATACCACCTGCTTTGTTTTTTTTGCTGAGGATTGTTCTGGCTATTCTTGGACGTTTGTGTTTCCATATGAATTCCTGTGTTGCTTTTTCTAGGTCAGAGAAGAATGTTATTGGTAATTTAATGGGTATTGCATTGAATTTGTAGATTGCCTTAGGTAAGATGGACATCTTCACAATGTTGATTCTTCCGATCCATGAGCATGGGATATTTTTCCACTTGTTCATGTCAGCTTTGATTTCTTTGAGCAGTGTTTTGTAATTTGCATTGTAAAGGTCTTTCACGTCTCTGGTTAGGAAGATGCCCAGGTATTTCATTTTTTTTGTGGCTATTGTGAATGGAATTGTGTTTTTTATTTGGGTTTCTGTTTGTTTATTATTGGTGTAGAGAAATGCGATTGTCTTTTGTACATTTATTTTGTATCCTGAGACTTTGCCAAAGGCCTTTATCAATGTAAGGAGGCCTTTAACAGATTCTCTTGGGTTTTCAAGGTACACCATCATATCATCTGCATAGAGAGATAACTTGACTTCCTCTTTTCCTATTTGAATACCTCTCATTGCCTCGTATTCTCTGATTGCTCTAGCCAGGACTTCCAATACTATGTTGAACAGGAGGGGAGAGAGTGGGCATCCTTGTCTAGTTCCAGTTTTCAGGGGAATTGGTTCCAATTTTTGTCCATTTAGGAGTATGCAGGCTGTAGGTTTCTCGTAGATGGCTTTTATTATTTTGAGGTATGTTCCCCGTATGCCTAGATGTTCAAGGGTTTTTATCAAGAAGGGGTGCTGGATTTTATCAAAAGCTTTTTCTGCATCTAATGATATGATCATGTGGTTTTTGTTTTGACATCTGTTGATGTATTTAATTACATTTATGGTTTTACGAATGTTGAACCAGCCTTGCATGCCAGGAATGAAGCCTACTTGGTCATGGTGAATGATTTTTGAGATGTATTGTTGAATCCTGTTTGCTAGGATTTTGTTGAGAATTTTAGCATCTATGTTCATCAAAGATATTGGCCTGTAGTTCTCTTTCTTTGTTGGATCTTTACCTGGCTTGGGTATCAGTGTGATGTTGGCTTCATAAAATGATTTGGGGAGGGTTCCATCTTTTTCTATCGCCTGGAATACCTTCAGTAGGATTGGTATCAGCTCCTCCTTGAATGTCTTGTAGAATTCTGCTGGAAAGCCATCTGGACCAGGGCTTTTTTTTGTAGGAAGTTTTCTTATTACGTAGTCGATTTCCTTGATTGTAATTGGTCTATTTAGGGACTCAATTTCTTCTTGTTCCAACCTAGGTAGATTGTGTGATGTCAGAAAGTCCTCCATTTCCTTGTGGTTTTCAAGTTTGTTTCCATACAAGTGTACATAGTAGTCTCTAATGATCTTTTGTATTTCTTCAGGGTCAGATGTGACTTCATCTTTTGTGTTTCTGATTATGCTTATTTTTTTTTTTTCTCGTTTTTTCTTGGTCAGTCTAGCTAGGGGACCATCGATCTTGTTTATTCTTTCGAAGAACCAGCTTTTTGTTTCATTGATTTTTTGTATTATCTTTTTGTCTTCTATGTCCTGGATTTGGGCTTTTATTTTGGTGATCTGGATTCTTCTGCTGAAATTAGGGTTTTTGTGGTCTTGCTTTTCCAGCTTCTTTAGGTGGCTTGTTAGATTGTGAATTTCTGTTCCTTCCATTTTCTTCATGTGTGTTTGTAGGGATATAAATTCCCCTCTTACTACAGCTTTCAGGGCATCCCAGAGATTTTGGTAAGATGTTTCTTCATTTTCATTTGTTTCCAGGTATCTTTTGATCCCTGTTTTGATTTCGTCATTGACCCAGGAGTTGTTTAGCATCATGCTGTTTAGTGTCCATGTCTTTGTGGGTTTTGGGGGGACTTTGTTGGTGTCAATCTTTATTTTTATTCCACTGTGGTCCGAGAAGGTGTTTGGTAGAATTTCGGTCCTTTTAAATTTGCTTATACTTGATTTATGGCCGAGTATGTGGTCGATCTTAGAATATGTTCCATGTGGTGATGAGTAAAATGTGTATTCTGTGGTCTTTGGATGGAGTGTTCTGTAAGTATCAATTAAGTCCATTTGGTCCAAGGTCACATTGAGGTTCCGGATCTCCTTGCTGATTTTTTGTCCTGTTGATCTGTCTAGGGTTGTGAGTGGGGTATTAAAGTCCCCAGTTATGATAGTGGTAGAGTCAATATCTTTCTTTAGTTTTCCAAGAAGTTGCTTTAAGAAGGTTGGTGCACCTATGTTGGGTGCATATATGTTTAGGATAGATATTTCTTGTTGATGGATTGAACCTTTTATCATTATGTAGTGACCTTCTGTATCTTTTTTGATTTTTAATAGTTTGAAGGATATTTTGTCTGAAATTAAGATGGCTACTCCTCCTTTCTTTTGTATTCCGTTCGCCTGAAAGACTGTTTCCCATCCTCTTACCTTGAGTCTGTGGGTGTCCTTTCTAGTGAGGTGAGTCTCTTGAAGGCAATAGATTGTTGCCTGATGATATTTTATCCATTTTGCCAATCTATGTCTTTTCAGTGGTGCATTTAGTCCGTTCACATTTAGGCTAATAATTGAAATGCAAGAGTTGATCCCTGTCATAAAGTTCTTACAGAGTTGTTACTGTTTATTTGTTGTCTTTCTTTGGGTTTTGGAGTTGGTTCAGGTGTGTTTTTAATCTTTTGCCTGTACTCTTGTGAAGAATGCTGATGTTCTTTTTTCTTTTTCTTCTGTGTTCAGTACTTTCTTGAGTGTTTCTTGTAGCGGTGGTCTGGTGGCAGCGTAGGTTCTTAGGGATTGGATGTCTGGAAAAGATTTTAATTCTCCCTCACTAATGAAGCTTAGTTTAGCTGAGTAGGTTATTCTTGGTTGAAATTGTTTCTCTTTTAGTACTTTGAAGATAGGGCTCCAGGCTCTCCTGGCCTGAAGGGTTTCTGTGGATAAATCTGCTGCTATTCGGATTGGTTTTCCCTGGTAGGTGGTCTGGCCTTTTTCTCTTGCTGCCTTTAGGATTTTTCCTTTCATAGCTACTTTGTTTAGTCGAATTATTATGTGTCTGGGAGTTGGTCTTCTCGTTTGTTGTCTTGCAGGGGTTCTCTGAATCTCTTGTGTTTGAATTTTTTCATCTTTACTGAGATGAGGGAAGTTTTCTTGAATGATTTCATGGAATGTTTGTTCCAGTGTGGCTTCTGTTTCTCTTTCTGCCTCAGGAAGCCCAATTATTCTCAGGTTTGGTCTCTTGAAGTGATCATTCATCTCTTGCAGGTTTTGTTCTGTCTTTTTGAGCTTCTTTTCTATGCTTTTGACAGTTTGGGTTAGTTCTGTGTTTTGGTCTTCGAGCTCTGAGATTCTTTCTTCTGCTTGGCTGATTCTGCTTTCCATGCTTATTAGTCTGTTGTTCATTTCCATCACAGTATTCTTTACTGCTGTCATTTCTGACAACAGCTCCTTCCTATTTTCCTCTTGTCTCTCCTCAATTTTTTTAATTCTCTCCATTAATGTTTTGATGTCTGGGTTTGTTGCATGTAGCCAGTCATTCTGGGGAGTCTTCATTGTCTGTGTTCCAGAATCTGTTTTCTCATTGTCTGATCTCCCAGGGGTCTGTGTAAGCCCTATATTCTTCTTTTGGTTTTTCTTCATTTGTGCGGTTTTTCCACTTCCCTACTTCTTCCTTCCCTCCACGTCACCGTCTTCTTTAATTTTGTTTTTCAGGGGTAAAGGGACTGGTTTTACTTCTGTTCATTCAATCTCCCATTCTTTATGTATGTCGTCTTACTTTGTTCAATTTTGAAGTTGCACTGTAGGTTGGAGGTGGTCCTTTTTGCAGTTTTGAGATGTATTTAAGGGGAGAGCTGTGATTCAAAATCTGTCTGCAGGTCCTTCTGTTCGCTAACAGGCGTGTGGATAATGTGGAACCCACTTCCCACTGCCCTGGAGTCTGTCCGTGCAGTGGGGCTGTAGGTTTTTTCCCTGTAATAAAATGTGGTTAGCAGGGGGGAGAGAATGGAGCAGATAGTGGGTTGAAGAGGGGAGTGGAGAGATAGAGAAGTAAGGGAGGAAACTAACGAGTGTGCCAACAAATAGAGAGAGAGGTCTATACTGAAACAGCTAAAAATGATGGACCACAGCTACAGTCGAACCAACTCTCATACAACCACAAATAAAACATATTGTGATGCTAACATACGGCTATCCAGCCACCTTATTGGTGTGTTGTTCCTCTATACAAAGACATGGTTTACAGACAGAAGAAAAGAGAAGAAAAGGAAAAGGAAAAGAGAAAAAAGGGGAACAATACTGTAGGAATAGAATTAAGTCATTAAACTAATAGAATCAATGAAGCACACTCTGAGACCTTTCGTTTAAGTCCAATGTCCTTTCAGGTCTGATTTGTAGTTTTCTTTTCAAGCCGGTGAATTAGTTTGCAGTTAGAGTCAATTGCCCCTGATATGTTGTGAAGGACAGCTCAGGTCAGCTTTCCTTCAGCAGTTTGGTCTATGTCTTTATCAGGCTTATTTCTCCCGTTTCGGTGTTGTTACCTTGAGTCGCCAGCAGGTGGTGCTATCTCATCTGCTCGCCCCAGAGGGGGTGGGGCCGGACAGGAACAAGATGGCTGCCTGCCTCCGAGCAGGCAGCAGAAGCCCCACACGAGCCAGCAGCACAATCTCAGACACAGGAGATTTGGCAGAAATCCCTGCAGACCTTCCTTGAAGCCGACCTGTGTGGATCTCCTCTCAGGCGGGCTGTGATGAGCTGTGCGGGCCGAGCGCCAGGGCGCCGGGAGCGCCGGGCGCCGGGGCGCCGGGAGCACCGGGGCCGCGGGAGGCGGGAGCGCCGGGGCCGCGGGAGGCGGGAGCGCCGGGCCGCGGGAGGCGGGAGCGCCGGGGCCGCGGGAGGCCGCATGTTGGAATTCTAACCCCCAATGTGATGGTGTTAGAAGGTAGGGATTTTGGTAGGTGATTAGGACATGAGGGCTTAGTCCACATGATTGGGATTAGTGCCCTTATAAAAGAGACCCAAAAGTGCCCCCTTGCCACTTCCACCATATGTGGACACAGCAAGAAGACAGCCATCTATGAATTAGGAAGCAAACAATTACCAGACACTGAATCTGCAAGCACCATGAATTTAGGCTTCCCAGAACTGTAAGAAATATATTTCTGTTGTTTATAAGACTCCCTCAACACTGGTATTGTTTTATAGCAGCCCAAACAGACTAAGACAATACTTCAAGCTTCATGTTCTTTTCTGGTCTAGCCCCAAAAGTCACATAGCATTATTTCTCCAATACTTTGTTAATTGAATTATTCTCAATCACCCCAAAATTCAAGTAGAGGAGAAACTGACCTCACCTTCAGTGAGAAGAGTTTCAAAGAAACGTTTTGCCTTCATTTAAAAAAAAATTCTGCAACAGTGAGCAATGGAAAGATATAAAAATAAACTTAGAGCAAAAGACAGAGAGCAGGTAGTAGGATAAGTATTGCAAATTTAACCCATTGATGGACATCCTGTTATAGAAGGCCCAACAGATCTCAAAGAAGAAATCCACACCAAGGCACATTATGATCCAATGTTCAAATGTCAAAGACAGAGTATTTTTGAAAACAGCATAAGAAAAATTGCTTGTCACATACAATGGAACTTCCACAAGATCATCCATCAGTAGACTTGTCAGCAGAAATCTTGCAGGCCAGAAAGGAATGTGATGGTTTTCTCAAAGTGCTGAAAGAAAGAAAAAACACTTCCAACCAAGAATACCATACCTTGAAAGCTGTCTTTATTTTTTTATTTATTTATTTATTTTTTTTTGAGTGGAGTCTCACTCTGTAGCCCAGACTGGAGTGCAGTGGCTGCTCCCGGCCACTGCAGCTTCGACCTGCTGGGCTCCGGCGATCCTTCCGCCTCAGCCTTGCAAGTAGCTGGAACTACAGGCGCGCGCTACCTCGCCCAGCTAATTTTTGATTTATTGTAGAGATGAGGTCTTGCCAAGTTGCCCAGGCAAGTCTCAAACCCGTAGGCTCAGGCAATTCACTCACCTCAGCCTCCCAAAGTGCGGGATTACAGGCTGAGCCACCGAGCCCGCCTTAAAATCTGTCTTTCAAAAATGAAGAAGAGGTAATGATTTTCTCATACAAACAAAACCTGAAAGAGTTCACCACCAGACCTGTCTTACAATAATGTTAAAAGAATTTCTTAAAATTCATATGAAAGCATACAGTTGATAAATTCAGATGAATTAAAATATTTAAGTGGAGTCATCAATAATGCAATTGGGGATGTAAGTGCCTCGAGCCCCAAAAAAAATTTTAAAAGTTTAATCAGGAAATAAGAGTAATTAGTTATACAGAGATATTTTAAAATGTAATTATTTGTCAAAAGGATATAAATAATCTTTTGGTCTGTCAATGTATGTTAACTCAGTTCCTCTCAAGAAAGGTGATATAAATTTATACTCTTGCAGAAGAATAATAGGAAAATGCCAGAGGCATTCTCAGATATTTGTATTTTACTTTGGTTCAAGGTAAACATTGATAGTCCTTAAAATCAGCCATGCTGGGAATGTTGGTAAGTCAATCATTCCCTCCCATCTGCGTTCCAACTTGTCTTCCTAAGTCACTGTACAAAGTGCCAAATTTCTCTTTCTATATTCTTTCCATAATACAATAGCATATCCATCATTTCTGGTTTCAGGTGTTTTTGGTATCCCATAGTTTCCTAAATTTCATATGTAGAGCAAATCTTATATTGCCATGGATCTCACCGGAAAGGCTTGAATCCAACTACAGTCACTTAAGGACCTAGGGATGAAAGGGCATTGAAAATCCATTGAAAGATACATCAGCCGGGCTCGGTGGCTCAGCCTGTAATCTCGCACCTTTGGGAGGCTGAGGTGAGTGGGTTGCCTGAGCCTGAGGGTTCGAGACCCGCCTGGGCAGCGAGACCTCATCTCTACAATAAATCAAAAAATCAGCCGGGCGTGGTAGCACATGCCTGTAATTCTGGCTACTTGGAAGGCTGAGGCGGAAGGATCTCTGGAGCCCAGCAGGTCAAGGCTGTGGTGGCCGGGAGCGGCCACTGCACTCCAGTCTGGGCGACAGAGTGAGAATCCAACTCAAAAAAAAAAAAAAAAAAGAAAGATACATCTAGTAGCAATACAGTGTGCCAATGACAACACTGAATACACATGTAAAGACTTAAAAATGCAGCTATGAGCCTCAAATATAGTCTAGATTCAAAGCGAGTATACTACCTGAAGTGAGTCTATTGATCTGTAGTTCCCAACTGTAAGTCATTTTGCCCTTCTCCCCCACCAGGGAACATTGGCATTGTCTGGGTATATTTTTAATTGTCACACTCAGGAGTGGAGGAGGTAGGTAAAGGTTAGGAATGCTGTTAAGCATTCTACAATGCACAGTATGGCCCTCCCACAACAAAAACTTAACCTGTTCAAAACGCCAATTGTTCTAAGGTTAAGAAATCCTGTTATATATTGACTGCAGAATCCAGTTTTTTTTTCTGCATGAATTTTCTTGCATGTCTAATGAATCACCTCTATCAATTATTATATGATTGTTGATCCATGAGAAGAAGGCAAATATAAAGGGAAATGTACAGTCATCAATTTCAAATTAGAAATGGGAGATAACTAGAAACTCACATAATTGATGAAGAAAGACAGATTTTGAAATGCAAAATCAAAACAGAGTCATTAATGGCCTAGTATTAGAAGCAGTGCTTGAAGAAAACTATTATAAGGATATGTAATAAAGCATTAGATCAGAAGAGACAAGAGGACAAGGATAATGAGTCACTATAATGGTGAATGAAATTAAAGAGGGTTTGGAAAGAGGAAGGACAGCATTGATGCCTTAAGTATTAGATATAAATTGGAAGAAATAAAAGAGAAAACTCCAGTTGGGTACTGTACCATGTCTGAGTATAAAACTACTTCTCTGCTTAGCACAGGGAAAAATAAATTACTTCTTAATCTTATTTTAGATGATGTAAACAATTGTATTCAAAGAACAGACATTAGACAGCATTTTGGAGATAGTTGTAATTCTCAAATTAAATAATAGAACCTTTGGGTTTAACTTAATTTTTTCAATTGTTTCAGTATATTTGCATTGATACACATACACTTACACAGATATACACACACTTTTTACACCTTTGTGTTAACCAGGGCAATAGAAATAATATAAATGCCATGACTAGGGAAATAATTGAGACACACATTAACAATCCTGGCGGCACTTCTTCTGTGTTATATAAATAATAAAGAATTATTTGGAATTTAAATTAGCCCTGATTCTAGAAGAAAGAATGACAAACTGTTGCAAATTGTTGCATCAAGAGTCTGACTGATAAATTAGTTACAAACAGGCATGAAATAATCAAAATACTAACAAAAATAAGCAGAAAGCTTACCAGGTTATCATTTAAGCTTACCATTATGTTATGAAAAATCAAAAGCTAGTTCAAACAATGCCAAACTTTGCAATGTTTTGAAGAAATCTCATAGTAAACTTGCTCATAATTTCACAAGGCTCTCCTAATAAACTTCTCTTTTTAAAATAAGTGCAATTTCATCTTGGTTTAGTTTTGGGTAGTTATTTTGTGAATTTAGAAGTCTATGATGTGTGATTACATGCATGTGTATTCTTAGAAGTAGGAAATTTTACTGTCATACAAATTCCCTTAAGCTAATATGCTCAAATGAAATATATAGATTATCAATAAAGATGTGGAAATCATAGATACTAAGGTCAAAACTATTTGCATGCTATCTGGTTGAGGTACAGATGGCTATGATCAACTCTCATCATTTTGTATGTTATTTACAAGGTTATTCAGCTCTTGCTACACTTTTTATTCAGTCCCGCATATTTCTGAAAGTGGCTGAGTTTCTTAACTTGATTGTTCACCACCTGAATTCAAACAGAAGCTTGTTCTTGCACATTTTGTAAATATAAATACCTACAAATATATACTAAACAGAAACAAGCTTCTGTTTGAATTCAGGTGATAGTAAGGCAATCAAGTTGTCTTATATAAATATATATTTGTCTTCTATTGTTGATTCCATCACTGTTTACTTAAGATTGAAACTCAAAAATCTTTCTTCTCTTATATATGAAGTGCTTTGTAACCTTGAAAGCCTATAAATATAATGCATTTTACATAGATCTTGTCAGTTTTTTATTTTAATTTCCTTTGAATGTGTTGCTTTTGTTCCATTTTGTGTGTCTCTACCCACGTATGGGTATTTAACACTTTTTCCTGAGTTAATTCAACCTTCCAATTAGTTTCCCTGCCTTCAGTCTTCTCCAAGCAATTTCATCAAGCACAATGATTAAAAAACAATCCTCCTAAACCCCAACAAAACAAAGCTGAGAATTCTTAACCTGGTGTTTGAAACCCTCCTTTTGCTGGCCTTAATAGAGCTTTTCAGCATCGTCTTCCATTATAGGCTTCCAAGATGATTTTGCCTATTAACTTATCTTCTAATGGATCCCCAAGGTTACCACTGCTCATTTTTATCTTCCTTCTGAAATTACCCTTTTCCTCTCTACATAAGTAAATCTTACCCATTTTTGAAAGCCTTACCAAAGTCTACTCTCACTTTTATGCTTGTTCAGATAACAACACTTTACTAAACAGAGGTTGGTTAATATTCAAAATAAGGAAGTCAACTTACTTGATTGTATTTATGAATTTGCCATAAAATTTCACAAAAAATATGAAACTGGAGTGGTTCTAGAATTAATATTTTAAATGAGTATGGCGAACCAATAAGTAGTCTGAAGTCTAAAATATAGACTATACGTGCCAATTTCATAAAAATAGGCCACAAAATGATAAATTATAGCTCAATGCAGGTTATCATCACAATGCTACACTGATGGGACAAATGCTAAGCTGATCATCAAAGACATCAACAATTGTGAAATGTAACAAGGGAAAATGAATTTTACTACATGAACTTTTATTTGAAAGTTATCGAATGAAGTACAATATCTATATGTAAGGGGTTTCTGAAGGAAATATAGTCATTTAATTATTCATTTCAGGGTTGAATTTTTGCTTGTAACTTTAGTTGTGAGACCAAATCCTAATTTCTCAAATACTTTTCGTAGGTCAATTAACCACTAGAAGAATAAAAAGAAACAAACCTTATTTTAGTTTGGGTAGGCTCTATATTTAGCCTGAATGAGAGAAAAGGGAACATGATAGATTTAATACACCACAAAACTATTCTCTAATTAATAAAAGTACGTTGTTATATGTTTCCACATGATCCCTGATCTAATTTTTTTTGGTAGGTGTGAAATAACCTGGATGTTAAAATTTGAGTAAAACGTGAGGCATATTATAAGATAACCATAAAATAATTATCATCTCAGTAAAATCGCTGAGTTATTATTTGAAGTATCATTATCCTGCCTGCATCCAACTTTGTTGCAAAAAATAAATTTCTGTTGTGTTAAGCCGCCTAATATTGGGATTGTTTTTAAAAGCTGCCTGGCTTATTACAGCAAGAGTAGAGACAGAGTCAAGCAAATGGTCTTTTAGTTCATGCTCTCACCTACCACAGAGGGTAATGCATGAAGCTGTCAACTAATTCCTTGAACCTGGGTAATGTAGTATTATAGAAGGAAAGTGTGTAGCATCATGTGTTAATAATTCATATTGGAATGGAAAGAGGTCAGAATACTATGTGAAGTGCCCTGAATGAGTAGGCTTTTGCTCATATTTCTCCTCAGGAGAAGCAGAATCATGGGCACACTTTCATCTGTAGCACAGCAATATTACTGCACAGTCACGCATAGGACACTGCTGACATGCGTTGGATGCCTTGGTTGAGCAATCCCAGCTACATAAAAGTATAGTTCAGCCGGGCTCGGTGGCTCAGCCTGTAATCCCGCGCCTTTGGGAGGCTGAGGTGAGTGGATTGCCTGAGCCCGCGGGTTCGAGACCCACCTGGGCAGGCGAGACCTCATCTCTACAATAAGATAAAAAAATTAGCCAGGCATGGTAGCGTGCGCCTGTAATTCCGGCTACTCGGAAGGCTGAGGCGGAAGGATCGCCGGAGCCCAGCAGGTCGAGGCTGCGGTGGCCAGGAGCGGCCACTGCACTCCAGTCTGGGCGACAGAGTGAGACTCCAACTCAAAAAAAAAAAAAAAAAAAAAGTATAGTTCACTGTTACTAAGTTATATAGGTTTCCAAGTATATTTTAAATTTACTTATCCTACTTCCACAAATAAAACTATGATATAATGTAAGTAGTTTCTTATTTATTTTTGAAATTTAAAAAATGAAGCAACTAAGTAACTTGTCCAAAGCCGTAAAAATATAGAGAGATAGAGTTGAAATTTAAATCTAGGTGTCTGGACACTGGAAGCTCTGCCCTTAACTCTTCTGCAATAATATCTCCTGCATAAAACATATGCAAAGGTGAACTTTTTTAATGGCAACATCATACCTATCCATGGAAACATTCCGTCAAGGTGTACATGGAAAGAAAATATAACATTGTTCACATTCTCTTAAATCAGAGAACTGGAAACATAACATTTGTTTGAGAAACTTAAAATTCTACCACCAGCTTTTCCCACAGCCTTCTCTAGTTCATCTGTGTTTTTTTTTCCCCTGAATTCCCAGATAAAAACCTTACTACTTGGTTTTGCTCTCTTCTTAGGAGGTGGGGAAAATGTCTGCCCACCAAGTGTGATAGTGCAAAATAGGCCCGATTCCCCACTCAAAAAATCCCATTGAGATGAATGTATCATTTAGATTTTAGAAAACAGGTTTCCCAGATTTCACAAGGAATACATCTCCAGAGATTCTACTTCCAAGAGTTCCTTGGCTTCAATTTCCAGCCATGTGATTACTACCAGAAGTCTCTCAAATTCTCCACTTCTGTTCCCAATTCTCAGAAACCCAAGTATTTACACAGATGGATGCCTTGGGGTTCAAAACATAATTCACTGCCAAGCGGATAAGAAATTGAGAGCAGCTTTTAGAATATATTCTTTAGACTACTTAAGTAGTCCACTTGCCAGAGTCCACTGTCTCCCCGAGGCAGATGGATTAAAGCATATGTAATCTCTTGAAATGGGGCCTCTTCGTCTATCTAGATCTGTGTTGCTCGAATGTGGCAATGTTTCAGTTCCATGAGTTCAAGTTAAGTCAGTTTTTGCTCAGACTTCAGTGTAAAGCTTCTATTGCAATACAGTCACATCAGTACATATATTTGGACGGACTATAAATATACTATTAAAAGGATGGTTATAGCTTAGTATTGATATTTATCTAAAAATTGGGTTTCTAGATTGTGAAAGAAACTTTACCATTGAAACATACATTTACAATGTTTGCCTAAATGCAAGATGATACTCAGGTGAATCTTCCCAGTATCTATTCTTATTAGGGAATATCAGTCATATGTGTATGTTACCAAGACATGCAAGTCTTGCTAAAAGCAACTTATATATAATTTTAGTACTTATTGAAAGTTTAAGGTGCATATTGGCTAAACGATTTATGGCAATATGTGTTTTTAATCAGTTTGTCATGATAAAATTCCAATTTTAAAAATTTCTACTGTTTTTAAAAGCTTCTGGATACAGTAAATCAGAGTGTATTATAGCTATAGAGTAAGCCATTAAATTACTTCTTTATGTGAATCAAAGTATCTTTTGATACCAATAACATTAATATTAGTATTTAGAGTAGCCAATTTAACATGTCTATCTTATATTGGAAGCTACTTATTCTATCAGTTGGAATGAAGATAAGTAAAGGTTATAGATTTGAACTTATGAAATGTATTTGTACTGATAAAACAACACTCTTATATGTATAATGCACAATTGAATCCTACATGATATCTTTCTTTTAAACAATTTTTACATAAACATATGTTTACACACATGTATACATAGATAAATAACTATGAATATAGAGATTGATACATGTACATTTATAGATAACAAAATAAGAAAATAAGACTAAAATATTCTTATATACTAAAAGTACTGGGATTGCATAATAATTCTCTATGCATGACATCACTAGGATGCTAATCTTCATTAGCATGTAAAAATTCTGGTACCGCTAAAATATGGCTAAACACATATAAAATAGAGCTCCTATATACATTAAGCAGAAACTAACAGGATTTAAGGTAGAAATAGACAATTGAACAATCATAGTTGGATACTTCAATATTTTCAGTCAAGAACATAACATAAAATCAAAAATGAAATAGAATATTTGAACAAAACTATAAACTACATCTAACAGACTTTTATAAAACAATCCACCTAGCAACAGAATACACATTCTTTGGAAATTCTTCAAAGAGTGCCATTTATAAAGTGAAAAGAATAGCCACAGAATGGGAGAAAATATGTTCAAATATACTTAACTAGGGTCTAGTATACAGAATATATAAAGAACTTTTTACAACTCAATAATAAAAAGACAAACAGTCAATTGAACACTAACAAAGGATTTGAATAAGCATTTTTCAAAGAAGATATACAAACGGCCAATAAACATATAAAAATATATTCAACATCCTTAATCATTCAGGTATTCAAATAAAACACACAATGATATACCACTTTACACTCATTCAAATAGCTATAATTTAAAAAATAAAAAATACAAGTTTTGGTAAGAATGTAAAAACATTGGAACTCTTCTATATTGCAGGTGATAATTAAAATATTGTGCAATTACCATAAAAAAACATTTGGCAGTTCATTAAAAAATTATATGATTCAGCAATTTTGCTCCCAGCTACATGCCCAAGATAATGAAAACATGTGTTCTCACAAAAACTGTAAACAAATGTTCATAGAAGCATTATTCAAAACTGACAAAATTGGAAACAGCCCAAATATCCATCAACAGATATGGTATATCCATAAAGTAAAATATTATTTAGCCATCAAAATAATGAAATATTGACCCATGCTGCAACATGGGTAACCTTTGAAAACATTATTCTAAGTGAAAGAAGCCAGTTACAATAAACCCATATTATATGATTCAATTTATATGAAATATCCAGAATAAACATCTATAATAACAGAAAATATTTATTGGTGACCATAGACTGAGGAGATAGAGAAATGGGGAGTGATTGCTAATGGGTATGAAGTTTCTTTAGGAGGTGATGAAAATATTCTGGGATTAGATAGTGATGATGGTTGTATAACTTTGTGAATACATTAAAAAAACACTGTTACAAACTTTAAAATGATGAATGTTATGGTATATAAATAAATAAATCACTGTATATAAACAAAAGAGGATAAACACTAATACATGTGTTGGTTTTGAACTGCATAAAGTTGTAATATGATCACAGTGAGTTAAAGTAATAGTGTTCAAATGCACATATATATGAATGCAAAAGAAATCCAAAGGGAGACTGTTCGGGGATGGCAGATGGCAAGTATGACAGTTAGAATTGCATGCCTCTAAAGATATCCATGTTGAAATATTCAGAAACTGTAGATGTGTTAGGTAACATGATAAAGGAATTAAAGTTGCAGGTGGAATTAAATTTGCTAATCAGTTAAACTTCAGGTGGGGTGATCATTTTGAATTATCCAGGTAGATCTAATATAAAGACAAGATTCCTCATAAGTGGAAGGAGGCAGATTAGGCAGAACTAGACAGATGGCAGTGTGAGAAGGATTTGGCCTGATATTGCTTGCCTTAAAGATGGAGGAAAAGAGCCATCAGGTAACAAATTTGGGCAGTTTCCAGCAGCCTGAAAAGGCATGGAAATGGATTCTTCCCTGAAGGTTCTAGAAAGTAAAGCATCCCTGCCAAAATGTTTATTTTAGACTAGAAAGACATACACCCATACCCACACCCACCTCCACACCCACATTCCCATCAGACACACATAAAAGTCTGGCAGCAACTTAGTTTTGAATCTTTTCACTTCTGAGAAATCACAAAGAGTTACATAACACTAAATAAAATCCTCAAGCTACATCTTCAGTGAAATTAGGAGACGTAGAAAATCTGAAAATTCCATGTTCTTGAAGATGTTTTGTATGAAGTTAACATTTAAATTGGTAGACTGAATATAGCAGATTGCCATTCCTAATTTAGATGGGCCTCATACAATCAGCTAAATAGAACAAAGGCTGACCATTCCCAGGGAGAATACCTCTGCTCTGAGAATTTCCAGTCTTTGAACTGGGACATCAGCTTTTTTTTCTACCTTCTTACTCAGAATAAACAATGACTTTTCTTAAGTCTCATGCCCTGTGGCCTTTGGAAACCATTGGCTCTCTTGGTTCTCAGACCTTTAGACACAAACGGGAAAGAAACCATCAGCTTTCGTGGATTTCCAGCTTGTTGACTCACCTTGCAGATCTTGGGACTTGTCAGTCTACCTAACCACGTGAGCTAATTCTTGTTATCAATCAATTTATTTAACTATTAGTCTATCTATTCATCCTATTAGTTCTATTTCTTTGGAGACCCTGACGAATATGGGGGGAAAACCCCAAATGATTCAGAATTTATTTTCCTCATGCCTATCAAAGGAGCATATAATCAACATGATTTACCAGTGTTGATGTCAACCTATCTTGATCACCTGACTCAGGTAGTGTTAGGGTTCTGTAAAATGACCCTTATTCTCCCTTTCTATACTATATTCTTTGGGAGAAAAATGCACAGCCTACACTGAAAAAGTGGGGGATTATACTCTGTCTTTTTGAGAACAAAGTATCTACATCATTTATTTGAATGTTTTAGCATGGGAGATTTGTCTTTTCTTCTCTATTTATATCAGTATGACCTCATGGATAATTATTGTATGCTTTGGGTTGTGATCTAATACTAATTTATTTATTTTGTATCCAAAATTTTTCAGTTTTGCCATTGGAAGCTCTTTCAGTTTACTCTTATGTTCCTTTAAAATACCCCTATCGATGTGACTTTGTTAGTTTTTGAGAACTTCCTTACTTTGTGATGCCACAGACTTATTTATTTAATGCCCCAGTCTTAGAGTCATCCATTTCTCCATGAAGCCCTGGTTCTTTATATTGGAATATAGTCTTTAAAAAAACCAACCAAGTGTGCTTGTTACTGCTGGGATTTCTAGAGCAAAATTTTAAATCTAATTATTTGAAAAACTAAAATGGATAAAAAACTAAACTACTCCAAAAAGAGGGAACAATTATGTACAAATTAAGAAATGACAAGAAGAAGTAAACATTAAAACGTTGAATTATCAAGATCAGCACAAACTAACTCGCATACATCCACTTAGAATGTAGATGAAATGAATGAATAACTCTGGAAAAAAGAAATTAACCAAAGCAGGCCCCAGAAGAGATATAAAACTAAAAATAGAAGAGTATTTATAAAATAAATAGCAAAAGATGTCAAAGATCTATATATTCACTCATCTACAAAAGTACAAGTACAAAGAATTTCACAAAATATTCTACCATACCTTTAAAGAAACAAAATAGCTATGTTTTTATAACTTCTCAAAAGAGCAGAAAAAGAAAACTTCTAAGTTATTTTAATAAAACAAATAGACATAAAATTGATAAAAATATAATAATTAGACAAAAAGTATATGCCAGTCACATTTATACATAACAAGACAAAATAACATATAGTGAAAATAAAAATATTAATACATTTATTTCCAGTGTGCAAGAATGAACCAACATTAAGTAATTTACTTTTATATTTAAGCACATTAATGCATATAAAAGATTGTGAAGTGACATTTTACAAAATTCCCACTGTCATCTCACCTAACAATTTTGCTTAATTGGAGGCATCATGTAACACAACTAAGTAACAAATATAAATTAGAAGTATAAGAATTAAAAGTGAACATGCAAAATTATTTTATTTTGCACATATAATCAAGCAGATAGAAAATATAAGACAACACAATGAGAATCACCATTAAAAAAAAATCAGTAGAGTTTAGAATATAGATAAAATAAAACAGCCAGTCAGAGAATGAGGATGTGAAGGAACAAAATAAATAAAATTCTTGGAATTAACAAGGAATGTGTAAAACTAATATGGGGAAATCTCTAAAACAGACCTTGAAAGACACAGAATTAAACCTGAAGCAAACTGAAATACTACGTATCAGGTTTTTGGATAGAAATGTTCACCATAATATAGTCATCAGTACTTCCTCAAATTATAACTTATATTCAGTCCCAATAAAAATAAAATATATATGAGGGGAGACCCAAAAACCAGAATTTATTTATAAAAATGTGTATATTTATTCTTATGTGTTTAAACTTCAGTAGCCTTCAAAGTACTTTCCATTTGATGCTATACACCTATCGAGATGCTTTTTGTACTGCTCAAAACAGTTTTTGAACTCATCCATTTTGATGCTTCTTAGTGCTTCTGTCGTTCTTTGTTTCACCTCTTCCACATCAACAAAACGTTTCCCTTTGAGAATTTTTTTTTTCATTCAGGGAAACAAAAAAGGTCACTAACGGGGAGATTGAGTGAATAGGGAGGGCCGAGAACGTGGGTCAAAAACTGCTGGACACTCAGTGTGGTGTGGCAGGTGCGCTGGTATGTCACCCATCATAAAATGGACAAATTTGTGAAATAATCTCAAAAAAAAAATTTTTTTTTCAGTGAAGCTGAATGTCGCATCTCACAACGCTAGCTGGTATGCTTTTACCGATGGGTTCTCAGAGCACTTATCTAGCAAGGAAGACCTTACTACAAGGGACTCACTCTCCAAAAGATAATTCCAGTTTTGGGGGAAACGCCTTCATATAATACATTAGAGTGTATTTTTTTTTTTTTTTTGAGTTGGAGTCTCATTCTGTCGCCCAGACTGGAGTGCAGTGGCGGCTCCCGGCCACCGCAGCCTCGACCTGCTGGGCTCCAGCGATCCTTCCGCCTCAGCCTTCCGAGTAGTCGGAATTACAGGCATGCGCTACCACGCCCAGCTGATTTTTTGATTTATTGTAGAGATGAGGTCCTGCTGCCCAAGCGGGTCTCGAACCCCCGGGCTCAATCAATCCACTCACCTCAGCCTCCCAAAGGCGCGGGATTAAAGGCTGGGCCACCGAGCTCGGCTAGAGTGTATTTTTTTTTTTAATTTTACAGTTTTGAGGTACAAATGAAGATTTGTACAAATGAAGCTACAAAAGTAAGCTGCATGCAGATGAAATTTGGGCTATTCGTGGGCCCTCTCTCCTCCCATAGTGAACCTGGTATCTAATGTGTTGTCATGTGCCCCCATCCTTCCTTCCTCCCTTCCACCCCTAGCAGCTCATGTGATCAGTGATCAGGAGCTGCTCATGAGTGAGAACATGGTGTAGTCAGTGTTTTGTTTCTGTGAGAGTTCACTTATTATGATGGTCTCCAACTGCAACCATGTTGCAGCAAGGGCCATGTCTTTGTTCTTTATGGCTGCATGATATTCCATTGTGTATATGTACCATGTTTCCAACAAAATAAAATATTTCTGACTAGGACTCAACACCCACAAACCATAAAAGAAAGAAAACAAACCAACAAACTGGGACCAATAATTGCAACTTATTTTTTTTTAATTTTAAAAATGTGGGGTACAATTCAGGGTTAGGTATACAAATGGTCATTATGCAGGTACCCTTGTTGATGAGATATGCCACTCCTCCCACCTCTGACAGTTTTTCCACTACTGTCAATCCCTTTCTTAGAATATTATGATTAATTGTTCCAGTTCACTTATGAGTGAGAACATATGGTGCTCAGTTCTTTGTTTCTGTGATAGATCACTCATTATTATAGATTCTAAGTTCATTCAAGTTGCTGCGAAGTTCATAATTTTGTCCTTCTTTATGGCTGCATGTTATTCCATTGTGTTTATGTACCACATTTTTTTTTTATCCAGTCCTCTTTCGATGGTCAGCAGAGTTGGTTTCATATTTTTGCTGCTGTGAATAATGCTGCAATAAACATGTGTGTGCAGGCATCTTATTCAGAGTGATTTGAGTTCCTTCAGGTATATTCCCAGAAGGGGGATTGCAGGGTCATATCGAAGGTTATTTTTAGATCTTTTGGGAATTGCCAAACTGTTTTCCACAGAGGTTGAACTAATTTACACTCCCACCAACAGTGTAGAAGCATTCCCTTTTCCCTGCATCCTATCCAGCATTTGTTGTTTTTTGAGTTATTAATGATGGCCATCCTGACTAGAATTAGGTGGTATCTCAGTGTGGTTTTAATTTGTGTTTATTTGATGGTTAGTGAGGATGTGCATATTTTCATGTATCTGTTAGATGCTCATATGTCTTCTTTTGAGAAATGTGTATTCGTATCTTTTGCCCATTTTGTAAATGGCTGTTTGTTTTTTCCTTTTTGGCACATTTGAGTTCCTTGTAGATCCTGGTTGTTAGGCCTTTGTCAGATATACAACTGGTAAATATTTTTTCCCATTCTGTGAACTGTCTCCTCGCTCTCTTGATGATTTCTTTTGCTTTGCAGAAGCTTTTCAGTTTGATGAAGTCCCACTTGTATATCTTATCTCTTATGGCAGGGGCACAACTCATCTTTAGCAAAGCTTCCACCAACAACCACTGGAGAGATTAGAATCTACTCAGTAAAAGGTGCTGGGAAAACTGGCTGATCACATGCAGTAGATTAAAACAAGATCCCCACCTAAGTGTAAAACTTCAAACTATAAGAACCTTAGAAAATGCAGGAGTCACCCTTATGGAAATTGAAACTGGCAACCAATTCCTGATTAAAACCCCAATTACAACTTATTTGACAGTAAAAGGAATAGATAGAAGATAGATTTTTTTTTAATTAAGAAGAAAAAACACACTTTTTTTTTAATGTGGAAAAACCTAACCAGAAGTTTTACAGAAATGTAAATTCAAATGCCTCTTGACCAAATGAAAAGATACATAAAATTCCTATAAAATATAAATATAAATTAAAATTACACAGAGGTACTGCTTTTTGTAAGCCATATAAACTAAAATTTAAAAGTTTGACAGACTTGTGTGATGGTGAGGTCATGGGGAAACGCATTCTCATATAGTTGTGGAGATGCAACATGATATGAGCTTTGTGGGAGAGGAAAAATATTTGACACAAAAACTGGAATATTTTTGACTGGAGTATTTTTTTTTAACCCAGCTGTCCCATTTCCAGATGTCTATCCTACAGATATACCTGTACACATTTGAAATGACAAATCTGCAAGCACGTCTATTACAGGTACATAATAGTAACAGTTATTTTCGGTAACAAGATATTTAAACAGCCCAATTGACCAACTTTTGGGAGCTCATTCAATAAAATATGGCATATGCAATTCAGTATTGTACAGATGTAAAAGTGAATGAGGAAATATTCTATACACTGTCATTGAGAAATATCCGAGATGTATTTTTAAGGTATAGAAGAGTATATATAGTATGCTATATTTATGTAAGTAAAGACAAGTGTAAGGATCACTATATGACTATATGACTTTGTGTGTGTGTGTGTATGTGTGTGTGTGTGTGTGTGTGTGTGTGTGTGTGTGTGTGTGTTAAATGCACATGCTCATACACCAACAAATAGAATACCTACGGTAGTATGGTAAGAGGAAAGAATGAGGTAAGAGGTGCAGTGGTAAAAATGGGCCTTTACTCCATTATATGTGCCATATGAGATGCATTACATATTCAAAGTATATTAAAACTTCAATTTAAAATTACAAAGACGGGGAAAAACCTTGAGAACAATTATTTTATCAGATTCAGTTTTGTCAGAGCATCCTCGTGATGCTCAAAGTTTCTGTCTCGTGCTAGCCAAGGGTTCTTAATCTATGATTTCTCATCCTCATTCTTCTAATAACAAATCATCTTAAGAATTGGAAGTCTTTACTTGCAGGCATGCCAAAACTGCAGCAATATTCCAGGAACTGAAGAATGAGTTCGCCTCCAAACACATTCCTCTGATTGTCAAATAGATGCCTTAAACACCATTGTAAAGACCATGCTCCTTAAAAAAGATGACTATTCCATACAATTGATCTCCTCTCTGTGCTTACTTTAAAAGGAGGCTGGTGTTGTTCCTGTTTTTGAAAAGATAGTACTGGTTAAATAAAACAGAGCTGACTTTGAGATATAGAAACCCTGTTTTAATAGTAAAACCCAGTTATTATAGTCTGATTATGAAACTTATCAGCAGAAAATTCACATTATAGGTGATATAGACACTATTTTTGGAGATATTTAATTTTTACATGCATTATATTCCATGTAACTAAGACTCCTGAGCACACAGCATCACATTCATTTTTTTAAAAAAGGGAAAGTAGAACACCTCATTATGAGGACTTTGCCAGCCACAGAACTTTAAAGCCTTTAACCAACGATTAGAACTCACCAAGTTAATTAATCTTTTCTTCCAGGTTTTATTTCAGCATACATATGTAACCAAGTTAGTGACATAAAGCAGTTATCTTTACATAACAGTAAGTAACTAGAAAACTGAAGTCGCCCAAGGGTAACCTTTAGAGATTTAAGGTCAAAACAGTCAGATGTATAGCTCAGAGGGAGAAGCCTTCTGTCACATAATGGTCCCCATGTAACAGCTTACAGGAACTTCTGGTGACCCTCTCTGCTAAGACGGTAAGTGACTTGAAGAGAAAGGCCATGTCTATCAAATGACTACCATTTTTTCACTACCAAAGAGAGATGCTAAATAAATAAACTTTGGATGAACTGATGAATGAATGATTAATTATTTTAATCTTTAAGAATTCTAATATTTGTGACACAAGTATCTGTTAATATGCAATGCTCCTGAAAATGTATTGCCCTGAGTTTGATTGCAAACCATCTTGATGGCTGTATGGCAAGTCATTCCCTCACTTCACCCTCTTCCATGCCACACCGGTGTATTCATCAAAAAGCATTTTTCCCTCATCAGCTACTCAGTCTTCTGTTATCTTATGATAAAACTGAGTTCATATCCTGGTTACAGAAAATTTGCTAACAAATTTCATTACAAATTTGCTAACAAAATGTGCTTACAAATTTCCTAACAAATATGAAAAGGAACCATACAGAAATTGCATCATTGTCATGCTTCTAATTGGTTTCCCTGAATGTTTCAAGTTAAAGGGGTCTTAAAAATATTTTACTATGATATTTTCATATTGTCAATATTAGTAAGTCTCTTCCACACTTTAATATTAAAGCAAGTTATTAATATATAGTAAGAATGTCAGTTAAGAGTCTTTCTTCTTGATAATCTTCTACTGTTCCTCCACAATGAGAATTATATAGACTTACAAGTAGCCAGATTCTACGGAGAGGAAAGCTGTTTAAGAGAAAAGCTGCTTTTCATTCCTTAACAATAACTGAAATATTTTTTCTTCTAGGTTTTATTTTAGCATACAGTATTTTAAATATAGCATACGTATTTCATAAGATACTTGAACAAATTGTTATTAAGTAAAAATTCATAGGATCACCGTTAAAGTCAGAAACAATATAAATAACCATCAAGAAAGTCTCCATTTATTTCTTACTAATCTTAACACCTTCCTCAACTTATCTTGATATTTGGGCAATAATTTTCTTGTTTTTATTATCATTTTGCCACCAGTGATGCATCACTAATTAATATTCTATTCCTACAATAATAAAATATAATGCAATATGTTGTTCCTGGTCCTTTTTTGCTCAATATTTTTGTTTCCAAGATTCATCAAGTGGTCTGTATCTATAGTGCATTTATGTTCACTGATTTTGTTTATCCATTCTACTGACAATGAATATTTTGGTGTCTCCAGTTTTTTGGCAATAAGATAAAATGTTATGAATATTCTGAATACGTGTAGATAGTACACATAAGCACTTAGATTCTGGGGAAGTATTAATGTAACCGAGTTGACTTAAATGTTCTATTTGTACTGTTCAATCCAGTAGTCAGTAGCTGCTGGTGGTTATTGAACATTTTATTTTATTTGTTTTTATTTTTATTTTTTTGAGTTGGAGTCACCCAGACTGGAGTGCAGTGGCCACTCCCGGCCACCCCAGCCTCGACCTGCTGGGTTCTGGTGATCTTTCCGCCTCGGCCTTCCAAGTAGCTGGAACTACAGGTGCGCGCTACTACGCCTGGCTAATTTTTTGATTTATTGTAGAGATAAGGTCTTGCCAGTTGCCTAGGCGAGTCTCAAACCTGCGGGCTCAGGCAATTCACTCACGTCGGCCTCCCAAGGCGCGGGATTACAGACTGAGCCACCGAGCCCGGCCGGTTATTGAACATTTTAAATGCAGCAAGAGAAACTGCAAAACAAATTCTTAAGTTTTTTCATTTCACTTAAACAAAACCTACATTTAAATAGCCATGTGTTACTAGAGCCTACCTTTGAACAACACAGATGAACTTGATCATTATTTTAGCATTAATGATCACTATGGCTGAGAAATGGAATACATACTTCTAACTGCACAGGAGAACTTACAGAAATACAATAAAATGAAACTTCAGGGATTTAAATGCTTACCTCAAGTCATAGTCAAAAGACCAGAGGCCTTATATGTAAGCCTTTAAAAAATCATTTATTTTTTTATATCAGGAGCACCATACCTGAAAAATAGGACCCTAAATTAACTGTAATATTTGCAAAATTGCAATGAAAATTTAATTCCTAGATTGTCAAGTTTCTGATGTGAACGGTATAACATCAATTTCTGATGTCACATGTATAACATCTTAAAGTGGCACTTTAAGAATTAAAATGTGGCATTCGCTTTTGGAGATTTAGTCGAGAATTGGTTGCCTACTTTGATGTGCATAAGTGTGTTTCTTACATTTTCTTCTAGGATTCTTATAGTTTGAGGTTTTACGTTTAGGCCTTTAATTCATTTAGAGTTGATTTTTGTATATGGTGATAGATCAGAGTCCAATTTCATTCTTCTGCATAGAGTTAGCCAGATTTCCCAGTATCATTTGCTAAATATGGTCTCTTTTCCCAGTGATTGTTGTTGGCTTTGTTGAAGATGAGTTGGTTGACAGATCGAGTTTTTGATTCCAGAATTTCTGTCCTGTTCCATTGGTCTATGTGCCTTTTCCTGTACCAGGACCAGGCTGTTTGGGTTACTCTAACCTTGTGGCAAAATTTAAAGTCTGAAAGTGTGGTACTTTACGCTTCTTTTTTTGTGTGGAGGATCAATTTGGCTATTCATGCTATTTTTTGTTTCCATATGAATTTCTGTATTGTCATCATTTCCAGGTCTGAGAAAAATTATGTTGTTAATTTGATGGCTATTGCATTGACTCTGTAAATTGCCTTGGACAGGATGGACACTTTGGCAACATTGATTCTTCTAACCCATGAGCATGGAAGATTTTTCCATTTGTTCATGTCATCTTTGATTTCTTTGAGCAGTGTTTTGTAGTTCTCATTGTAAGGGTCTTTCACTTCTCTGGTTATGTGGATGCCAAGGTACTTCATTTTTTGTGTGGCTATTGTGAGTGGAATCGTGCTTTTTATTTGGCAATCTGTCTGCTTGTTGTTGTTGTCTAGAATGCAACTGTCTTTTGCACATTAAGTTTGTACCTCAAGACTTTACACTTCTGCACTGTTGGTGGAGTGCAAGCTAAGTCAACCTCTATGAGAAGCAGTGTGGCAATTCCTAAAAGAACTAAAAATTGAACTTTCATTTAATCCAGCAATCCCTCTCCTGGGAATATACCCAGAAGAAAATAAATTATGATACAGAAAAGACAACTGCACATGAATGTTCACAGCTGCACTATTTACAATAGCAAAAACTGAGAACCAACCCTACTTCCCATTGAAAGTGGATTAGATTAAAAAAGAAAAAAAGTGCATTGGACGCGGCAAGATGGCGACAGGGCAACCCGGCGTCTGAAGCCCTCTGCAAGGGAGATCTGCAGTGGGTCTCTGACTCTCGCCCCGGGGGGCTGGGGATCCCAGCATCGCAGCCTGCTCTACAGACAGAGCTCGGCCGCTGCCATTGGAACGACTGGACAGTTTTGACTGCATTCCAAACGGTCCCACCGCCGCTGCCGCCCCCCCTCCCCCCACCACCACTGCCACAGCCGGCGCCGGCGCCACCGCTGCCGCGGCCTCAGGGAGGGATAGCATATTGCACCACACAGCCCGAGGAGATCCACAACGAACAGCTTCAGGGAAGATCTGCTGGGATCGCTGCCACCTATCCTGCGTCCGAAACTGTCCTGCCCGCCCGGCATGGGGCTTCTGTTGCCTGCTCGGAGGCAGGCAGCCATCTTGTTCCTGTCCAGCCCCACCCCCTCTGGGGCGAGGAGATGAGATGGCACCACCTGCTGGCGATTCAAGGTAACAACACCGAAACGGGAGAAACAAGCTTGATAAAGACATAGACCAAACTGCTGAAGGAAGGTTAATCTGAACTGTCCTTCACAGCAGATCAGGGGCAATTGACTTTAACTGCAAACTAATTTACCAGCTTGAAAAGAAAACTAGAAATCAGACCTGAAAGGACATTGGACTTAAACGAAAGGTCTCAGAGTGTGCTTCATTGATTCTATCAGTTTAATGACTTAATTCTATTCCTACTGTATTGTTCCCTTTTTTCTTTTTTCCTTTTCCTTTTCTTCTCTTTTCTTCTCTCTGTAAACCATATCTTTGTATAGAGGAACAGCACACTAACAAGGTGGTTGGTTAGCTTGTATATTAGCATCACTATATGTTTTATTTTTGTTTGTATGAGAGTTGGTTCGACTGTAGCTGTGGTCTATTGTTTTTGTCTGTTTCAGTATAGACCTCTCTCTCTATTTGTTGGCACACTCGTTTATTTCCCCCCTTACTCCTCTGTCTCTCCACTCCCCGCTTCAACCCACTATCTGCTCCATTCTCTCCCCTCTGCTAACCACATTTTATTTCAGGGAGTAAACCTACAGCTCCACTGCATGGACAGATTCCAGGAAAGTGGGAAGTGGGTTCCACATTATCCACATGCCTGTCAGCGAATACCAGGACCTGCAGACAGATTTTGAATCACAGCTCTCCCCTTAAATACATCTCAAAACTGCAAAATGGACCACCTCCAACCTACAGTGCAACTTCAGAATTGAACAAAGTAAGAGGACATACATAAAGAATAGGAGATTGAACAAACAGAAGTAAAACCAACCCCTTTACCCCTGAATAACAGAATTAAAGAAGATGGTGACGTGGAGGGAAGGAAAAAGTAGAGAGGGGGGAAAAACCGCACAAATGAAGAAAAACCAAAAGAAGAATATAGGTCCTACACAGACCCCTGGGAAATCAAACACTGAGAAAACAGATTCTGGA
This sequence comes from Cephalopachus bancanus, assembly GCA_027257055.1. Taxonomy (NCBI): domain Eukaryota; kingdom Metazoa; phylum Chordata; class Mammalia; order Primates; family Tarsiidae; genus Cephalopachus; species Cephalopachus bancanus. The sequence continues at coordinate 424,470 of JAPVLO010001084.1, forward strand.
ACACAGACAATGAAGAGTCCCCAGAATGACTGGTTACATGCAACAAACCCAGACATCAAGACATTAATGGAGAGAATTTAAAAAATTGAGGAGAGACAAGAAGAAAATAGGAAGGAGCTGTTGTCAGAAATGACAGCAGTAAAGAATACTGTGATGGAAATGAACAACAGACTAATAAGCATGGAAAGCAGAATCAGCCAAGCCGAAGAAAGAATCTCAGAGCTCGAAGACCAAACACAGAACTAACCCAAACTGTCAAAAGCATAGAAAAGAAGCTCAAAAAGACAGAACAAAATCTGCAAGAGATGAATGATCACTTCAAGAGACCAAACCTAAGAATAATTGGGCTTCCTGAGGCAGAAAGAGAAACAGAAGCCACCCTGGAACAAACATTTCATGAAATCATTCAAGAAAACTTCCCTCATCTCATTAAGGATGAAAAAATTCAAGCACAAGAGATTCAGAGAACCCCTGCAAGACAACAAACGAGAAGACCAACTCCCAGATACCAAATAATCCTCCTAAACAAAGTAGCTATGAAAGGAAAAATCCTAAAGGCAGCAAGAGAAAAAGGCCAGACTACCTACCAGGGAAAACCTATTCGAATAGCAGCAGATTTATCCACAGAAACCCTTCAGGCCAGAAGAGCCTGGAGCCCTATCTTCAAAGTTCTAAAAGAGAAACAATTTCAACCAAGAATAACCTACCCAGCCAAACTAAGCTTCATTAGTGAGGGAGAATTGAAATCTTTTCCAGACATCCAATCCCTGAGAACCTACGCTACCACCAGACCACCTCTACAAGAAACACTTAAGAAAGTACTAAACACAGAAGAAAAAGAAAAAAGAACAACAGCATTCTTCACAAGAGTACAGGCAAAAGATTAAAAACACACATGAACCAACTCCAAACCCAAAGAAAGACAACAAATAAACAGGATCAACTCTGTAAGAACCTTATGACAGGGATTAACTCTTGCATTTCAATTATTAGCCTAAATGTGAATGGACTAAATGCACCACTGAAAAGACATAGAATGGTAAAATGGATAAAATATCATCAGGCAACAATCTATTGCCTTCAAGAGACTCACCTCACTAGAAAGGACCCACAGACTCAAAGTAAGAGGATGGGAAACAAACTTTCAGGCGAACGGAATACAAAAGAAAGGAGGAGTAGCGATCTTAATTTCAGACAAAATACCCTTCACGCTATTAAAAATCAAAAAAGATACAGAAGGCCACTACATAATGATAAAAGGCTCAATCCATCAACAAGAAATATCTATCCTAAACATATATGCACCCAACATAGGTGCGCCAACTTTCATAAAGCAACTTCTTGGAAAACTAAAGAAAGATATTGACTCTACCACTATCATAACTGGGGACTTTAATACCCCACTCAGAAACCTAGACAGATCATCAGGACAAAAAATCAGCAAGGAGATCCGGAACCTCAATGTGACTTTGGACAAAATGGATTTAATTGATACCTACAAACACTCCATCCAAAGACCATAGAATACACATTCTACTCATCACCACATGGAACATATTCTAAGATCGACCACATACTCGGCCATAAATCAAGCATATGCAAATTTAAAAGGACCGAAATTCTACCAAACACTTTCTCAGACCACAGTGGAATAAAAATAAACATTGACACCAACAAAGTCCCCCCAAAACCCACAAAGACATGGACACTAAACAGCATGATGCTAAACAACTCCTGGGTCAACGACAAAATCAAAACAAGGATCAAAAGATACCTGGAAACAAATGAAAATGAAGAAACATCTTACCAGAATCTCTGGGATGCCCTGAAAGCTGTAGTAAGAGGAGAATTTATATCCCTACAAACACACGTGAAGAAAATGGAAGGAACAGAAATTCACAACCTAACAAGCCACCTAAAGAAGCTGGAAAGGCAAGACCACAAAAACCCTAATTTCAGCAGAAGAATCCAGATCACCAAAATAAAAGCCCAAATACAGGACATAGAAGACAAAAAGATAATACAAAAAATCAATGAAACAAAAAGCTGGTTCTTCGAAAGGGTAAACAAGATTGATGGTCCCCTAGCTAGACTGACCAAGAAAAAACAAAAAAAAAAAACCAAATAAGCATAATCAGAAACACAAAAGATGAAGTCACATCTGACCCTGAAGAAATACAAAAGATCATTAGAGACTACTACGTACACTTGTATGGAAACAAACTTGAAAACCATAACGAAATGGAGGACTTTCTGACATCACACAACCTACCTAGGTTGGAACAAGAAGAAATTGAGACCCTAAATAAACCAATAACAATCAAGGAAATCGACTACGTAATAAGAAAACTTCCTACAAAAAAAAGCCCTGGTCCAGATGACTTTCCAGCAGAATTCTACAAGACATTCAAGGAGGAGCTGATACCAATCCTACTGAAGGTATTGCAGGCGATTGAAAAAGATGGAACTCTCCCCAAATCACTTTACGAAGCCAACATCACATTGATACCCAAGCCAGGTAAAGATCCAACAAAGAAAGAGAACTACAGGCCAATATCTTTGATGAACATAGATGCTAAAATTCTCAACAAGAGCCTAGCAAACCGGATTCAGCAATACATCTAAAAAATCATCCACCATGATCAAGTAGACTTCATTCCTGGCATGCAAGGCTGGTTCAACATTCTTAAAACCATAAATGTAATTAAATACATCAACAGATGTCAAAACAAAAACCACATGATCATATCACTAAATGCAGAATAAGCTTTTGATAAAATCCAGCATCCGTTCTTGATAAAAACCCTTGAACATCTAGGCATACAGGGAACATACCTCAAAATAGTAAAAGCCATCTACGAGAAACCCACAGCCAGCATACTCCTAAATGGACAAAAATTGGAACCAATTCCCCTGAAAACTGGAACAAGACAAGGATGCCCACTCTCTCCCCTCCTGTTCAACATAGTATTGGAAGTCCTGGCTAAAGCAATCAGAGAAGAGGAGGCAATCAGAGGTATTCAAATAGGAAAAGAGGAAATCAAGTTATCTCTCTATGCAGATGATATGATGGTGTACCTTGAAAACCCAAGAGAATCTGTCAAAGGCCTCCTTACATTGATAAAAGCCTTTGGCAAAGTCTCAGGATACAAAATAAATGTACAAAAGACAATCGCATTTCTCTACACCAATAATAAACAAACAGAAACCCAAATAAAAAACACAGTTCCATTCACAATAGCCACAAAAAAATGAAATACCTTGGCGTCTTCCTAACCAGAGACGTGAAAGACCTTTACAATGAAAATTACAAAACACTGCTCAAAGAAATTAAAGCTGACACGAACAAGTGGAAAAATAATCCCATGCTCATGGATTGGAAGAATCAACATTGTGAAGATGTCCATCTTACCTAAGGGAATCTACAAATTCAATGCAATACCCATTAAATTACCAACAACATTCTTCTCAGACCTAGAAAAAACAATGCAGGAATTCATATGGAAACACAAACGTCCAAGAATAGCCAGTACAATCCTCAGCAAAAAAACCAAAGCAGGTGGTATCACAATACCAGATTTCAAACTTTACTATAAAGCTACAATCATCAAAACAGCTTGGTATTGGTACAGGAACAGGCATATAGATCAATGGAACAGAATTGAGATTCCAGAAGCAAAACCTCAATTTCTCAACCAACTCATCTTTGACAAAGCCCCCACCTCCTATCAATGGGGAGAGGAGAACCTATTCAGTAAATGGTGCTGGGAAAATTGGCTGACCACATGCAGAAGATTGAAACAGGACCCCTATCTATCCCCATGCACAAAGGTTAACTCCAAATGGATCAGAGATCTAAATATAAAACCTCAAACCATAAGAACCTTAGACAAGGAAGGAAATACTCTCATGAAAATCGAAACTGGCATCCAATTCCTGTACAAAACCCGAAACCCACAGGACTTAAGAGAGAAGATAGACAAATGGGACCTTATTAAACTGACAAGCTTCTGCAAAGCCAAAGAAACCATCAAGAGAGCAGAGAGACAGCCTACAGACTGGGAAAAAGTATTTGCTAACTCTAGGTCTGACAAAGGCTTAACATCCTGGATCTACAAGGAACTGAAACGTACTGAAAAGAAGAAAACAAACAACGCCATTATAAAATGGGCAAAAGATATGAACAGACACTTCACAAAAGAAGACATTCAAGCAGCCAACAAACACATGAAAAATGCTCAACCTCACTAATCATCAGGGAGATGCAAATCATAACCACACTGAGATACCACCTAACTCCAGTCAGAATGGCAATTATCAACAACTCAAAAAATAACATCTGCTGGAGAGGATGTGGTGAAAAGGGAACACTTCTACACTGTTGGTGGGAGTGTAAACTAGTGCAACCTCTGTGGAAAGCAGTGTGGCGATTCCTAAAAGCTCTAAAAATTGACCTTCCATATGACCCCTCAATCCCCCTACTGGGAATATACCCTGAAGAACACAAATCACTCTATAAAAAAGATACCTGCACACGTATGTTTATCGCAGCGTTGTTCACAATAGCAAGAACCTGGAAACAACCATGCTGCCCATCAAAAGAGGACTGGATAAAAAAATGTGGTGCATATACACGATGGAATACTACGCAGCCATATAAAAGAACAAAATCATGAATTTTGCTGCAACCTGGATGGAACTAGAGTCTATAATACTGAGTGACCTCTCACAGAAACAAAGATCAGAATATCACATGTTCTCACTCATATAATGGACCTTGAACATCCAATGCAATACTATAAGAAAATGACTGACGGTACTGGGAAACTATGGGAGGAGGGGGATGGGATTAACAATAGCAAATATCTGTTGGGGGATGGGAAAACACCTCTTATCAATAGGGTGCCTGAATGAAACGTAACTGTACACCTAACCCTTAACTGTACCCCACAAAACCATAATAATAAATACTGATTAAAGAAAAAAGAAAAAAAAAAGTGGTATCTATAAACCATGGAGTACGACACAGCCACAGTGAAGAAAAAAAAAAAAACCATGAACTTTGCGGCAAATTGGATGGAGTTAGAGACCATCATACTTAGTGATCTGCCACAGAAGCAAAGAACTGAATACCGCATGTTCTCACTCATAAGTGGGAACTGAACATTAGTCACATTAACAAAAGTGAGGGATTGGCAGTCATTGGACACAGCCAGGGGAAGGGGGGTATGCAGCAACACAAAGAGTACCTGGCCACAAACCGGGGGAAGTGAGAACCACTTGGAGGCCCAAACTTTACCTGCACAAAGCCTACTTGTGTAGATAAACTTGTGGGACTTGTACCCCACATCTCTATAATAAAGTTTAAACAAGTTAAAAAAGAATTGAAATGTGGATTTCTACAAAAATAAAGACAAAAAAGATATAAGAAACTTCAACTTCAAAACTCTCTGATGTTCCCTTGCTGTAAGAAGCAGATTCTTCTTTTATCCCTGAAGATACTAGGATTTACTTATATTACAACAATATAAGTTCAGGTAGTTGTCTTGCAAGCAGAGGCATTTTCTCCTCAAGCCCCATCACAACTACCTCTTATTCACTCTAGAATTAGAAACAGAGTTAGACAAAGACATGTTCTGAAGGAGAAGTGCTAAGTCAGACCCAAGAAGTAATAATTTATTTTCCCAAGAGTATTTCAGAAATCTAGGAAATATTTGCAAGAACAAATTCTAAGGGAATCCTTGGTCTAAGCCAAGTATGGTGTTATAAATTATTGAGCTAGGCTCTATCTACTGAAATGGATAAGCCTACCACAGTTTTAGGATTATGTATATTAAAGTGAACTAGGACTGATTCTAACATTTTATTTGATTGGTTAATTGAAACTGACTTATGAAGACTTACATTCAATGATATTGAGATGCTAGAACTGTTGTGACATACTGTAGAGAAAGAGATAGAAAGGTTTAGGAAGATAGAGCTATGGTAATGAGTTTGTCATGTACATCTTACAAATCTACCCCAACCACTATATCCTTCAAGAAGTCTCAGAAGACATACCCTTCATTAAGGCTTTGTGAAATGCAGTCATCCATCACTTAACAATGGGAATACATATCAAGAAACATGCCATTAGGCGATTTTTTCATTGAGTAAACATCATAGAGTATACTTACACAAATCTAGAGGTGATAGCCTGCTACACACCTAGGTATAGCTCATTGCTCCTAGGCTACAAAGCTGTATGGCATGTGATTGTACTGAATATCATGAGTAATCATAAAACAACGGTAGGTATTTGTGTATCTAAACATACCAAAACCTTAAAAAGGTACAGTAAAAATACAATATAAAGATAAAAATGGTATGCCCATATAGAGAACTTATGAATGGAGCTTGCAGGACTGAATGTTGCTCTGAGTGGGGCAGTGAGTGAGTGGTGAATGTAAAGTCTTAGGACATTACTGTGCACTATGATAGGCTTTATGAACACTGTACACTTAGAATACACTATAAAAGCATATTTTTATTTCTTCAAACATAAATGGACTTTAGCTTACTCTAACTTTTTTGCTTTATAAATTTTTAATTTTTTTAACTTTTTCACCTTTTTGCAATGACATAGCTTGAAGTACAATTGTCCAGCTACACAAAACAATTTTTTTTTACCTTTGAAACTTTTATTAAGAATGAAGACACAAACACATTAGTCTAGGCTCACACAGGATCAGAGTCATCAATATCACTGCCTTCCATTTCCACGTCTTGTCTTACTATAAAGTCTTCATGGGCAATAACACACCTGGAGCTGTCATCTCCTATGATAAGAATACCTTCTCTTAAATTACCTTCGAAAGACTTGTCTGAGCTTGTTTTACAGTTAATCTTTTTTATTTAATAGAATGATATATTCTAAGATAACAATAAAATGTAGTATATTAAATACTAGGTGGGAGATATTCTTTAGCTCCATTATAATCTTATGGGACCACTATGGTGTATGTGGGCCATCCTTGACTGAAACATCATTATGTGACCCGTGACTATATTTTTAGTTTCCAACACCAACTTCCTGAAAATATTCTGTGCAGCTTTCTCCTGCAGGGCAGAACAGAGTGTAGGAGATGCCACCATTGAATTAGTCTCACAATTTCAGTGGAAATGACAGTATTTCAGAGTGACAAAGCCCAAAAGATAATGTTTAACCACAGAGACAAGGTAGGTGCATTTAACAAAACAGGGAGCAGGAACAAAATGGTAATCACACTATTTTGACCTACAGGATCCTTGGTAGTTGCTTATTAATCAAATAAATATTATATGTGGGCATTCTATAAATACATTGCTTCATCTCTATAGCAAAAAATGTGTGGGTCTTGCAGTCAAAAACTGGACTTGAGTTGCCAAATGGTAAGCCACTCATAAGTTTCTAGACAAGCCAGTTCACAAACATAAAGGATCTTTGACTGATGGAGAGTCCACACCTTCTTGAAGAAGAGTTCTGAAAGGCTGTGAATCATTTTTATGCCTTCTCCAGCATGATCTAAAGTCATTTTAAAGGGTTATCACATACTGGAAAAAGGGAAATATCTAGATGTTTCAGGGATTACTAGACATTTATATGAATTGACAATAATTTCTGAGAATCAAAACTGTCATTTTGGTCTACTAGCTATGTTTCAAACATGTTGGTTAGGTGACAAAAGTAGAATCAGCCTAAATCAGTTTTCTATATGGTCAGTAGAGGAAAAAATCACCCCGTGGTTATTTTTTCCCAAATTTTTGAATGTGTAATTGACTCCTTCAACCACACATGACAATTAGAATAAAAAGTGTTAAATGCAGGCCTCCTGACTTCCTTTCCCCACCAGAAAATACACCAAAGGCACTTCTGATTCCAGAGGAAACTGCTGAAATGAGCCCTACCAGTAAAGATTTGAAAAATGTATATTCAATTTAACTCGCTTGTTTGGCCCAAGTGTATCATGGAAACCGATTGTGAATTATTTTAAGCTTAATCAGATGGTGATTTAATTACACTTCTGTTATAGCTGTGATATCTTTACTGGAAAAAAAAATCAA